>OY747711.1:48476413-48638913 GCA_963556495.2 Valencia hispanica
CCCTCTTATTTAATATCTACATGCTCCCACTAGGCAAGATTATAGCGACCAATAACATTAGCTACCATAACTACGCGGATGACACTCAGCTCTACATTACAATGTCACCAGGTGACTCTGAACCCATTCAAACCCTAAATCAATGCATTGACCAAATAAATGGATGGATGTGCCATAACTTTCTCCAGCTGAATAGAAACAAAACTGAAGTGATTATTTTTGGACCCAAGGAGGAACGATCAAGAGTCAGCACACAGCTTCAATTAATACAGCTAGAAACTACTGATCAGGTTCTCAACCTAGGTGTAGTAATGGACTCAGACCTGAACCTCCAGGGTCACATAAAGGCAATAACAAGGTTAGCGTTCTATCACCTGAAGAACATGTCTAGGATTAAAGGACTGATTTTGCAACACGACCTAGAAAAACTCATTCATGCGTTTATCTTTAGTCGGATTGATTACTGCAACAGCATCTTGATAGGTCTGCCTAAAAAGTCAATCAGACAGCTGCAGCTGATCCAGAACGCTGCCGCTCGCGTCCTCACTAGAACCAGGAAAGTAGAGCACATCACCCCCGTTCTAAAGTCCTTACACTGGCTCCCTGTAGCTCAGAGAATAGACTTTAAAATACTTTTACTAGTTTATAAATCATTACATGGCTTAGCACCAAAATATGTTGAAGACCTGTTGTCATGGTACCAAGACCACTCAGGTCCTCCAACTCTAGCCTACTAAACATCCCTAGACTCAGAACTAAACATGGAGAAGCAGCTTTCAGTTTCTATGCTCCCCTTATCTGGAACAGACTTCCTGACGAGTGTAGAGCTGCTGAAACTCTGAACTGCTTTAAATCGAGACTAAAAACCCATCTGTTTAGAATTGCCTTTGAGTAAATGCTTGATGTTATATGTATGAAATGTGTTCATGCTCTCTTGCTTTTTTTATTTTTCTCTTGCTTTATTGTGTATCATGTATAATGTGTGTTTCTTTTATGTGTTTCTTTTAAATCACCAAATCATGTAAAGCACCTTGAATTGCCCTGCTGTTGAAAGTGTGCTATACAAATAAAATTGCCTTGCCTTGCCTTGCCTTGCCTTGCCTTTTGGCTTGGCTCACCATAAAGAGACGGCTCTTTTGGCTCCTCACATTTTCTGTTGCTAAAAGTATATTTATTACCAATATTAATGCAAAACGATGTGTACCAAATGTACCAAAACAAGCGGGGGGGAATGAAAAAATAAAAAAACAGCTCCCAATGACGAGCCGGCTCCCATCGTTCAGTTCAAAGAGTTAGCTCTTAGAGCCGGTTCGTTCTCGACCGACACATCACCGATTTGAAGTACGAACTCCACCGTGAAAGATGCAGAAACGTTGGCATCGAAGCTCCGTTTGGAAAAGGGGCCATTCCAACAATCAGAGACTTGCCTGCAATTGAAATGGTAAGGCTGTGTTTTTATTGCTCTGCTGTGTGTAACAAACAGCAGCTAACTGCTAATGTGGCTATTGTATGTTAGCGGGAGTAGTAGATATGGGTTAGACATGCTGAAGCGTTACCTGCGGTGTCAACCCCCCTCTCCTTCCTGCCACCAATCAACGCGCCCCTCATTTGCATTATTACAATGACCGTCCACAACAGCCAAAATATCGCATCAGATCTCGCGAGACAATAATGCTCCAGAAATAAGGGTCAGAGGAGCTCTGTGTTTATTTTTTCCCTTTTTTTCAACATTTCTCTTTTAGAAGGGCCTGAAAGACTATAATAGAGCATGGGTATCCAAGGTAATACTAGGTTATGACTCCTTTAACCAGTCTGTGCTAGAGGAAGCGACGCAGCCCCAGTGCATCAATGAGCCAGAACAATGCTTCACTGTAGGAAGAGTGTGCTATTAGTTTGTGTTTAGTTCTTCATTCTCCAGACACACTGCTGATCCATAGGCCCAAAAAGTTAGCTTTGATTCACCACATCACAGAAGAGAATCTTAAAACATCTTGGGGTTGTTTATATGGCTGTGAGCAAATTGGAGGTGTGGAAACTGCCACCAAGTTTTGTCACAGTTCTTTTTGGAGTCGGTCGAGTGTTTTTGACCACCTGGTTCCTCAAGACTCTGGTGGGAGCAGTTGATAACTTCCTCGTTCTGCCTACTCCAGGTGGCCTAGACATGTAATGAAAGATCACTGCCAAGTGTCCAGATATTCGGGGTATTCTATTTCAAGCACAGATGATGTAACTAATGAAACCCTTGATTGGTTGCATCAGATAGCCTTGAGGCCACGACCGATTTGCAGATGTGTGCTCTTTGAAGAATTCTGTTCAGGAAGCTGAATTATTTTGAGATGATAGTAGCCATCTATAGCAGGATTTAGTGTTTGGATAAAATAATGTATTTTATTTTATTTGTTATTAGTCTTATTTAACCATTTCAACTTTTATTTTATTTTTTATTTTTTTGCAAATACCTGAAAAGGTTTAAAATTTGCTAATAACCCTAATTTGCAGTGGGGTTGAATAATTTTAGGTGCAACTATAACTAAACTTTTCAGTTCTGAGTGGTATTTTGTCTAGCCAGAATTGTACAGAGACTAGTGGTGTCTCTGTAATCTGCAAACGTTCAACCACATATTAGTCAGAGTATTTGTAGGGGTGAATTAATATACAGCATATTGGCAAAAGCTTTATGCCATCACATATGATCTTTAGTGACATCCTATTATAAGGCCATAGTTAATGATGTCTATAAACAAATTGGATCTATAAAAGCTTCTGACCATCCTTTCTGTTCCTTTCTATGGGCATTTGTAAGGTCAGACACTGATGTTGGGCCTAGTTTGCTCTCTCTGATTTAATTCATCCCAAATGTATTTTGTAAGATGGAGGTTCAGGACACCAGTCAAGTTCTTTCACACCAAACTTACTCATTCATGTGTTTTAGAACCTTGCTTTGCACACTGGTAGTATTGCTGGAACATGAACGAACTAGCCCCAAACTGTTCTCAAATTGTTGGGAGCCCAATATTGTCCAAAATTTCTCTAAGAAACTTCTAAAAAAACCAGCGATAATTACCAGCCGATGCACCCCTTCATGGCAAGTGCCAAATCTAGACCACTGGATATGGAAGCGTATGTGTAACATAAATAAAATTAAAATGCATTTGCAGAAATGCTTTTTCATTTTCTAAATCTATCTGCTATTTTTGACTCATAAATAAAATTAAAAATAAATAACCCAAACTGCTTTTTCATTTTACAATTCAACATTGCTCATTCTGTAACTTAATTAAAATGCAATAGAAAAGGACATTTAAGATTTGATTTTCAAATTGCACCCCAGCAAAACAGTAACCAAATTCAATTTGAAATGTCAAAGTTGAAAATTAAAATGCATTAGCAGAAATGCATTTTCATTTTCTAAATACAAATGCCCCTTTTGACTCATAAATAAAATTAAAAAGAAATCATCCAAACTGCTTTTTCATTTTACAATTCAACATTGCTCGTTCTGTAACTTAATTAAAACGATAAAGAAAATTACATTGCTTTTTCGTTTTCAAACTTCCCGCGGCAAAAAGTGTAACATATTTCAAAGTGGATTCGCAATCCCACACGGCGCAGGAGAATGACGTCAGGGCATTGCGAGAAGATTTCTGTTCCAGCAACAATGGCGGATGAAGCTGGAGACGGAGCAAGCGAAGAGTACAGTTTTAAATGTAAGTTTATTAAAATCTGGCGGTACAAAAATGTTAAACTTAACGCGGTTGTGTTATTTGGCTTTTGTTGTTAGTATAGACATGTATTATAATATAATATTATTATTATTTGTAAACTATCGCCCATAAACGAGCTCCTATGTTGGTCTAATGGTTCTCCGTCTATTGCCCCGCTAATGTACAGCTTATTTTGGGTTTTGCAAAGGGGAAAAAAAACGACTTCTTTTAGGGGAAATTATTACCTCTTTACCGGGGCAAAATTGGGCCACGGTGGCATGGAGGTAGAAGAATAAATCCAATTACACACCTAATGCTTAGAAGAGTCTTATTAAGCCTCAAATCCTCATAACCTGTATTCTTAGTATGTGATCTCTTGTGTTCTGCTGTAAAAACTATAGTTTTGAATTCACAAATAACACAGTTGCCATGTTCCTCATCTGCACTTATTTTCTATCTATTTTATAAATACAATTATGGTAAATCTGGAGGGGAATGTCACCCATTGTTGGCCAAAAACAAATGAGATTATTTTTGTAATGAAAAAGTACTGTATGTGCATGTGCAGCAGTGCACCAATACATAACTTATGACTGATCATGTTAATAAATAGAGATTTGCTACAAGTTTTTGTGTTGCTCTTTTTGTAAACTGTGTATTGATTTCTTGTTTAGGACATGAGGAATCAAAGGGAGGAGAGGAGAGGAGAGGAGAGGAGAGGAGAGGAGAGGAGAGGAGAGGAGAGGAGAGGAGAGGAGAGGAGAGGAGAGGAGAGGAGAGGAGAGGAGAGGAGAGCAGAGCAGAGGAGAGGAGAGGAGAGGAGAGGAGAGGAAGGACCGGATGGATCACTGTTTTCTGTTTGTCAATTTATGTTTTTGTCACTTTGGTTATTTAGTTGTTCCATGGTTGTTATAAATAAATTGATTTAAACAAATCTGAAATATAATTGTCATTTTACTAACAGTTGCATTTAATTTTTAAAGGTATGAACATTGAGCTTACTTTGAACAATTTAAAATGACTATTGAAATGAAATAACAACAATTTACATTAGGATAAATTATTGTGTAGTTATTTATAGTTACTCATGCAGGATTAACCTGAATGAGCTCTTCCTGGGCCGTTCTTTAAGCTTTATTAGAATTAACAGACTGAATAAAGCTCAGAGATGTGGATGGAGTCATCCAGCTGAAACCTGTGGGTGGTATTTTCTGGTTGATGAGGGGAACCTCATTTAGGTTGGTCTGCAGAGAAGGCTTTGGGTAGCTTCTTTGCACTGTTCTTTGCGCTGCGTCGTCCAGGGCTGGCTTAATAGACTGCTGCCACAACACTAAGACGTGTTCAGAAGACAGTTTGTCCCACCGGAGAACACCACTGAGTTCTCCAAACCAGCCTCATCCTCTGCTACATCATCTTCAAGCTCATCCCCAGGTGCCACAATGTCACCAGCACTGAGGCAGATGCAGAGAAGAGCTCATGCTGTTATGACCCGCAATGGTGTTAAAAACATAAAAATGTAAAGTTATTGTTGCACTGGTTGTTTAAAAAAATCTATTCATTCTATTTATTCAGAAAGTGCCGATTAGCAAGACATCACATAGTAAGAAAAAAACTATATATTCAATTCAATTTGGCACACAATTTAGTTTTTAAATCAACTGAATATTAGAAACATTTTATTTAATATTTAATTATTTATATAACTATTAAATAACTATATATATATATATATATATATATATATATATATATATATATATATATATATATATATATATATATATATATATATATATATATATATATAGTTATGTAGTATTTAGTTATGTAAAGTGTACAGACCCCTTTAAATTTGTCACTCTGTTTCATTGCAGCCATTTTCTAAAATCAAAAAAGATCATTTTATTTCTCATTAATGTACAATCAGCACCCCATCTTGACAGAAGAAAAACAAATGTAGAATTTTGTGTGAATTTATTCAAAAAGAAAAACTGAAATGTAATATTACTATAAACGGCTGGCTTGACGGCATATTTCCAAGTGTCGCCTCACTTGAAGGTGGTCTAACATGTGGTGGTCCACCTGGTCTACGAATGACCCGACGTCCTTCTTAGACCAGGGAGGACGGGTCCTTAGAAGGATGCAGCCCCTGAATTTGGACCACACAGCCTTTATATATGTGTATGCTCACACTCTCATACTTTTCCACTTGCCTTCTTGTTACTTTTCCTCTCTTTCACCAGCATCAAATATACACAAACGCCCCCTAACGTTTTGATTGCTAAGCACGGTCAGGCTGGGGACTGAAGAAGAAGAAGGAGCCCTGACGTCATTCTCCTGCGCCTTGAGGGATTGCCAATTCGATTTGAATTATGTTACACCTTTTGCAGGGGTAGGGATGAAAACGAAAAAGCTATACATTTTCTTTATCTTTTTAATTAGGTCACGGAACGAGCTACGCTGAATTGCAAAATGAAAAAGCAGTTTGGATAATTTATTTTTCATTTTATGAGTCAAAAGGGCATTTGTATTCTGAAAATGAAAGTGCATTTCTGCAAATGCATTTTCATTTTCAACTTTGACATTTCTAATTGAATTTTGTAACTATTTTGCTGGGATGCAATTTGAAAATTAAATCTTAAAAGCCCTTTTCTATTTAATTTTAATTAAGTTACAGAATGATCACTGTTGAATTGTAAAATGAAAAAGCAGTTAGGATGATTCGTTTTTAATTTTATTTATGAGTAAAAATAGCAGCTATATTTTGAAAATGAAAAAGCATTTGTGCTAATCCATTTTAATTTGATTTATGTTACACATACGCTTCCATAACTGGATTCCCATAGTGGAGTGCTTTATACCACCGCATCTGATGCTTTGCATTACACTTAGTGATTTTAGGCCTATTTTCATTCATCCTGCCATGGAAACCTTGTCCATGAAGCTCTTATTACACAGTTCATGGGTTAATCTGAAATCCAACATCAAGTTTAGAGGTGTGTAACAACTGACTCTGCAGAAAGTTAGTAACCTATAAACTCTTATGCCTCAGAAACCAATGATCCTGCTCTGTGATTTTACATAGCGTACCAATTTCCAACATTCCCAGTTGACTCCACTTTGGTTATTATACCTCTAACTGTTAACTGCAATATTCAAAAGCAAGAGAATTTCATAAATTGACTTGTTGCAGAGATGGTATCCTGTTATGCCACCGCAATGGAATAGAATTCCTGAGAGTAACTCATTCTTTCACAAATATTTGTAGAAGAAGTCTGCATGCCTTGGTACTGGATTTTATACACCTATGGTTTATGAAAGTAATTCCAACACCTAAATTCAAAGATTTGGATGGTGAGGGAATACCTGTGTCAGTATAGGGTATAGTTATATAATTGAGTATATTTTGATGATTCTAATTTTAAACCCCTTATTGCTTGAATTTATCCTACCCAAAAAAATTATAGAAATACCAAACTGTTAAAAATAACTATTTTGTTGTTTGCTATCAACCTGATTCTGAGAAGAGATCTTTAATTTAATGATAGCACATACAATACATCTAAACTGAGACAATTAGTATGCAAATTAGCTAAATTAGTCTGAAATTAACATAAAGCCAGGTACTTCCGATGTGGTAGGTGTGGGCGATATGGCCTCAAATCAATATCACAATATATTGAGCAGTTCACTTCGATAAAGCTAAATGGACCATAACTACCCCACCAATGTTTTTTTTTTTTGTCTAGGTGGGGCTGTGGCTTCTCATCTTCCTTCTCGAGCAGCTCTACCCCACCAATATTCAATATGCCGTCATCGCCTCATTTGCATGATGTGCATGAAATTGTAATGGTTGCTGAAGGAGGGGGGAATCTTTTTTTATAAAAGTTTTTGCAGAATTGTGTTTTTTTTTTTTTTTTACTGTTAATGGCTGTAGGGTTGGGGTGGAACTGTTATAACGTTTTGCCTTTTTAATATGTTTTTGAGTGATGTTTTTCACTATATCACTAATTTAGGCATATAAATCAGACTTGCAATACAAGGCAGTAAGCCTGTGCAACATCTCCAATAAATGGCTTCAAGAAGGCTTTTAATTCAGGGTTTGATTCCCACTACTTTCTGTATTTCGGCAGACTCCAGTTCAGACTGAAACATAATGACTGTTTAACGTCTGTCACCGAGAGGCAACTACACAGTGGACAAGCTGTTTAAGTGACTGAGCTATGGGTGAAATCGGTGATTTATTTTGTGTGCTGTCGTTTATTATAGACAAAAAGTGTTGCATTTACATCTAAGCGCAGGTAGGATCAACCAGCGACGACATAGAGCGTGGACGGTTTATTAGCATTCTGAACTCAGCAGATGGTTTACACCCATCAAACTCTGAGCCGACGTAGCTACGACCTAACTGAAGTAACCCGGAGTTAACCAAAGCTAACGGAGGTTCTCGACTCTGCTACCTCTCTGCTTTTAAGGCAGATTCAATAATTTTGTCAAATAAAATCATGAAGCCTTGCCAGTCCAAACCTTTTACTACGACTATGTGAATCTGAACTAAAACAAGTTTTAATAATCAATGTGTAAAGTAAAGAAGAAATGCGATCATTTCAACCCATTTTTGACCAAGAAGCATTATCTGAAATGCACAGCAGAAATATAACTTTACTTACCGAACAAAATGGAGCGGAGAGTTTTTTGACGGTTTGTTAGTGCAATCATTACCACAGCAAGCCATCTTTGTCCAGTAAGTGCACGATTAACATCCAAACACAAATAAACATACTGCTGACAGCTCATCTGAGAATCAAAAGGACACACCCCTATTTCATAATTTCAAGGTTAAATTCAATTCATACAGATGACTTATAAAACAATAAACCCCCCTCAGAGTTGTCATGATAGTAAACCTGACCGATTAAACCTAAAATGGTTATTTGAATCAGGCTTTAAACATGTTTATTTCTGCAGTGAAGTTGGCATTTTTATTATGGGAGTCAATGGAAATTCCTCTTTTCTGCAGTCAGTCCCGCATAGGCTTCAGAGTTTGCCCCTTGACTAAAACAAATCTATATATATTTTTTTAAACACAGAACTTACCGACATGGGCAACATGACGTCAGTTACAGACACATATTCCGGTATCAGTAAATTTTTGGTTTATCACCCCGCCCTACAATGTGTTCATTGGTATGTCTTGAAAATTCATCAACAGTCATTTGTGGTATACACATGCCAGCCTGGTGTATTGGTTTGAGCTGAGTTTACGACAACTGTCAACAATGAGTTACAAAAACAAAAATGCTCAAGTTGTGTGTTGGATAAACCTTTTCATCTTGGAAAAAAGGATTATTCATTCATGTAGATTTTATAGGGTATAGGGTATATACCCTATACTTTTACTTATATTTATAGGGTATATTAATTTCTGATGGATATGGTGACCGTCATAAACAATCTATGAAGGACATTTTTATTTTTTATTTTTACAATTTTTGAATACCCTGGAAAAGTTCTAAAATTCAAGAATGCCAGCTAAATACTTTCCATACTCACCATATCTTTACCACTGTACCTGTACCACTGTATCTGTACCACTGTACCTGTACCACTGTATCTGTACCACTGTACCTGTACCACTGTATCTGTACCACTGTACCTGTACCACTGTATCTGTACCACTGTTCAGTAACAAGTCAGCAAGTGCCAGTATTTGACTCCAAATATTGAAACACAATGAAATTCAAATAATATGATTATCCAAAGCATCATATAATATATTTTTCTATGTTTGTTTGCAGGACTTATTTTATTTGTTAAGCTTTGTTATACACAAGGCAGCAAAGCGCAGCAGTCACCTCAGATGTTTGAGGTTAGAATAAATTAAGCTCTCCTGACATTTTCCTCCCACTCCAAGAAATCTACTTCTGACTAATGTGCTTTTGGAACTAGTAATATCCCTTTTTTCTGTAGCCCTTTGTGTTTGACATTTTAATAAAGCACTGTATTGTTAGAGCACACTCCCACTCTTCCTCTGTCGCGCCTTGCTCTTTCATGCTTATGCTCCGCTTTTATGTTGGGCACCGCAGAGATTGTCGTCAGCCTATTGCTGTATACACAGCTCTCACTGACAGCGAGAAGCAAAGAGAGGAAAGTCAGATGAGGGTATGCAGCAAGATACTTTGAAGGGTGTTAGATACAGAAACAGGGAGGCATAATGGGAAGCAAATTATGTGTGACTGATGAGAGCAAAGGTAGACGCGTGATAAAACTGAAGTAGAGAGTGAGGGAGGCCAGAATAAACATGATGAAAGCTAATAACCCAAAGAGATTATATGTTAAGCACAAAATGGGATAAATGAAATCAAGTTAATATCAATAAAACTATACATAACATACATGAAATATTCATAAAAACTAGAACAAGAAATATGTACCACTGTGAGCTTGCAGAAATGTTTTTAAAAATCCTTGCAGTATTGGAAGCCTAACAATCTAGACAGACATATTTGTATTGTTTTAGCTCATTTAAGTAATTCTAAATAACTCAACCTTAAAAAGTTCATATTACAATGCTATGTAGCACTGTTGCCTGGCAGCAAGACGGTCCTAGTGTTTGAATCCCAGCCTGAGGTCTTTATGCATGCAGTTTGCATGTTCTCCCTGTGCATGCAGTGGTTCTCTCCTGGTACTCCGGCTTCCTCCCCCAGTCCAAAAACATGACTGTTACTAACAGCCATTGGGCTCCACAGAGATTAATCTAACAGACTAATCTAACAGTCTGTTAGATTAACTTAATACTTTAAATTTCACTTAAGTATTGGTGCTTGTATGTCCTGTGTGTAACTGTGTTGCCCTGTGAAGGCCTGACCTTGAACCTTCCTCTCAAGTTATCTATGACAAAAGCTGTAAATTTACCCTGCTTTCAATCCAACTTTTCAGTCTTTTAAAAAAGAAAACAGACCATTTTTGTTGGTTTCAGGACCATAATGAAGCGTAATATTGTAAACAGGAGGCATCTATATTTTCTCGTGGATTGTGAGTTTGTTCTCATTTATGAAATTCTGTGATATGTTAACCAGACACTTGAGGAAGTCAGCAAGAATTTCAGCTCATCTTAGCAACAGCAGGAAGAGTAATTACCCCAGATAAAAGTAGTTCTGCTTAGCAGTTCATATTCCAGGTGTTCCTACTAGCCCAGGCTTTTTACTGTTATGGATACAGAGGACATAATTAACAGACATACAGTGGGAATACGACTATATTAGATACTGGATGAGTGCTCCTCTGGGACAGTTTGTTCTCGTTCTTTCATTCTTTTTTTCCCCTCTTCTTTGTACTGTGCTGCTCAGACACTGTCTTCCACGCCCAGTCCTTAGCTCTGGATCTCGTCTGATTTGCTTTTTCTCATTTTCTAACCACCCTCATTGTAACGTCTCTTTCATATCCCCGCCTCAGGACATCCTTTAACCATTATGATGACTTCATTTTCTGGGCCCAGAGAAACTTCTTTATTAGCCCAGCTTAATAGTTCTTTATGATGGCCTAGATAAAGCACTAAGTCTTTACAACACGTCACCTCTGAGACTGTATTTAACGCAACTATTAGTCTGACAAGCGATTAAAAATGATCAATGTCTGTTTTCTGGGGTCGCCTTTGACTAATGTCTTCGTTATGCTCTGTTCTTCTTAATCTCATCAACAACTCATGTTTCGATCCAAATGTTTTTTAGCAATAGTATTAAAATTAATAGTCAGTAAACGCTTACATCTGAAGACAGTCAGTTACAGAGCTGACTTCCTCTTTCATTCCATAATTGTCACTACATTTCCTTTTTTCTTCTTTCACTACCTATTTAGATTCAAAAGACCATATTTTACATGGTATTGTATGTAAACTGCCAGGAGGCTGTCATTACCCTCTTTTTTTATCTCCTGCTGTAGTGGAATATTTTAGCCAAAATTAAGATAATTTAAATGTAAAAAAAAAAGAATCTTTAAAATGTAGATTTTTAAAGGGCACAGAGAAAGATATTGAAAAGGGAAAACAATAAAATACCATGAAAAGATAAAGATATATTAAAGTTTGGGAAATTACAATAATGTATTCATACTAATAAGCTTCACAATGAATTTGCACTTGGAATCTATGTAATATGAGATGGCATTGGGATGACTTTAAAGTGTAATTTTATTTTTCATTAATCTTATTTTTGTGTGTGTGTGCGTGTGGTGGTGGTGGTGGTGGGGGGGGGGGGGTTATGAAATACCTAGAAGTAAGCTTAAACCTGGGGATCTACAAGAGGTGATGAATGTTATTACAAGACCAAATTCTTAATATTGGTAGCACATAACTGTGAAGTGGATGGAAAATGATAGTGTTTTACAAAACAAAGCTTATGCAGTCCTCTTTTCTGACACCTTATGCACTATCGCTACAGACGTGCCGTGCTCTGCTAATTTATAATGTAGCAATCCAGACCTACAGAAAATAGGGAAGGTTAAATTTGCTGATTCTTGGCTAGAAGTTGAGGATTTTAAACAGTGGCTGAGTCCTGTGGCCAAAATCAACAGGGATCTGTGTTTTTGTAAAAAAAAACAAAAAAAACAATTAGTGTTGCCTCAGCTGACATCAACATGAATGACAACCACTGACATTAGCCGCCATGAACATCCACAAGGATCAATCGGCAGTTTTCGTTCTAAAGCTCCTACCGTGACAGGAGGACAAACAACCACTCCGCAACGCAACCAACTCCACAACAGTGACTTCAGCCCCGTCGTCTGCCTCATTCTACCTGAGTGGCTTTAGCGGGAACACCGACGCAGCAGGCCGAGGTGATTAGTGTAAACACAGAGCGTTTAACCCCCACTTGCTGAACTCTAACGAGGAGATAAATGGAACTTTCTAGGCTATGTTTCTTGATTAACCATTGCAAAATAATCTAATAGTAATAGAAATATTAATTACGAATAATTAATTAGTGCATTGCAGAATGTCTTGAAAAGGTATTAAAATTGATTTTGAGATCCCCGCATACACCCTGGATTAAAACAATCAAGTAAGTCAGGTAGAGCATTCATCCAAACAGAAGTCAAGAAGCCTGTGGTAACCAAGAGTAACTGCAGAGTTCGTTATGAAAGAGTGGCAAAAAAAGAGTGTTGAAAGAAAGCCACAAGAAGTCCTGTTTGCAGTTTGCCACAAACCATGTAGGGGACACAGAAAAACATTTCAAAGACTATACACTGGTCAGAGACCAGAACTTTTTGGCACACATGCAAGTGTTATATGTAGCAAAGGACTAAGACTAGACATCGTGCTAATTACACCAATCACACAGTGAATCATGGTGGCGACAGGAAAATGTGGTCATGGGTTGATGGGAAGATGGATGAATCTAACTACCCAGAAATTGTTTAAGTGGAAAACCTCACAGGGCCTGTGAAAACACTTGAGTCTGTGGCAGAGAGTTTACCTTCCAGCAGGACAAAGACTGTCCACGAACACAGCTCAAGCTACAATGGAAAGATTTAAATCAAAGCATATTCATGGGTTGGAATGAATCAGTCAATGTCCAAATCTAAATACTAGTGTTGTGAAGGATTTTTAGTCAGGCTAGGCTTAACCCGAAAAAATCTCTCAGTTGTGACTTGGGGTGGGGGTTCATTTATTTTTACTATTGTTATTCCACCAAATACAAATAGAATCCCTATAAAATGGGCTGAAGTTTGGGATTGCAATGAGCCAAAATGTCAAAAGATTCAGGAAGTGAATACTTTAACAAGGCTCTGCACAATTTACTGCAGATTCCTAATCTCTTCACCGGTTATCCATTAGTTTAAACAGCAATTAAAACTTTTATAATTGAACAGGTAGTATGCAGGAAAACAAAAAAAGTAGTTTGATGTTAATGAAAATAAACTCCCCATCCAATTCCAAAACTGCAGTTACTTCGGTCCACGCCTTCTTTTTTTTCATGTTGTCCTTGTAAAAATGATCAATGTGTCATAAATTTGGTGACTTTCCACTTCAAGGATAAATTTCTGGGCCTCCATGATAAAAAGCCAACAAATTAGACCTACACACCAACTGTGTATACTCCAGTATATATATATATATATATATATATATATATATATATATATATATATATATTTATATATATATATATATAAATAAAAAATTTTTTCTATGTTAAGCAATTGGAAATCTGCACGTCTCTTTCATTTTGAAACTTGCCGAATGCTTTACACTACTCCCGTTTCTATGGGATAAGATTTCCTGTATGGCCCAATCTAAATTGCAGAGACTGACGTGTTCTGGAAGCGTAGTGCATAAAAAAGTAGATCCAGCACATAAATTTGGCAGAAGGCCGTGACATAATGCTTTCTGCTACGCGTCTGAGTTGCGTCGCTGCGTGCCCGGTGGAAACAAAGCCACTCACTATCATGGCGACTATCAGCTACGTATTACGCTTCGCAGGCGTTATGCGCCACTTACGCCTCCAGTGGAAAGTAAGGTTTTTTTTGTGTTTTTATATTATCATATTCCTTTGTATTATTATTTATATTACTTATATATTATGTTTTAGATGTTTCCCTGCTTTAACATGTCTGCTTCAAATTATTGTAGTTTAGCAAAAGCCTCTTATTCAGCAATCAATGAAAATTGTGTGTGCTGAAGCAGACATCTAAAACATAAGACATTTTCTTTTGTCCAGGTAGAATGCAGGAATGGGTCAAAATTGATTCGTCATGATTTAGGAATACTTTGGTGCACAAACAGTTTTGCAGGCAGTGACTGAATGAGGTAGTTTGATTAAAGGTCCAGCTGAAACACTGTAAAGCAAACCCACAAATCTAGTGTAGTGTGAAGAAACAGAAAAACTGGCCTTGAAGATACTTATTCATGCACTAAAGCCTTTACCATTTTGAAATGGAGTGTAATTCAGGTGAAATTACACTGCACTCAAAATGATCCTTTCAAAATAGAGTGCTCTTGAGATTGTCCAAATGCACTATAAAGCTGTTAAAATGTGTACACATGTATTACATTTTAAATGTATGTCCAAAGAATAGGTCTTAATCTGGTAGTTAGTATTCTAAGCTGTATCCATTCTGACTGCAGGAGGTAAACACTGCTCTAGAATAGTCATATTCCTATCTAGGGTTATGTAAAAATAGTTGACTCCATTTTTCCTAATTGCAAATTTAGCTTAATCAAAACACTGACCTGACTTCTCTGTGCTTAGAGGGTAAACTGACCAGGAGGGACTCAGAACCAAGCAGCAGTGCCCAGTCAAGTTTTTGTTTTTATTTTTTATTCACAATAATATTCCTAAACTTTTCAGAAAGCTTGGTTATGAATTTCAAAGAGAGAGGAAAAAAACAGCCTGTAAGCTTTTGAGGGTACTCCCCATACAGACAGCAGCTGTGACCAAAAACTGATAAGACATAGAGCCAAGAGAGGTGATGAAACCCAGATCCGAATTTTCGGCTGGTTCTTAGACAGCAAGTGGCATCTGACACACCTGGACAAACTCCCTGTCCTGTTATGTGAAAAGACTATTTTCTGACATCATTACTCTCTGGACAGAGAGAGAGAGAAATTACTCAGCTAAAGAAAATCTGAACATTCATTCTCTAATTCCTTAAGAATTCCCTTCAAGTACTTAAATTTAAGGTTGGTTTGTCAGGGTTTTTTTATTTAATGGATAATGAAAATATTTAACAATTTCAGTAATTACATGTGATGTAATTATTACATGTCCAACTGAAGTGTTAATTTGATGATTTTGCCAATAGCTATATTTTCAGAATATATTTCTCTCATTTCTTTTACCGTGTGCAGAACAATTTAGGACTGAAAAGGTTTTTTTTTATACATACTGATGCTACTCATGTGTTGTAAGTTTTAGTGAGACATTGTCCTTACACATTCTCAACACTTTTTTTGTGTTGTAGAGCCATAAACCTTGAGTGCCATAAACGTTGAGGCTCAAACACACCTCAATCAACAGAAAAACCAACCATGAGTCATCTTGAGCTTCAGAACAGTGGAGTGGCTTTTGAATTAGAAGTCCCCATCTTCTGTTTTTGTTTACTCCTTTCAGTATTCCCTTTTTAATGACTAAGGTTTTCATCCGGTCCTGCCTACTGCCGTTTCACCTTGCCTATTTTTTTATGACACCTGCCACCACCCCAGGTGGAAAAACCAGTATTAATATACCTGAAACCTTTCCCTCGGCTTCCTTTTCTCACTTGATTTGCACTCTTCCTGGCCTTTCTGTCTCTTCCTTCTCCCTAGGCTGATTTTAAAAATGTAATAGGTCCAAAAGAGCTGCTTTTGACCAGTAACACAGAGTAGTTCCACTTGGAAGGAAATGCTGTAGAAAGAGACTTCTGCATGTTCCTAATGTCTCAATTAGAATGCAGTATACAATACAAAGGAAATAATAAATAAAAACAAAACTGCATTTTTCCAAAACCCCTTTCTGGACAGACATTTACATTAAATGTATTTTTTTAATTGATTATTTATTTTATTAAAGGGAAAAATCTTTTCAAACCAACCTGACCCTGTGAAAAACCCTAACCGTAATATCTGATTGTTCCTCCCTTGATAGCAACAGCTGCCATCAAATTATTGTGATAACAGGTGATGAATATTTGACATCACTGTGGAGGAACTTTGCCCCCTTTTCTTTGAAGAATTGTTTTATTCCAGCCCCCATAAATTGTTTTCTATCATGAATGGACTGTGCAAGTTCATGCCACAACATGTCATAGAAAAGTCCAGACTTTGACTAAGCCATTCCAAAACCACTTTCTTTTTTAAGCCATTTAGAGGTTTAAAAAAGCCACACCCTTAAAACCAGCGTGTGTTTGAGAATCAGATTACAAAATGGTGGCAATACATTCCTCTTAAGGGGTTCTAAATTAAGAGAACCGAATTTATGGTTCTATCATTTACCACAAGTCGTCCAAATCTTGAAACAGCCACACAACATGACAGTAGGTACAGCGCAGGGGTTAGGGACCACAACGACCTGCAAATAGCTAAAATTAGAAAATACTTGACACCTCCTCTAAAAATGCTTATAGATGTCTATTGTAATAGTTTGAACATCAAATATACCGTGTTATGGATTAATGTGGACAGTGGAAAGAAGTCCACATCTACACTTTTTTTATTTCTGCTCTTGGGGGTACAGCCAATCAGTGTTAAGGAAACTAAATGCTGCTGCTAGATTGGTTGCTTTGCTAAATCCATCCAATAGTGTGTCAGATATCAGTGGGGGTTTGAACCAGCAACGCACCAGTTACAGGATGAACTCCCACCACCTGAGACCTCAGTCACCCCATAGATAATTGGTAAGTCGATGAATATTGAACACCGTAATATGTTTAACACTGTTCTACATTTTGTCAATGTGTGGAAAATGCCTCTCACCATGGTTCCCTTGAGTTTCAAAGTCTTACAAATGGCTTTGTATTGCTCTCTAAACTGATAGATGTCATTCATTTTGTGTTTGATCTGCTTTTTAATTTCTTAGGTTAGGACATGATGTGCTGGTGATTTTTTTGTGTGCCTTCTTAAATTTGTCACACAGTATCTCTTCTGTGTTTTCTTGACTGGTTAGGGAGTATTCAGACCTGTGTATGAGCAGTGAAATTGAGCAAAACATCTGTTGATTCATGATTTAAAAAGGGTTTTTTAAACCATAGGACTAGTTTCCCATATAGCTTTTCTCCTATTAAATATATTAAATATATTAAATAACATTTTCATTTGAAAAGTATTCTTACCATTTATTGCAGTGGCAGTTTTCACAATGATGAAAAATACTTTGCTGATTTATTATCACCCATAATAGTAATTCTTTTTATTTTATTTAGATCTCCCTCAACAAACCCACATCTAGATATAGAATGAGAAGCATCAGGATATTGCACATGTAAAGATGCACAAGCTCACTAGCATTTAATTCCCTTTTATACCATCTTGGGTCTCAAATTTTGTAGCACCTCAGTTAACAGTTTTGGAAATCAAATAAATGTGTCTGTTTTTCTAAAGACCGTGAAAAACCCAAAAAGGGCAAAAAACAAACAAACCCATCACCTGAAAGAGAATACCTAAAGACTCACAGTATATTAGAAACCAAATATCCTGTATATTTGGTTTAAGCTCAGTCTGTATAGTCTGAATAGCCATACAAAATAAAATGTACTTTCATTCTGAAAATTCGACTTTGTTTTTAGCCATTTATTTTTTACAATGTCCAGCTTCCTTTAAGACTAAACCCAGAAAAAAGCCTAGCAATGCAAACAAGATTTCAGACTTCTCCAGACTTAAAAACGGCTAAAAGAAATGTTTCTGTTGAATGTGTAGTTTGTAGAGGACTGAAGAACACTAAGAGACACAAATCACCATATATTGTGCACTGTGATGTCATCAGCCTAACTAATAAATGCGTTCTTATTCAAACATCAGTGTTGAGCTTTTTACAATTCCTGAGAGCTTTTCATGACCCAGAGGGTGCATCCAACCCATCACCATCTAAGTAGGGGTGTGATGGTTTGTAAAAAACCTTGGTTCAGTACATACCTTGGTTTCAATCTTACAATTCGGTTAATGTTTGGTACAGTCAGGGAACAATGTAAAAACTGTTTTTTTAGTGTGTGTTATGACATTCAAAATCAAACTGTACTTCAAGTAAATCTTCCAACAAAAAGATCTCAGATCTCAGAGAGACAGAATGTGAAAAGAAATTCCTGGAAATGAACTTGTATGATTTTTTTGAAAAATTATTTGTATATCGTGCAGATGATAAGACAAGACAAGATCAGTGACTGGAGGCAGCCCTCATGGAGTTCTGATTCCCCACAGGCTAACAGTAACGTGAATATACAGTATCTCCACTGGCTATACTGTGACTGTGAAAAATATGGCCTTCACAGAGGAAACCTCCATCTACTCAATTACTATTTATAAGCCTTTTAAAATGCAGTTTTTATGAAAGGTGGCATTCGTACCTGATGATAATGCAAACACTAAATGTAATTGTTTGCATCAAGGTGACTTGACCTGTTGATGTGATCACTGAAATGAGAGGAAAATCTCTATGAAAGCTGCAGTTTTTTTTGACCTCATATTTCTTTGAGCAGCAGCTTTTCATCTTCTTTTCATTCTAGTGAGCATGATACCTTTCACTGCAAACGGTAAAGGTATGAGCAGGTTTTAGTCATTTAATGCTTGCTTTGGACCTGCTTGGATGGGTTGTGTTATTCACAAGGTCTTTTCAAGTTGAGCAATAAAAGTATTACAAAGTAACACACTGCACTGCTTGTGACGATCAATCAAGTTCTACAATATTCATTTCAAACGTTGATGAAACAAAAAGGCTGCCCTATAAATGTCTTAATTTAAACAATTTAACACTTTAGTTTTCCCAGAGGAACTATGTAGTTATTTTTTCCTCCAAGCCCCTTAAAATTCCTGCAATTTCCGCCCTACATAAAAAAAAAAACGCATACCCGAAATTAACTTAAAGCTGTTCTTGAACCATTTTGAGTAGAGGCATGGCTGGGGTCTCTTTGGAAAGCAAACACTCTAAAATGTATCCCAGAACTGTGTTAATATCTCTGAGTGCTATTGTTACCAAGCACAGGGGAGGATTAAGGTGTACAGGGGCCCCTAGGCTGCACTTGTCTGTGGGCCCCGCACCCTCTCCATTCTTGCCCTTCTTCTCTGGTCTCATCTGCAGATATTTATTATAAAGTTAAATAGCTTATTCTGTGTGATGCTCCCTACGTTTTAAAAACTTTTGAGATAAGACTAGGTCAAATAGGTCTGTAACCTACATTGTAAATGGATCAGTTTTACCCTAAACTCTTTTTGGCTTGAATTCCGTATTCACATTTTTTTTTTTTGTAGTAGTTTTTTGTTTCTTTTTTGTGTGTGTTGTAGTAGTAGTAGTAGTAATAACTTCAATAACAAAAAATAACAGCAGCAACAATTGTTTACTAAATAGGCCCACGTTCCACATATTAGGTAGCGTGAAATCAATAACAATTAAGAAAATAAATTACAATAGGGAAACTGTACACACAGCAGCTGCTGTTCTATTTCAATCCACTACAAATCCTGACACACACCTTAAACTAGATGGCTGACTTTTGTGTAGAAGGCCAACTAACCAACTTGCCACACATATTGTACCCTACACAAAACAACATCAACTACTGGTCATCAAATATTTTCACTCATATTAGGCGACATGACAGCAACTGAACCCCAAAATACACAAGCCAGTATATTACTCTACCCACACAGCTCCTGAACCTGCTGAACACAGCAAGCTAACATCAACAATTAGACCAAGACTTACATAGACCTGTGATTATGGCGCAAATAGTTTTGTCACAGGTTTACAGCCGACATTAAAGGTCATCAGAGACACAACACATAAACAAATCTGCTCCTACCCTTAGAAGTTAGCCTTCCTTGCTTTTCTGGTAGAAAAGTAAGTTATGAGGCTTGTAAAATCCAATTTGCGCAGAATGTCACTATCTAGAGACATCAGAGTTAGGTTATTTAGTCTGTTTTGACCCATAGTGGATCTCAGTCTGTTTTTAATCAGTCCCAGTTTTGAAAAGGCAGGGTCATAAAAAGCCGCAATGCAATGTCAACATTAGGGAACACTGTCTGTAGGTTTTTGTTCCTCAGTTCCTGCAGGAGTAAACGTGCAGATGCATCCTTGTTGTCACTTTCCTTTACAAATTCTCTGAAATGAATAATTTCCTCCACAAAATCTGCCTCTAAGTCGCTTGGGTATTTTTTCCTGGAAAGATGTGGCTTCACTACGAATATCTTCAAGGAAATGGATGACAGTTTGTTAAGAAATCCAAATGTTTGTTGAATGTTTTTGTAGGAATCATATCTCCGATCCAGTTCTGCGAGGAGTCGATCGATGGTGGCTATGACTATCGTTGTCCTGAAGTTTTCTCGGCTGGTTTGCACACTGTCAGGTTCAGATGATTCATCGACTTTTCTTTTTCTTTGCCTCTTCGTATCTGCTTTGTATGTTTGTGAGACAGATGGAGACATGTTTTTTGCCGCATTCTCAAATTTTTCAAAATCATCCCGTAGGCTGACCACATAACCCCTCAGTGAACCAACAAGATCGACAGCATTGCTTAAATCCAATTCCACAGCTTGCAGAGCAGCACTTGTTCTGTGGAAACGTTGGAGTATACTTGTTCCACAGGTTACAAAGGAACGCATTTTCTAATTGCTCCATCTTTGAGTTCAGTGAGGCAGCTTCACGCTGAGTTGTCACATGTTGGCTGGGATCTTCACTTCAAGCAGCGACTGCTGTATGTTTTCATAGTTTTGGAAAAGTGCTTTGGTTGCTGCTGCATGTGCTGACCACCTAGTATCAGACAGACTTTTGAGAGTTTCTATCCTTTGATTTTCATTAGGCTCCAAACCAGCTGTGATAGTCTGCCAACGAGATGTAGATTTGGATGCGAAATTAAAAAGTGTTTGAACAAAACTGAAAAAGAGCTCGAACAGGAGGCGGCTCTGCCCCAAAGTGGATAGTATCAGCTTCAGCGTGACCGATCGTTTCCTCTTCAGAGCGGGTATGAGTTGCTGATGCTGCTCCAGCTAGCATAGCTCTGTTGCCTCCATCGTGACCGTCTTGGTTTTCTAACCTGCTGTTGAGACCAGCAGCAGGTTTGAAATATCCTGTCAATTTGGGGATTTTCCGTAGAAGATTTTGGTGGTGTTGTTCTTTAAGTCTCTCAGTTTTTGAATTTATTTATTTATTTTCTTCTGGGCATGCTCAGTGACCTTTGTAGGCGGAAGTGGAAGCGAAGGTATCGGAAACAAAGCCATAAAGACTACAAAAATGGCCATAGACATTTCGGGAGCGCATTTTCACTGTTAATTTTAAATTTTTTATCGGTTTTGTCACGTTTATTGGACTACAAAGTGGTGAGTTCCATATATTTATACCTCCATCAGGAGAACGTTTGTGTCTTCAGTTATGATTGTATCCTTAAACGCCAGACATAATTGGAATCACAAGACTCTTAGCTTTCCAGTGATATAAAATATGTATAGGTTCATAAAATTTAGAAGTCAGAAAATCTGAGGATTTAAACTAGGAAATGGGCTGGGCCCGCCCGCGGGCCCTTGGAACGTTAAGGGGTTTCTTACTTCAGCTTTTAATTATTGGGGGATAAAACAACAGCTAGTGAACGTTTAATTACATAAATGGGATTGTAAAATGCAACAGATTTGCAGAAATGCAGCAGTCATCACTGGCTGTGTCAGTGGAGGATGATCCTAAACCAATGAGCCGTGTGTTCAGCCGGAATCCCAAGGAAGTGGAAGATGAACAAGTAGATTCATCCCAAATTTTTTATTTTTTTTTTACTCTCCTTTTGTCTTTCGAGCTGCTCTGAAGGAGAGCTCAGTTATATCAAGTATTGAGTTAAATTTTATTTATAAGCCCATTAGAGGGATAATCTCCCACAGATAGCTCAAAGACGGCTTGTGTTATATGGGGACACTGTGTTCTGAAAATGGAGAAATTAACACAACACACAACATTTACAAGCAATACTGCTAGTGAATTTGGTTTTTCCAGGGGAAAAAGCTGTAAAAGAAGTGTTAAATTAAAAACTACACATTTCCCATCACACTGTTTCTATGCATACATAAGCACTTGAAGACTTGAGAACAGACTTACCAATTTTCTTCACTCTGCTACTTCCTTTTCTCCTACGACTCTCCAGTTGTATTACAGTACATTCTGTTATTTCGAATGTTAACTTTGTTTTCTTTCAGTGTTTTTCTCTCCATAGAAGATATACC
This sequence comes from Valencia hispanica, assembly GCA_963556495.2. NCBI lineage: Eukaryota > Metazoa > Chordata > Actinopteri > Cyprinodontiformes > Valenciidae > Valencia > Valencia hispanica. The sequence goes on from OY747711.1 coordinate 48,499,001, forward strand.
TGGTCTGGTATCCTGCTTGGCTGCAATGCCCTGTTGTTCGGGGGGCATCGACTGGGATGATGCTCCCAGTAACTGAACATCCACTGTGTCCTGTTATCAACTTTTTACTTTCTGTAACAGAAAGTTCTCTTATATCAGATCTTCTGTTCCTTCTTTGTTTCTGCTCTGTCTTCTCAAACCCCCAGACGGTCGTGGCAGATGGCCGCTCCTACTGAGCCTGGTTCTGTTGGAGGTTGCTTCCTGTTGCTACATGCTTGCTCAGTATGAGGGATTGCTGAAGGATTGCTGTGGTTGGAAAGTCTGCATCAACAGGGCCCAACCTCACGCCAATGACTGACGCAATCTGCTGGGATTCCTTAAATAGGAAACTTTTTAACTGATTGGAATGTTTTTATATAAATGTATTGAAATGACTTCTTGTTAAGTGCCTTGAGATGACATCTGTTGTGAATTGGCGCTACATAAATAAACTGAATTGAATTGAACTATTTCTAAATTTGCACATATTCTTCATTTTCCTTTCATCTTTACCAAATACGATTGATAAACATATACAGAATATACAGAAACGTGAAAAAGTAGTTGCTCCATTACAGATTTTCTTCTGTTTTTGCTGTTGTCACACTTTTTCAGTCCATCAAAAAATATATCAGACAATCATAACATGAGTAAATACAAATGACTGTTTTCAAAGGATGATTTCATTTGTTAAGGAAATAAATGTCCACACAAAATGGTCATATGTGAAATAGTCCTTGCCCCCTTTTGTTAAATCAAGAGTAACCATGACTAACTACATTTTTTGAAAGTTGAGCGTAAATTAAATGTCCACATTAAGCCCTGAGTACTGCCAGACCAGTGGAATCAAGAATACCTTAAATAAAGCCTGTTTGAAAAAATAAGGAACACATCACACCCTTTCTAAAGGAATTGAATAACATGAGAAACAAAGTTATTGATATCTATTAGTCTAAAATGGGTTACAAAGCGATCTCTGAGGGTGTTGGACTCCAGTGAGCCACAGTGAGTCATTATCCATAAATGGAGACAACATGGAACAGCGGCAAACCTTCATAGAAGTAGATGGAAACCCTATTTAATCCGGAGTGCATTCATGATTTTTGCTTCAGTTAAGGTCAGCATCACCATTCAACAATAAAGACATATTGGCAAATATGGCATCCAATGCAAAAACCCCTCCTGACCAAAACCATCGCAAAGGTATTTTATACATTTTCCAATAAACATCTTGATAATTTCCAGGAGGAGAACAGAAAAGAAACATAATATCTACAGTCGAGTCGATGTTCTTTATTAAACCGTTGAGGCTTTCATATAACAGCTAAAAAGAAGTTACTTAGAAATTGTCTCAGTCTTCTAATTAAGTAACTTTTGACAATTGTTTACACTGGATTCCATTTCATCATTCAAGTGGTCAAATAGTGATAGTGTCAGGCTGCCTTTCTGTTGAATTCTGCTTTCTAACAGTAAACCTTAAAGGAAAATATCCGACAATCAGTTCCTGACATTTTGCACAAGCACACCTGGGTTATGTTGCAGGACAATAAAAACTGCAAATCCAACAGTGAATGGTGGAAAGCGAAGGCTTTAAAGTGGCTCGGTCAAAGTCTGACTGAGGTGCTATGGCATGACCTAAGACATCTTTGAAAAGCATTCAATGTAGCTGAATTAAAACCATACAAAGAAGAGTTGGCCAAAATTCCTCCACAGAAATGTACAAGTTGTTTTCTTTGATAGTAACATTTGTTTGATGATCTGAAACATTTTAATGTGATAAAATAGGCAAAGCGGAACAAATCTGTGAAAAATTGTGTTTTGTTAAGGAGCTGGACAAGACCGTGGCAGCCTCATACTGGTGATGATTGAGAAACGACTTTTAGCAAACCCAGTACCAGTGTTGTAGTCAAGTCACTGTCTCTTGAGTCCAAGTCACACCTAAGGCCTAAGGTCAAGTTGCTTGGTCCTACAGGTCAAGTATGAGTCCTGAAAATAATCTTTCAGTCCAAAATAAGTCATTGACACCTGAGATCAAGTCAAAAATAAGAGAGCAGGGTCTCGATTTTAGACATATATTGTTTACTTTATTTTAAAAAAATTTACTCAATGCCCCAAAGCGATCACCAGGTTAACACAGAAGCATGTGCAAAATAATAAAACATGCCTAAATAAATCTGAAAACAATACATAACGTGTCACTTGCAAACTTACAAAGGCTTTGGGAGGTTATTAAATTTGTCCAGTATCCATCCATCCATTTTCTGTACCCGTCCATCCTATTGCAGGGTTGCGGGGGGGGGGGGGGCTGGTGCCAATCTCCAGCGGTCAAGGTGCGAGAGGTGGGGTACACCCTGGACAGGTTGCCAGTCCATCGCAGGGCAACATAGACACAGGACAAACAACCATGCACACGCACACATACATACCTAAGGGCAATTTAGAGAGACCAATTCACCTAACAGTCATGTTTTTGGACTGTGGGAGGAAGCCGGAGTACCCGGAGAGAACCCATGCAAGCACAGGGAGAACATGCAAACTCCATGCAGAAAGACCTCAGGCCGGGATTTGAACCCAGGATCTTCTTGCTGCTAGACAACAGTGCTACCAACTGCGCCACTGTGCAGCCCATTTGTCCAGTAATCTGACCAACAATAGCAATTTCACATTTCAGAGTCCTAGTCCTAATGTTGCAGGTCCTAGTCTATTCCTAGACTAGCTCTAGTCAAGTCCCTTCAACGTCACTCGAGTCAGGACTTGAGTCTGAGCCCAAGACTCGTGGAACTCCATCCCTGCCTAGCAGTAGCAAGAACCATGGCAAAAACTGACAGAAAAAAAGCTAAACAATTGGACACAAGGAAACAGGGAGGGAGGATGCTGACACTCAACAACTGAAAAGTCTAGCTTTAGATGAGGAAATGTTTAACTACTGGGAAGGTTGATGAGGGGCATAAGAACCAGGTTCGACTGATAAGGAGAATGGTATGCAGCTAAAGAAGAACCAGATCAGCGAAAATGAGGGAAGAAGACAAATCCATGGAATGAACACAGAGGGAGCTGAACCAGAATACAAAAGTTTTTGCTAACAAACCAAAGAAAATTCCAGAATCTACATTTGCTTGATTGTGGAGCTCGAGTATAAATCAAATCTAGCAACTCTTTCTGGGGTTATTGGAGACTTTTTGGTGAAGCATGTTTTCTTGTTACTTACACTGAGCAGCGGTACAGCCGTGGACTGCTCTCCGTCTCAGAGCGCTCACAGCAGGCAGTAAGTCCGTTCGAGCGACCGCCCGTCCAAGTCCAGCTGGACTCACTCAGAGCAGATATTTACCCCACTGAGTCCAGAATGCTAACGTATCGCGCATGCTCGAAGCCAAAGTTGCAGTCAGCACTGGGACTAGGCTCAAAAACATAGAAATGTAAATGGCTGCATCTGTTCAAGTTTATTAAAAACAGTAAATGACTTCATAAAGCCACTTTTTGTTATTAAGTTGTTCTGCCACAATAATGTAATGAATTTAAATGAAATTATCTCAAGATGATAGCTTTTTCCAGCAATTTTTAGGTGCGATTAAAAAAGATATTTAGATTAATTAATTACAGATCATAATTTATCTTAAAGTTCTTTTAATCTCTTGACTGCACTAATACCTGTGTGTGCATTTGTGAGTGTGAATGGGCAAATGTGATTCCAGTATAAAGTGCTTTGAGTGGTCAGTATGTCTAGAAAAGAGTAGGGATGTTCCAATTCACCATAAATCAATTAATTACTATGTGAAACCTGCAAAATTGATAGCGATTCAAAAGTGTTCAAAGATCAATTATTTTTCATAACAATTAAATGAGAAAAACATCAAAGTCCGGCATGTCGCAGAGACATTTTTAGGGGACAGACAGATGGACTTCAGTTGTGAAAGAAGCATCTTTGTTGTTGTGTATCATGATAGCAGCAACATCCACTTTTTCGGTGCAGTCCGAGGCGTCCTCCCTAAGCGCAGGGCTGGGCAGCTTATGTTTATTAGACATTAGCTTACAGCTGGCAGATTAGTTTCTTTGTATGACTGGTGGAAAACATTCCATTGGTCAAACTGACGCAAAAACTATCAAAACGCTGTGCAAAGTTAGAGTTCTGTTTTAAATTGACCGGTAAAACAACAAAGACTGGAGTATAGACTTTAAGTGTCTTTGGGAGAATGCTGCATTTTATTTTCTATTACTTTAAATAAAAAAATAATACTTATTTTCTCAGAATATAATTTCAGATTGTTGTGTAATTTTTGTCCTGTATAAAAAGGGAGCTATTATTGTTATAGGTTTATTTTCTAATGTAGAAGATTAATTATTTCGATTTCGATTTCTGTAATGGTTGACTTGCAAAAGCTGATCTGAAGTTTATTTACTTTTTCTTTTTAACCACGTAGAGAAGGAATACTTTAAATATGTCGAAATCAAAAGTCTTCTGTAAGTGAACAGAAAATGATTGATGTGTTTAAAGCTACATTGTGTAGGATCTGCTCCCATCTAGCGGTGAAATTCTATATGACCAACCAACTGAATATTACGTTCTAGCCCCGCCTCCCATTCCGAGCGCGTTTTAACTCCTACGGTGGCCGTTTCATGCCAAGGTTAACATGGCTTCCAGTACTACGACTTCGTCTAGTGTTCCTTCCAGTGATGAGGTTACTCTAGAAAACTACATTGCATTTAGTTATATAGTCACACGTCTGCTGCGTCGCGAGTAGATAATCTCCCTCTGGCATTCGTCACGGTGCAACTGAGTGTAGCCAAAGCGAGAAAGGCGGAGCTAGAACTTCCAGGAATTGGCGAATGTATTTCAAAGATGGAGGCTCAACATGGATTCACCCATTCGAGCGACTCGCTCGTATGTATTATGAATAGCAGATTCTACTCTTACAAGAATACTTTCATTAGTAGGTGGAAGTAATTACACATCTATGAGCACTTATTTTTGAAAGAACAAAGGGGTTTTTGCTAGGAATTAACTCAGAAAAATACACAATGTAGCTTTAAGGATTGGACCAAGTTTCCTTATTTACCGACATCAAAATAGGGTCACCCTATATTATATTTAAATTGCCAACACACATTTCCTTTAGCTTCCATTGAAAATATGCCCTTTATATGATTATGAAACATATTTTGGTAATGTGTTGGTTTATTTTTGGTTTGACATGAACAAAAGACAGGACATTTCCAAACAATTGGTTTGTATACTTCAGTTAATGTAAACTGAATGGAATTATGAGTAGAAAGTAGTAATGGAAGGACTAAAGAAAAAACCTCGAATGGGGAAAAAATATGCAAAAAAATAAAATAAAATAGTTGTTTTATATTCGAATCATTGCACCTGAATTGTAATCGTATCAAAATCGTGAGGCACCCTATTTGGCACACCCTAGAAAAAAACCCATATAAGTTCAGTCCATATACCATTTAGTGACAATAAAAACAAGCATAAATCACCTAAATATACCCATGGATGATGATTTTAAAAAAGTATAATAATTTTCCAAAACTGTAACTGAAGTAATTAGTACAGTATGTCATATTTTTGTTTTAAATAAATCAAATTAGATTGGTGAACTTTTTCGTTTTAAAATATTCTGATAATTCTGTGATACTGTGGGATTTTTACTAAAGATGATTGTACCACAAAAATAATGCTGTTTCCATGCCGGATTTGCAAATTATTATGTACATTTAAACTTAAGCAATTAACAAAATCTTCTAAATTTGTAATGCTAATTGCTGGTAAAAGCTTTTATCTTCCTTTTCTTTCCATGTTTGAAAAGTGCTTCATACCACAGTCCACCATTAATTTGCACCTATAATGTGGTTTATATTGAAAATAAAAACAATAGTCCAAAACTGTGCAAAGACCAAAGTGAAAAAAAATCTATAAATTGTAAATATTTAGTTTAGTCAGTGGCAAAATATCCGCCAGTGCCATGTAATACCTTCAGTCATTGTTGTTTCCATGCTGTGCAGCTCAGCATGAGCATAGCTGGAGCTATAGGAATCCCTCAGATTTAGACAGAACACTGAGGATCAAAGCTGCTACTTTTGCAAATATCAAATGTTTTTGACATCCCCCACATCTACAGGTGGATTAAGTATTGTTACATGACATTTACCATGGCAGTTTATCTTAAATAATTAAAGACTGCGCATCCATAAACTTGACTGTGCCTGACCTATTTCATCGTATTTTTAGCTAGCAGTATAACAGCCAAGATGACCAAAAGCTTCTCTTACTACTGGTTAATTAATCAAGTGACGCAAACTAAAAAGTGAAATTGCAGCTCTTGCTGTAACTCATGGTGACATCCAACCAGTCCATGAGGTGGGTTTTAACTACGGACCTCTGGTTTTATGAGTCAATAACAAAGCTGAAAACCAAGGCAAAGGACCAGAAATAGTCAGGGGGAGAAAAACTGAAAAAAAATGATTGAACCAGTCTGGACGAGGAAGAGTAAATAGATGAAAAGGGAAGAAGATGAAAGACAAATAGAAGGTAGCATGGGATTATCTAAACAAGCGGAGGAAAGAAAAAGAGCTACTCTTTGCAAATTATTTCCTCATTTTCTTTTCTCTGAAAATCTAAGTGGTCTGTGACTCAGATGCTTTGATGGCTGTCATGTGGTTAAAAGCCAAGGGAACAAATCACCAGGAGGGTGAGTGCATTACATGGCTGCCGTCACTGAATTTTTAAGTAATTAGTTTCATTTGAAAAGCTCAAGGGCAACAAGGCTCATTCTTATCTCTTTTTCTCCCTTTTTCCTAGCTAATTGGTAATGGAGAGGCACTACAGTTTGAAAAAAAATCCTTAAACACTGATGAAAAACACATTTTATTTCCTTATGAGAAATGGATTTAGAGTGTCTTAAAACCTACATATTATAATGCCACTTGCAACAAGGAAGCACATACTTTATGTTAATGATGCTTTATTTACATGAAAAACAATGGGGGATTGTTAGAACCTTCAAAATATTCACAGAAAACAATGTAAGCAAAAAATGACTTCCATTGATTTCATCAATAACTAAAAATGGAAGATGTCCAACTGCTCCTTTCAGTTTGGAATCAAGCTTCTGCCTCAAGCCAAGGAGTTTAAGTAACATTTTTAGGAACTTTTATGAATTTTCATGAAGGTAGAATAGAGTTGGAGAAAGACACATCAGACCTTCATCTCCAGTAATGCTCTACATTATTGTTGTGGCTCTCCATGTACTGGAGAGTAAATGGAGTAAAAATATTTTCAGTCCTTCATCTATGGTCATAGAATAGAATCAAGACATAAGGAGCGTTCCTACTGTGGGAAATTCAGGGTAATTTAACCGGACCTTTTTCTGCTAGGGTAAATCAATCCACCCACTCTTCTTAGTCGTCGTGTCCCCACACAAAATTGGCCCGCTAAAGAATTTGCAAAGACATCAGCATATCGCGACCTTTTCGGCAGTGAGTGACCAGTGCCAAAAGGCACCCACAGCCACAGAGAATAACAAGAGATGGACAATAGAAGAAGCAGGGATGGTTGTCGTGTTTCTATTGGCTATGTTCCATCATTCTTGTTTGCTCGGTTATGAACTGCTTCGTCAGCAACTCTTCCAATTTTACAAAGCCGGCTGCTTGGCGATGTCTGCTAATATAATTTCCCTCTGAGTTACAACCAATCAGCATGAGTTAACCACAGCACCCATGCAGCAACTCAACTGGGCCATTTCCGAGTACGTAACCCAAGACTGGTACTTGATTGGTGTAGTGGAGACAAGTGCATAGCGTAAAAGTCCTGTAAAATGACCCTGACGTACCGATGGTGGAAGATCCTTGACACAAGCAGCTGAACTGAACGTCTTCCGTATAGTGACTAGCTTGAGCCTAAGTGATAAGGTGAGGGGTTCGAAATTAAGCCACTGTTCCTCATATCAAAAGAAGCCTATTGAGGTGGTTCAGGCATTTCATCAGGATGTCACCTTTGGGGGTTTTCAAGGCAGATCCCAATGGGAAGATACAACAGAGTAGACCCAGGACTCACTGTTCAGACCAGTGGTCAACAACCCTGGTCCTGAGATCTACTGTTCAGCAGGTTTTAGATGCATCCTATCTGAAATTAATATCTTGTTGCCAGGTCTTTGTCAAACTTGATAGCATCTTAAGAGGTAATTCAACCATTTGATTCAGCTGTGTTGTAGCAGGGATGCATCCCTGCTACAACACAGCTACAACACCAATAAATTGCTGATGTTTGGGGAAGAGGAGGATTTTTTTCCTCAGTCAGAGGCATAACGGGACATGTGTTTTCCACTCACTGGTTTTTATGGATGCTGCAACTAGAAAATTGGGCCCTTTTATTTACTGGGTAGAGACATGCTAGAGGAATTTAACAAGCAACTACACTTTCTAAACAAGCACAAACATCGCAATCCAAAACTCGCAATAACTTTAATTGACTTTACAGAGAAAAACATATGTGTTTTGGTTGGTTATGATAAACACATTTGGACACTGTGCTTTTGTGCTATACTAATTGGTGGCGGTGTGTCATAATCTTTATTCTGCCATGTTTCTTGTTCACTGTCCCTGCCTCAGCAGCTGATTCCTCATTGTCCTCACCTGCTCTCCTTCTGCTCAGTGCAAGCGTGTCTGCTGTTTCTGCCACAGCGTTCAAGCCTTGGATAACCAGAGTCTAACTTAAACCACAGGATCCTTGACCTTGCCTGTTTTTTGACTGCCACCTTTGCCTGCCCCGTTCTGATTCTAGTGAGCTGCCTCTCCTACTGAACCACGTTTGTTGATGGACCCAGATTTAAACTTCAAGGACTAAAGAATTGTTGTTGAGCCTCTGAACTACCTGTGTTTGACCCCGGACTGACTGTGGATCACGCGCTACTGGATTTTGGACTTGCTCTCCTCCAGACCCCTGGCTGTGAACCCTGAGACCCTCTAGGCCAAAGATCAATGTCACTGGCTGCCCATTTTACTGGATCCTCAGGCTCCTGCCCTATGTAAATCACCTCTCCTGTGTACATGCTGGTTTTACTTCATCCTGTTACTTACCTATCTGGTGTCCTGACCTGCCAGCTGATCCTGTTCCTTGCAGAGGCCTTCTACCAGCACCACGATCACCTTAAATAAATCTTGTGAAACTTGCTTTGACTCTTGGCTGCGTTTTGGGTTCTGGCATTATTATTTCAGATTTTCCCTAAATGTTACACTTTGAGAATGTGAGAACAGTATTTGTACAGTTCTGAAAACATTTTGGATACAACTCAGGTAATCATTTGATATATTTATTTAAACACCTTTACTACTGTAAATATCTGTCAAAAGCAATTAAACAAAAAAAATTATTGTGTGAGGTTCTGTGTTTGTGTGTCTGCTGTGAGTCATCTGTCGCAGGGAGGATCTGTGGTGAAGAGCTGCTGCACGGGCTGATTACACTCACCTGTTTTCAATCAGGCCTTTTGTGTCCCTGGGCTTCTTAAGGAGCTGGCTGACAAACATTCAACGCCTGATGGTTGCCCTACCGGTACCTCCAAGCCTCTGATCTCCAGGTATCTCTCCCGAGATTGTTCCCAGTGATCTCCAGTGATCCCCTGCGCTCTTTGTGTTTCCCAGGTTCTTACTGAGGAGTCTCTTGATCCAGCCAGTCTCCATTTTTCCACCTGCCTGCCCGCTCTCAGCCACGCCGCCTCCTCCTTGTCACCTTCCACCGGACCTCAGCAGCCTCTGACTCCGCTCAGCAGATCTCACTTATCTCCCCTGGAATTGGAAATCGCCTCAGATCTGTGAGTACCACCGCTCTCAAGAATTCAGTTAATTCCCATCCGTCAACGACCATCTCTAACCTCATCTCTCCATATCCAGATGCCCAGCAGTCCCCGCTGTTTCCAGCTGATCATTTTCGTTTCTTTAATAAAAACATCTTAACTTTGTTCTGTGGTCCGAGTGTGGTTCTGCATGTGGGTCCGGAGGTTAGACAGGAACATGACATCTTGTTGTTGGGAACTCCAATTGCACACATGTATATTGTTCATACTAAGACGTTTTTTTTTTAGTAATTTATTAACCCAGTATATTTTTACTGTGAATTTCATTTTTCAGTTCAGCAAGTTTTGAGGTGTCACTTCATAAAATTTTATATTTTCTTTCACAATATAGTAAGTAAATAGGCGGCTGTAGTTCAGTGGTGGAGTTGTCGGCCAGCAACCCAGAAATCGTGAGTTCAATTCCTGCTTCCACCTGCTAGATGTCGTTGTGTCCTTGGGCAAGACACTTAACCTACCAGCCTACTGGTGTTGGCCAGAGGGGCTGATGGCGTGATATGGCAGCCTTGCTTCTGTCAGTCTGCCCCAGCGCAGCTGTGGCTATAATCATAGCTTGCTTCCACCAGTGTGTGAATGAATAATGGAGTTGTAATGCATTTTGAAGGTCTTGAAAAGTGCTATATAAATGCAAGCCATTATTATATAGGTCTTGAGCTTTTTCTGTCTGGCTGCTTCATAATAGCCACCATCCCCTCTATTTAGTCCTTTTTTTTTCTACATTACCTAAACCTCAAGCTTGCTTTACTAATGTCGCATCACTATTTAAAATAGTTGTTTTTTTTTTTTTTTTTTATATGCATTGGTTTAGGTACAATGAATTCCATTTTAAAAGCTCACCCTCCAGTTACTTAGATACATTATATTTTATGTGATCACATCTTGTGACAAGATGAATGACTCCAGGTGATAATTCCTATTTAGGGCTTTAAAATTTCATCCCTTCAGTGTGGAATCCCTTACCTCAAGTAAGTGGTCAAATCACCACAAATTATTAATCAGACCACACCTAAAAGGGGTAAAATATGAAAAAAAGCTGATCAGTGGGATAATCTGTCACAGGTATTCATACTGATTAAAGACATTTTAAAAAGGGTTTTACGGTCCGTTCACACCAAAGCGTCAAAAACGTGCCGCACGCCCAAGTTGGAGGCTTGAACATTCGCACCTCGATGCACGTCCAAAGCAAATTGGACACTCATCAAAATATACATTTTTGACGCGTGTCAAGCCGGAAATACGCAACTTGTGGAAGGAGCTAGTGCCAAACTGTGTTTTTGCAATGTGGCAGCTGTCGATTTAGTGGAAAATAACTGTAAAAAACGGGACAGTAGGCTAGCTTGCTTGCATTTGCGCAGGTTCGCAGGGTCAGTAACGTAAAAACTTTCGAAAGTGAAATGAACTTGCCTGGTTGCCATATCACTTATATTCCTCCAAGGGAGGTCCTTTTTATTCCTGTCTCTGTAGAGAAAGCAGCTGGTGTTGTACAGCTCCGAGTGATTAGTTGATGAGTCTTTCTTCCATGTTGAATGAATGGCTATGGCCAGACCTGACCCCGTGAACTGGGTCACAGCATCACATGACACCACGTCACCAGGCTCCTGATTGGTTGATGCGGTGCGAATTGACGCCAAAGTTTAGATTTTTCAACTTCAGCGGCAGATGTAAATACGCTTGTGACTCGCGAATGCACACAATGCACCACATGAAATGACGCGTGTATTTTGTGATGCGTCAAACGCCTCATTCGCGCGGATGAGGCAGAAATGCGTTGTCGCGACGCAGAAGCCCTGACACCCATCAGCGCCCTCTGTATTGACTTTACATGTAAACCTGAATCCCATGACGTTTCAAGTTTACAGAACCCCTTTAATTGGAGTCAACCGACCGTCAAGCAAATTTGCTGTAAATTAAACCTTGTAACTAACGTCAGTCTTGATGTTACGCAAGCCAATCCAGGGTAAGCATTCATGTTTGAGGGTAGATGCTATCCTTAGTAACATTTTCCTTAAGTACCAGTTTCTATAATCTTCATTAACAAGCCAATGCTGCTGTTTATTTCACTTTAATTCAGTTAATTTATGTAGTGCAAAGTCACAACATATGTCGTCTCAAGGCACATTACAAAATACGTTAACTCAACTACATACATTTCAAATTGATCCTAGGTATCAAACAATGCAGTAAAACAGTTTATTCAAATTGGTAAAAAGTTTTCTATTTAAAGAAACCCAGCAGATTGCACCGAGTCACTGACTTTTGTCATGGACCTTGCAGCAATCCTTCATACTCAGCATGCCTGTAGCGACAGCAGAAAGGAAAACTCCCATTTAACAGGAAGAAACGTCCAGCAGAACCACAACCTTGCTCCGTGTTAACAGCAATCTGCCACGACCAACCGATGGGTTTAAAAAGACATAACATACACCAAAAACAAACAGAAACAGTGATTCAGGTGTACTTCCTCTGTAAGGCCTTGTCCACACATAGCAGGCTATCTCACAAAACAAAGAGATTTTTCTACTATTTGGCCTGTCATCCACAAGAAAGTGCAGATTTACAGCATCAAAAACAAGTCTTTTAAAAATCTCAAACCAAAGTGAAGATTTGCAAATTCTCTGTTGTAAGCATTTTCTTGTCGACATAAATAACCGGGGTTTTAGGTTTTGCAATGTCACTGCTCGTGACGAAAATCCTCTGACATCACATGTTGCAACCTGAGTTTACAACATGGATGCCCTCAGAGTTGTGTTGGCATTAATGATTGTCCAAGTACGTTTTGCTTGCTTGCTCAATTACTGTTCTATGTAGAAGTTAGAAAGTTGAAAGTTATTCTGTTTGGATAGAATCTGGGGAAACTACTGCTGCCTACAGATTTGGCATGTCTATGAATGTGCTTAACAATGGACTTATGCAGTTAGGTGTGGATGGATTTTTTTTCTTCCAAAAACAAGGTGATTGGACCCAAGTTTTTTCCCAGTTGGAATGAGGAGGACATTTGGTTTTACAAAAACCCTGCTACATACACTCACTGATCACTTTATTAGGTACACCTGTCCAATTGCTAGTTAACGCAAATTTCTATTCAGCCAATCACATTGTGGCAACTCAATGCATTTAGGCATGTAGACATGGTCAAGACTATCTGCTATAGTTCAAACCGAGCATCAGAATGGTGAAGAAAGGTGATTTAAGTGACTTTGAATGTGGCATGGTTGTTGGTGCCAGACAGGCTGGTCTGAGTATTTCAGAAACTGCTGATTTACTGGGATTTTCACACACAACCATTTCAAGGGTTTACAGAGAATGGTCCAAGAAAGGAAAATATCCAGTGAACGGCAGTTCTGTGGGCGAAAGTGCCTTGTAGATGCCAGAGGTCAGAGGAGAGGCAGCATCGGAAAGAACTGTAGAACCTCATTTGTGCTTAGGCTGTTTTGATTCAGTTAAGCTTTCGGAATTATCAAAAATACTAGCCTCATCTAAACCTTCAACTCGTATGTTGGACCCAATCCCAACCAAATTATTTAAAGAAGTGTTCCATTTGGTTCCTGGCCCCCTAGTAAACAGATACGTACCACAAGAATTTAAAATAGCTGTAATTAAACCTTTACTCAAGAAACCTTCCCTGGATCAAGATGACTTAGTGAATTACAGACCTATATCTAACCTTCCTTTCTTATCCAAAATCCATGAGAAAATTCTTGCTAATCAAGTCTGTGAGCTTCTAAACAGTAACGAGCTGTTTGAAGAGTTTCAGTCAGGTTTTAGAGCTCATCATAGCACTGAAACAGCACTAGTGAAGGTTACTAATGATATTCTCATGGCCTCAGATAATGGACTGGTGTCTGTTCTGGTTTTGTTAGATCTCAGTGCTGCTTTTGACACAGTCGATCACAATATTCTCTTAGAAAGGCTTGAACATGTTGCAGGGATCAAAGGAACAGCACTAGGCTGGTTTAAATCATATTTGTCTGACAGATTCCAGTTTGTTCATCTAAATGATAAATCTTCTTCACTCGAAAGGGTTACTTGTGGAGTTCCACAGGGTTTTGTGCTTGGACCAATTCTTTTCACCATATATATGCTCCCAATTGGTAGAATCATTAGACAGCATGGGATAAATTTCCACAGCTATGCCGATTATACACAACTATATTTATCCATAAATCCTGATGAACCCAGTCAGTTAGGTAGATTACAGGCATGTCTGGAAAACATAAAAACATGGATGAATCTAAACTTTTTGCTTTTAAATTCTGAAAAGACAGGAGTTGCTGTCTTTGGACCAGAAGTTCTAAAAAAGAAACTGATTAGTCAATCACTTCATCTGGATGGCATTAAATTGGCCCCCAGTAATAACAGAAAGAACCTCTGTGTTATTTTTGACTAAGACTTTACATTTAAATCCCATATTAAACAGGTTTCTAGGAATTCCTTGTTTAACCTCCGGAATATTGCCAAAATTAGAAACATCCTGTCCAGGAGTGATGCTGAGAAACTAGTCCATGTATTTGTCACCGCAAGACTGGACTACTGTAATTCTTTACTATCAGGTAGTCCACAAAATGCCATTTAAAGCCTTCAGTTGATCCAAAATGCAGCAGCAAGAGTTCTGATGAATATTAAAAAGAGAGATCACATTTCTCCTGCTTTAGCTTCCCTTCATTGGCTCCCTGTTAAATCCAGAATAGAATTTAAGATCCTTCTTCTTACATACAAAGCCCTTGATAATCAAGCTCCATCATACATCAGAGATCTAATTGTTTCATATGTTCCCAACAGAGCACTTCGCTCTCAGACTGCAGGTTTACTTGTAGTTCCTAGGATTTCTAAAAGTAGAATGGGAGGCAGATCTTTTAGTTATCAGACTTCTCTCCTGTGGAACCAGCTCCCAGCTTTAGTCCGTGAGGCAGACACTCTGTTTACTTTTAAGGCCAGGCTTAAAACTTTCCTTTTTGATAGAGCTTATAGTTAGAGGGGCTTAGGTCATCCTGAGCTAGCTCTGTAGTTATGCTGCTATAGGCTTAGACTGCTGGAGGACAGACTTACCAATTTCCTTCACTCTGCTACTTCCTTTTCTCCTACGACTCTCCAGTTGTATTACAGTACATTCTGTTATTTCGACTGTTAACTTTGTGTTCTCTCAGTGTTTTTCTCTCCATAAAAGATATACCTGGTCTGGTATCCTGCTTGGCTGCAATGCCCTGTTGGGCAGTACAGTACATTCTGTTATTTCGACTGTTAACTTTGTGTTCTCTCAGTGTTTTTCTCTCCATAGAAGATATACCTGGTCTGGTATCCTGCTTGGCTGCAATGCCCTGTTGGACGGGGGGCATCGACTGGGATGGTGCTCCCAGTGGCTGAACATCCACTGTGTCCTGTTATCAACTTTTTACTTTCTGTAACATAGAAAGTTCTCTTATATCAGATCTTCTGTTCCTTCTGTGTACCTGCTCTGTCTTCTCAAACCCCCAGACGGTCGTGGTAGATGGCTTCTCCTACTGAGCGTGGTTCTGTTGGAGGTTTCTTCCTATTAAAGGGAAGTTTTTCCTCTCCACCGCCGCTAAATGCTTGCTCAGTATGAGGGATTGCTGAAGGATTTCTGTAGTTGGAAAGTCTACCCAACCTCACGCCAATGACTGACGCAAGAAGACCACACCGGGTGCCCCTCCTGTCAGCTGAGAGCAGGAAACTGAGGCTACAATTCGCACAGGCTCACCAAAATTGGACAATAGAAGATTGGAAAAATGTTGCCTGGTCTGATGAGTCTTGATTTTTGCTGCGACATTCGGATGGTAGGGTCAGAATTTTGCGTCAACAACATGGAACGGGAGCTTCGCATCATGGATGTGCAACTGACAAATCTGCAACAACTGTGTGATGCTATCATGTCAATATGGACCAAAAGCAAGGTGTACCTAATAAAGTGGCCAGTAAGTGTATATACATGGCTTTGGAGAGAGACAGGGTTAAGCATTGAAATACAGGGCCTGGTATATCATCTACAGAAGAACATTAACTACACTGAAGCTGACATTTGATTAGTATCTTATATTATAGCAGTTTGGTAGAAGGGTAGGTTCAGGCCATTATTCTATGAACTGGGCTTAGATCGGATCTAGTTATGTAAAATATTGGTATTGGTGAAACATTAACTATTGTGCTGCCCCCTAGTGGGAAGAGTAATTTGTGTTTTGAGTTTCTTTTTTTTTGTCCAGGCAGAGCTTCCGTAGTACGGTCACACTCCTAGCAGTTCCACAAGTCAAATTTCACTCTGTTAAAGGCTGTTACAATTTATTTCGGGCCTACTAAAATATCTGTCTGTAAGTATTCGAATGAAAGCAATATTAGCTTCTATTAGATTCCATATTTAGTCATTTTAGCATGCATCCAATTTGTAATTTGTGAGAATATTTCCGGCACTAATATCGTTAGCATCCCTATGGGTTTTTCATTTTATAAGCATCGTGCTGATCGCTTGCTAATGCGATCATTTTTGTGAGGTTAGTTAACTCTATTTTGTATTTGAATTGTATATACGCCCAATTAAGACAGTAATATGCATTGTTTGTGTTTCTGTATGTTTTTACAGTACTTCAGTAAATCAAACCGATACAACAAGATGTTTTCTGGTTTTTATTGGAGACTCTTAGGTATCTGCAAAGGTCGTTCTCACACACTAGTAAAGGCAGAATACCAATGCTAAGTATAAACTTAGCAGATAACAGATGACATTTATGTTCCATGCATCTGGTCAATCAATCTTTAACAGTTGGAGAGGCTCTTTCTTTCCTTTTGAAATGCTCTTGCATATTTCCTTCAAAAAGAAAATATGCAAGTGTAAGTTGAGCATCAGCGTGTGTGGTTCAAAAACATATTTTAAATAGAACTGTGCACTGTATTGCACACTATTCGGAACCGGTTTAAAGCATCTAGATCAATTTTCTTCTTCACTTCTGCAAGCTTCCTCAATAAAAAATACATTTAAAGCTTATTTGTCCTATGTAGCAACAATAGTGAGTGTGCAGTGATGGACACTCTTATATGGTCTGTAACAAAACAAACAGATGCTATAAAGGTCTGTTTTTTTACTGTTATCTGAAGATGACACAACAGGGAGAGGGGTTCTGTATCAGATTTACTGTCCTTTATCTGGTTTATGGATTAAAAGATTACACTGAGCACAAGTAGATAATCTGATTAGTGTTTTTCTCATCCATTATTTAATTTACACCCCCCGCATTGTACTTGTGGATTGTTATGATATTGCACATCAAGTACATATTTTATGCGATGGGGAAAAAGGGCTTTTGGCTTCTTCTTTTTTCAGTGATATTTACTTTTTTTCAGAGTGACGGTTTTTACCTGATCAAGTATTTTTACATTTTTACCAATAAGTTTAAAGATTTTCTTACAGTATAAGCAATGTTACATTAAGCTAATAAAATTAGACCAAAATGTTTTTGCTTTCACTTTCTTCCATCATTGACAGCCTTGTTCAGGGCTTGTTGAAAGCACCAGAATAAGTTAGAGGTAGTTCTCATCCAAAGAAATTAGAACTCTCATCAAACCTTCACAAGCTTGAAACATGTTTTGCTTTATGGTAATTTCTTTGTTTTTTCACTGCATTTTCTTGCTGTCCTCACCCTTTCTGTTTCTTCGGCCTCTGAGCTGGACTTTCTCTATTCTTCTTTTGTCTCTTTTCAATCCCTGTTGTTTTCACTCCACCTTTTTTATTGGATTTTATGTACACAGTATATGTGGAGCACACATCTCTATTTCAGAGTATTTTTGCTAAAAGCAATTGATGCATTTTGCAGTGGGTGTGCAACCACAACACACCCACTTCAACAGCATCCTGCACTATACCGTCAGGACTCCCTGTAGTCGCAAATCGATGCAGGTGGTACCTTTAGTGTCAGCTTACAGCTTACCAGGTGAAGGGTGAGCCTGTTTTTCTGCAATACACATCAGTATGTAACATTTGATTTCCAACCAAAATATTTGACTAAATCCGACTAAGAAACATGGATTTAAAATGGTAAATGGCCTGTACTTGTTTTCCTTTATATAGTCCTGATGACCCCAAATCACTTTACACTACATTCATTCACCCATTCACAGATTTAAGCCTAGCAAAAGTATTCACACCCCTAAACGTATTCATATTTTGTTGCAATGCTGTAATTTCTCTATTTATATTGAATTAATAAATACAAATGCCACTTTGTACTTAGCCCCTTTATTTGAATATTCGTAAATAAAACATGGCGACATCAATCTCCACTAGAAATTGTTTAATTAGTAAATTGACTCCAGATGTGTGGAATTTAGATTCAGTTAAACAGATACAGTTGAAACCAAACTGAAATTTTAAAAAAAAGCATATAATCCTTTTTTCCTGCTTGACAATAAGTCAGACTAAACTTTTCCTGTTTTATTTGGGAATACCAGACGATTTATATAAGCGAAATGCCAGAATAATGAGAAAAAGACATCTCTATTGCTTTATGGAATAATCTGGGGTCTCATTTATAAAACTTTGCGTAGAATCATTACTAAAACCGTACTTAAGCTCAGCAACTTTTTTTTACTTACGCCTAGTAAGTTTCCGATCTATCAAACTTGGAGTACGCACAGCTGCACGCACTTTCCGTTTTATAAATCCCACTCTCCCTAGAAATGTGCGCAGGTGTTTTTGGATTACATCCCGCCTCCTACACACCCACTTTCTCCCATAAACGGTCCATGCAAAGTGTCTAGTGAATATTCTGCATCCACTTAAGCCAGCTAATATGGGGCGTTTCACTGGTAACCATGGCAACCGAGAGGCGGAGAAAGTAATTCCACAGAGACAGCTGCAGGCTCATAGAGGCACGGAAAACCGTTTTATTTCAATCAATCACTCAATCAGCGCTTTACTCAGCCGAAGGCAGCCAAGGTGCTTCACATTAAAAGACAAAAATACAGTTGCAAAAAGAAAATGTGTGACAAGAAGAGAGTAAAAAAAAAAAAAGAAGAGAGTAAAAAGATTTAAAAATTTTGTAATAAAAGCAGCACAAGCAATAAAAAAGATAAGGACAATTAAGTTTCAATTAGGCCTATATGATTACTTATTGTAGCAACAATAAGACTGGAATTTATTAAACCAAATAAAAACTAGATATTTAAAGCCTTACAAAAAAAGTGCGTTTTAAGTCTACTTTTAAAAAGTATCCTTGCAAAATATTGATTTGGGGTCACAAACAAACGGAAGAGCTGCAAGCCTTGATGCAGCAGCGTTCCTGATATAAATAAGAAGAGCGGGGGACGGGGTTCACGGTTCCAGCGGGTCAGTAGATCCAACACCGGGTCCAGTTCAGCACATACATCTAATAGGACTGATCTACATCGGGTCCCCCATCCAGATGCTTCCAGTGGCTGATCTACAATGAGGGCCAGCATCCATTGTGCAGCATTATGCAGGGAACGCTGCAGTATTCGTACTTCACACAATTAATTCACCAATAAGTGCAACTTCTATATAATCTGAATAGATAAATACATATGAACATACTGTGATATAATTCTTTTATGTGTATCACATTTTCATTCAGATTCTCATTTTTATTCTCAGTTCAGAGATGGGATGGGATGGGGGGGCTGCTGGTTGTGTGTCTGTGTTTGTGCACAAAGCTCTGCAAGTTTGAAATTGTGGCTTAAATTAGCATTTTTGCCATCTCTCCTGCTGCGCTGTCAGTGTCCTCTGTGTCCACAAAGTGCGTAAGCAAGGTCCTTAGTGTGCTTAAAGTTGCGCACATTTTTCCATCACGTTTTTTTCAATAAATCCCAAACTTTGCGTAGAAAGTTGCTTACGTAGTTTTCAGACCCTGTTTTGTGCGTAAGCAAGCTTTATAAATGAGACCCCTGGTCATTATACTGTTCAGGAAAGTTCTGTGTCCCAGAAAGAAGAAAGTTTTGTTGTGAAATGTGCAGATCAATCCCGCTTGGTGTGACATGTCATGTAGTCTGATAAAGCTAAAATGTAAGTCTTTGGTCATATTGACCAGTGTGACATTTGGTAGAAAAATGTCGAATTTGAAAGCCTAAGTACAGGGAAGGCAGCATCATGGTCTGGGTGGTTTTTCCGTTCCAAAGGAGACTTGTTTACTTCACAAAACAGCCTGCATCATAAGGAAATAACATTTTGTGGAAATAATGCAGCAGGATTTCGAGACATCAGCCAGTGAGAAAAGCTTAGTGGCACTAATGGGTCTTCTAAATGGATAAAGGACCCCAATGGCTAATTTGCACTGAACGACACAGCGCAGGCCGGTGCAATTTTTGTAAATTAATTTGTCTGTTTACATTGTAAAAGCGACCGACCCGTACAATGTGGTTAGGTTGGAGCTAGTGACGTTACACAATACAGTCCATTTGGTTTTTTTTAGATTATCATCAAATTCTTTACAAAATAAAGGATGTAAACTTGTGAACTTGAATTCCATTCAGTTTATTTCTATAACGCCGATTCACAACAGATGTCAACTCAAGGCACTTTACAAGAACGTCGTTTCAATACAAACATTCCAATCAGATTAAAGGTTTAGCTAGTTTACTATATAAGGAATCCCAGCAGATTGCATCGAGTCATTGACTGGCAGTTGCGCCCCGTTGATGCAGACTCCAACCACACCAATCCCTCAGCAATCCCTCATAATGAGCAAGCATGTAGCTACAGGGTAGAGGAAAAACTCCCCTTTAACAGAAAGAAACCTCCAGCAGAACTTGGCTGAGTACGAGCTGCCATCTGCCATGACCGTCTGGGGGTTAGAGAAGACAGGTCTAAGACACAGAAAGACCAAAAGGACTGATGTAAGCGTACGTTCTATATTAAATAAAGTAGAAAGCTGATAACAGGACACGGGGGATTCTCAGCCACTGGGATAAACCCCGTCCAACAGGGCATTGCAGCTAAGCAGGATACCAGAGCAGTTGTAAATTCTATGGAGAGAAAAACACTGAGAAAAAACGAAGTTAACAGTCTAAATAACAGCAAATAATACAACTGGAGAGTCGTAGAAGAGAAGCAGAGTGAAGAGAAGTGGTCAGTCTGTCCTCCAGCAGTCTAACCCTATAGCAGCATAACTACAGAGATAGCTCAGGATGACCTTAGCCACTCTAACTATAAGCTTTATCAAAAAGGAAAGTTTTTAACCTGGCCTTAAAAGTAAACAGAGTGTCTGCCTCACGGACTAAAACTGGGAGCTGGTTCCACAGGAGAGGAGCCTGATAACTAAAAGATCTGCCTCCCATTCTACTGTTAGAGATCCTAGGAACTACAAGTAAACCTGCAGTCTGAGAGCGAAGTGCTCTCTCTGGAACATATGGAACATTCAGATCTCTAATGCATGATGGAGCTGATTATTAAGGGCTTTACTTGAAAAAAGTTTAAGAAAAAATGTCAGACATTGAGAGAAAAAAAAAATTTCTATTTGCAGAGAGCATTAGTCTTTAGTTTCAACTATAGTTTCTTCATATGCTTTAGACGTTTATCAGCGAATATTAGTGAACAAACAGCATCAGGAAGACCAAGTAACATCCTAGCCATAAGGTCCTAGTGCATTGGAAAACCATGGCTACAGTTCTGGTTTCATTGGCACCTGACCTTTTTGGATATGATTTGGAACTGTACCAGACAACAACGTGTTGGAAACACAGCCATGGTTACTGGACCAAAACACAGACCCTCTTGTCGGTAGGAGTGCACCTTGCACCAGTTTTAACAGGAAGAGGAGGAGTTGTGAAAGGTCAAACTCAAAACAAACCAGCAGCCGCTCTGAACTTTGGCCTCTTTCACCCGTCAGCCCAAGTCGGAGTCACATTGGGAGACAACAGGGCGCTAACTCCATCCTTCGCTGGCGAGGAAGGAAGCGAGTTTCTGGAAGAAACTTATTGGATCCCAAAGACTTTTACAGTCTGTCGATTGATCAGGTGAACTGTATTTGGCTGATGAAAAAACTCCTGAATGACTTGTTCAAAACTCTGCAGAAATAATCCTTTGAATTACAGATTCTACAATTAGTTTAAAAACTAATTTAGCTTCAATCCCAAAACTCTTCAATACAAGCATTGGTCTTTAAGCATAGATATTCATACTGAACTGTGACATCACAAGCAATTTATTGGCTGCTGTTTCTAGTTATTAATTATTAAAAAGAGAAGGAACAAGGTAAAAATCTAATTTAATTTGACACTGACCTGATTTTTTATGTTTTTAAAATCACTCAAAGCTATGTCATTGTTAAGTTGACCATTTTCAGTGGGAATTTTCTGCTGTAAGCAGAAAATCCAGTCAGGGATAGAAAGATCTGAATGTCATGCAATGATTAATCATTTCCAGTACAACATATTGCTTATGAGTAAAACCTAAAATAATTCTCAATCTGCTCTCAGCAGCACTGTTAATTCTCAGAAACCACCATTTCCTCTCTCGTGAACAGTTGTAGCCCAAGCACATCCTGGGGTAGGGATTTTCCTCTGTGGGACTTTTGCTGACGAAGTGGAAGGATGAAAATCACTGGGTTTTCATTGGTCGCCTTTTAGTTTATACATTTATCTTGACTCTTTGCTGGCACACTATAAAAACTAGTACACTGAGTGCAGGAATAATCAGGTGGTCACACCTGCTAATGTTATGTTATGCAACTGTTTTGGTAAAAAAAAAAAAAAAGAAGAAAGAAAAAAGACAGACAGAAATATAGACAGACAGAAAATAACATTAACAGAAATGATCATGTTTTGTATTGTTATTCACCTAAAATTAATTGTCTTTAATTCATGGTTGCATGTCATCAACTTTTTACTTTCTGTAACATAGAAAGTTCTCTTATATCAGATCTTCTGTTCCTTCTGTGTTTCTGCTCTGTCTTCTCAAACCCCCAGACGGTCGTGGCAGATGGCCGCTCCTACTGAGCCTGGTTCTGTTGGAGGTTTCTTCCTGTTAAAGGGGAGTTTTTCCTCTCCACCGTCGCTACATGCTTGCTCAGTATGAGGGATTGCTGAAGGATTGCTGTGGTTGGAAAGTCTGCATCAACGGGGCCCAACCTCACGCCAATGACTGACGCAATCTGCTGGGATTCCTTAAATAGGAAACTTTTTAACTGATTGGAATGTTTGTATAAATGTATTGAAATGACTTCTTGTTAAGTGCCTTGAGATGACATCTGTTGTGAATTGGTGCTATATAAATAAACTGAATTGAATTGAATGTGGGAAATTAAATGGAAAAAGTGGCAAACCTCATTTTTTTATTGGGGTAAAATTAATGGATATAAGATGCACCATGATTGCTGATCAAGTTATCTATGATTGATTATTCTGGTCTTGCCGGTTAAAAGCCACAGACTGATACAGTATGATATGTTGAGAGTGATACCTTTTTAAAAACGTGTTTTTAGGAGCTTATTTACTGATCGTGTTTCAATTGGTTATGTGTGAGTTGAAGCAGGAGAAACGCTAGTCTAGATTACAAAACTGGAAGTGACAGAACACCGTCTCTACTCTTCACTATTCTACTTTACAGGGGTGTAACTCTAAAACCACAGGTTTGATAAATGGAGTTACAGCAACAGTGCAATAAGCAGCCATATCTGGAGATCTCGGAGCTTTGCAGGGACAGGAGCGCAGTTGGGTGATAACTGAAACGGCAACATTTTTGGTCAATTTCAAACCAGCTACTGCATACTGTATGAATAGCTATCAAATGAAACCACTTTACTCCTGATCTTACAGGAAGTGGTAAACACAAAGCTACAGCAACATAAACATGAATAGGATGGATACAATTGATTTAAATGATATGCAAGAATATAGCATTATTAAGGCAATCTCCATAGTTGAATAAAATAAAATAAACTACAATCCAAATTGAACTGATATGCAATGATTCGAGTGCATGGGTGTCATAGTGGTGGAATTTTGTTGGGACCCAAGTCCAGGCTAACTGGAGCAGCAGATAAAGAACAGAGTCTTAAATAAAAAAAAAGCAAAATAACACCTACCTCATTATAATGACGGGGGGAAATAACAACCAACATAACAGAGTGTTTTATATATATATATATATATATATATATATATATATATATATATATATATATATATATATATATATATATATATATATTGCAATCCTTCTGGAGCCAGAAGAACTCTATCCCAAGTCAAAATGAAACACAAAAGGCCTGTCTAACTGGTGGGGGGCCACCACTGTCTCCCCTCACCCCAGGTGAGGAGTCTGCTCTGTCGCTTAATAAAGGCCGACCAGTGGTTGGTGGCATTCCTGGGGGCACCTCATCGTCAGACTCGGCCTTTCAGGACGCAAGTGACTTTGTGAAATATAGGTTTACAACATATACTAATATATTCCAACTCAACAACTACAGTATCATTGCTGCTACTAAAAGGCTTTTTTAATTCACTTAGCGGTAGGCCTAGTCATTGTTTCACAATACAGGATTATTTTGTTCAGCTGCATCTGATGTATACCTTAATCTTATTTGAAATACTCTTACATATTACTAATGTGTTTATGAAATTGCTTTTCATGGTTTGTAATATGTAATGGACTTTGTCCTGCAGTTTTTGGTGGATGCATTGTCTTATTGGACCCTCCAGAAACCCCCCAGTCTGTCACAGTTGTCATGTACCATTGGTTGCTTTTAGATTTTCTCTTTTTTTGGCCATATAAAGTAGACTTGCATACTTCTACTGTAGGATGAAGATGAAGATAACATTTCTGCTGTGACAGAACTGGACAATGCTGGGAGTCCCACAGAGGTAGGCATATTATATAATACACATCCACTTTAACATAAGACTAACAAATTGTCATCATCTGTTCATAGAATATGGCTGAGAATTCACAAACGGATTAGGGTCCTTGTTCCTCAGCACATGATCTTAGCAGTGTACGAACTTGTCTACAGCTGTCCTTCTGTAAATATGTTCTTGTATCACTGAACTATCCTTTTATTTATCCTCTCCAGCTGCCAGCAAAGGAGCTGTATAAGGTCCATCCTCAAAGGCAGATGAGACAAAGCGAAATGTAGATGGACCTTATCCAGCTCAAAATGGAGGAGAAGAAAATAACCATACAAAAGGCAAAACTTGAAGTAGAAATACTGGAGCACCACCTGAACTGTCTGTGAAGATGGATTTGTTACATGTTAAATATTACACCAAATAATTAATACAATAATCTTATTTTTATTTCAGGAAATGAAGAAATTAGACATTGTTTAATGTGAACACTTTAATTAAAGTGATTTTGACTAATTAAGTCTCTAAAGACTCTCTGTGGTCAGTTATGCTAACTGGAGGTTCCTCTCCGCCATCTTTATCGGGGTGTGGGTGGTGGCTCTCTCCTTTAAGCGTTGTGAAGGACAACACAAGCCGCTATGATGTCACAGGCCCTCCCTGGACTGACCCTGAGGCGACGCAGACACTCAAACCTCGCCTTAAGGATGCCGATGCTCATCTCTACCTTGGCCTGTGTTCAGCTGTGAGCCACGTTGTATCTGGTCTGCGGTCCAGGGTAGGGTGTCATGTTTTGGAACCAAAGGTTGAAGTTGTGGACTAACTTACCCTTGAACTTATAGGAGTATGTCACATAACCTACTTTCTGGAACAGACCCCATGGGCTCTAGGATATTGGTTTATTTTTCCTTTTTTCAAACATCTGATCCTCTAAAAGCAAAACAAAGCTGGGACCTGACAGAATATCATTTGTGGTTTGCAAACAAAACTCAACTAGCCAGCACTTGTAATGACTCTGATTTAATATTGACGTTAGCAGATAAGTGACATGAGATTTATAAAATTGCCTAAACAACTTACTGGGTTATTGTTCCTCCAGCCTCACTGGCAGCACAAGACCACCATCATAAAGCTCCAAGCGTAATTTTTGTGTACCTCATACATCATGCTAAGAGGCTCTTTCCATAGATCGAGCCTAGCTGTGGCACCACGTCTAACCCTAATCACCTACTGTCTCTGACTGTCTGTCTCTGAATCTCCTTCCTGGCCTCTTTTTCACTGCCTACCTCTGGTTTTCCCTCTCAAATAATGGCACCAGCCTTGTGCCTTTTGTCTGCTGAAATTGCCTTACTGCCCATTACACATCCCAGCATCCTCATAGCCAACTCTATTTCAGTAACCCAAAGCCTAGTGGAGCTGCAATGAAAAGTTCTTTGTAAACAGTCATTGGATGTGCTTTAGCTCAATCCCCAAATAATCATTACGCTAACACTGTCATTAAAGAGGCTGTTCAATGGTATTGATCTCGAAGGAGCATTAAAAAGCTTTTACTGGAAAGGAAAGAGAAGCAACTGTCATTTTTTTTCTGATGTGACTCAGTCTGCATGTTCATATTTTAATTTGAGTGCGGTGGAAAATGCTAAAAGAAAAAAAAAACAGTAAATCACTATGAGAAGTTTAGCCTGTCATAAGAGAAGATAAATAGGGGTTCATTTTTCAAGTTATTCATACATATATTATAAATGTCACAGTTTCAAACAAATTTAATTTGCTAATCAAGCATTTAGTTTACAAACTAAAAATTTAGCTCCAAACTAAATATTAAGATAGCCAGCTAAATACTTAGCCTAGTTAGCAAGCTAAACATTTAGCTCCAAAATTAAAATTGTAATTTAGCTAAATATTTAGCTCCAAATAAGATTGCTAAATATTAGCTATATATTTAGCTTGCTAAATATAATCTTTATATTTACATTGCTAAATGTTCAGTTAGGAGCTAAATGTTTAGCTTGCTAACTACATATTCAGTTCAGAACTGTGACATTTATAATGATTAAATAACATAGTAAACTGACAAATCAATCCCCATTTTTTCTCTCATGCCAGGCTAAATAACCTAAATTATTGTTGTTCATTTTTGATAATGTAACTTTTAACAGCATCCCATAAATCATAGCCTCCTGTCAGTGACTGTAATTAAACATCATGACCACAAACAAAAGGATTATCTATACTGGTAAAGCTCTTTATACCAGATGTAGCTCACCGGTGTACATTGAAATCTTTTTTTTTTTTACTTTGAGTAAAAAAAAATTTTTATTATAAAACATCACTATTATGGGTAGGATGGAAGAATTAGAAACATGTCATTCTGAAACCTCTAAAGGAAGGTAGATAAATGTGATTCAGGATGAAAGTCAAGACATTACTCTGACTCGCCTGTGAACTCGCCCTGACTCAGATGGGGTTATTATGGTCTGACACATAAGGAATGTTCCTGTCTCCGCCAGCTCTTCTATCAACCTGCTGATATAAACAATGGCTTGTGTTCAAGGTCCATCCCACCTCAAGGAGTGATGAGATGGAGATGAGACCACAAGTTCATGGGGTCAGGGCTGTATTGGCCATATCAGTTAATAACAGCAGCCTGTCTTGTTACTTCTGCTTCTCTGGACAATAACAAATACATAACATGATATTATGGAATACAAATGTAAGTCTTGTATCTAAGCATTGCCCTTTCACATAGATTATATGATGTAAATTAAAAAGCTGGAGCATGAAGGGTCTTTGCAGGATGATTGCAGAAACCTCTGGATTGTATTGCCTATGCATATTGGCTCACAATTAAAGAATGTTAAAGTTTCTTGAAGGATTTGGGCATGCACAAAGTTTCCCTAACCGCTTTATGGAAATTTAATACAGTAGTGACAGTATATTTTTGCCATGATCTTGAATGGTTGTGTATGTTTTCTTTTCTCCTTACCCGATAGCCCATCTCAACAAAGAGAAGACCTGAAGCAGGACGGCTGCCAACAGCTGTTTTCCATCAGCTTATTACTGCATAGATTAAGAGGACCAGCAACGCTTGTGACAGATTGCCAGATTGCACTGATCAGGCTCACTTTTTGCTACATGTGCTGTGTCTTCAAGTATAGTGCCGTGAAAGACTATTCAATTCAATTCAATTTCAATTCAATTCAGTTTATTTATATAGCGCCAATTCACAACAGATGTCATCTCCAGGCACTTAACAAGAAGTCATTTCAATACATTTATACAAACATTCCAATCAGTTAAAAAGTTTCCTATTTAAGGAATCCCAGCAGATTGCGTCAGTCAATTCCAACCCTTACAGATTTTTCTGTTGTAGATTTGACCCCCCCCCCCCCCCCCCCTACGAGATATGATGTTCAATTAATTAAAGAGAAAAACCTATCCTAGCTGGCACTGTAGGAAAATGTGTTCACTCCCTAAACTAAATTATCTGCTTGTGCCATACAATAAACCTTGCTAGGCCGTCCACTCCTGGGAAGGTTCAATGAATTTGGGATTTTGCAAGGGGGCTGAAAAATGTTGAAATCGTGCAAGGTTGAATTCCGCCCCCCTAAAAAAATATGCATCCGGCATTAACATTTCTTTGATGATCACAAACATGAGTGTAAGAGAAAAAAAGCAATTTATAAAAAAAAATTGTTGTTTTGTTTACAAATAACTTTTAGATATGAACAAGCCAGGAAAAGATCCTCAAGCCTGATTTTGTTATGTTGAGGTTAAATTTAAGACCCAAATGTCGGAAAAATCAAGAGGCAGTAGATGACTTGAGAGTGCTTAGTGATACAATCAAACAGAGGACACTCCCCATGAGGAAACGGGCAGGAAACCGGGCTAAAAATGAAACCTGTAATGGAAGGATCCAGGATCCAGGACCTGAAATATAGAGGAGAGGTGGAAATGACAAAGCAAACCAGAAGAACTAATCAGAGGCAAAAGGGAACAGTTGAAGGAGAGTGCAAGCAGAGTAGAATTAGAGAAATGGGAAAAAAAGGAAAAGAACAGGATTGATTAGAGGGAGAAAAATCTAACAATCACAAACAACAGAACTAATGAATAAATAAACTAACATAAAGGAGGAAATTTTCAAAACAAAGAGTAAAGCAAAACAGCCCAGCGCCGTGACAGACTGTCACTGTCTATGTTTTACCCAAACTTGAGCAGGACAAACAGGTTGTCTAACTTGTAATGTATTTCCTGGGCCAGACAGGAAAAGGCCAGCTGGCCGACATGAAATCATCATAAAAGAGATGTCAATGGACGTTTAGTGTTTGGAGAACTGTCAGGCACTGATTTACTAAATTTTCACAATAAATGTCCAATGGAAGGAAATTGTGGACAGTTTGGTGACCACGGTAAACGAGCACCTCTGCTTTTGTTGGAGAAAAATCTGAATGCTCTTTCTTCAGTGGACAGATGCATCATCATCCTGAAAAAAAAAGACTTCATCATCATTAAAACTGATGATGGAATGAGGAAATGTCCACCTGTGCGTTTCCTGTGGAGATGACCGTCATCCAACATCCACAAACCGCGACTGCTTTTCTTAGCCCACTTGTTTTCTTCTGTTTCTCATTTGGCTTTTCTTTGTCCAGTTCAACGGCAACATCTTTCTGGTCATTTTCTTTCTTTTTTCGTGTGTTGAGTCTTTTCTCTTTCAAAGCTAATTTGCGTTTTTGAGTTTTTCCGACATTTTCCTACAACAATCCCCCCACGTTGTTTGGAAGTGCTCTAAAATTTAAACCCGGCTGACTGGAAATAGCATATTTTGCTACACTTAGTGTAGATTTAATGTTTTAAAGATGTTTTTTTAATCCTTTTACAACTCTTGTCGGGGGGAATGTATCTTGCCAATTACTTGTCAAGGTCTGCAAGAACTCACTGGATAATCAGACTTATGCAAGTATTTGTTTTAGAAATGCAAATTACAGATGGATTGAAGTATTTTTCTGTTCTCAAAATTGGGAAATTGTGTAATTTTTGTAAGATATCATAGAGTAATAGAAATATAATAGATTGAAATGCAGAACCACTGTTTGATATCAGAAGAAGGCACACGTAGATGTGCACCTCCTGGTACTAAAATGCACTCCTAGTTGCTTACAATGAGGGGGATAGTAGGGGTAGGCCAGAAGAATCCAGAAAGATCCGGTTTCAGGCAGAGATAGTAGGGAGAACAAAAAAACCACAGAAGAGAGTTCCAGGCTTTTGGATGACCGTTCATGAGAGGAGAGTCCAGCAGTCAATGGCCATTTTACCCTCTGCTTGACTGTTTAAGATTTCTGTATTAGGGCTTGGTCTTTTATTAAAAGGACAAAGGAGGTATTTGCTTCTTTAGCTTTTGATTATATCCACCAGACCTGATAAAAGAGTTGGGTAGTAACAGTTAAATAAAGAGGCACATGTCTCCCTGGTAAAGGGGCTGGAGGGAGACACTATAATCTTTTCACATTTTCCATCTACATTGTCTAAGCAAAAAAAAATTTTTTTTTAATTGTCCCATTAAATACAGCAATGTTTTTAAGTATGTTTAACAAAGTCAGAATAGTCAGCTGGTCTAATGAAATGAATTTGTCACATATCTGATTGCCCTCCTCCTCCCCCCTGTAAGAAATAAATACAACTGTCTGAACAATGTCAGAAGTACTTATATGACTGGATGAAAACGTGAAAATATCCCATCTCATCACCTATCTTTTTCATTTGAATGAAAATAAATTATGTGCAAATCAAGTTCGAGAAGAAAGTGTGTTACCTTGAGAATAATACACTAACCTTCAAATTTAATGTGACTCAGGTCAGCTGAAGGCCCTTGCTTGTGAAACGATCTCAGCGTGTGATGTGAAAGGTTAAACAAAACCTGTTTAGTTCTTGAACTTTGTTTTCCCCTTTAGCTGAATTTAAAAACCTTATAAAAGCAGATTACAGACTGATTGAATTCTGATATATTCACCTTCTCTTAGGGCACTTTGTGCTTTTGGGATCCCCCAACAGCAAGAACAACCTGTGTATGCCAGAAGTAAAAAAATGAAAAGATATGAAGAAATAAAAAAAAGTTTTCCCAAATTTTGAGGAGAGGGTCGAAAACCAGTTTAAATGTTTAAAGAGCAGTCACCCCCAAATCAATTATATTTTGCTAATAAACTGTGTAAATGAGTGTCTAATGGTGCTGTCTACATGTCTGGTCATTAGTTTGGGTAATTTAGTACATTTTAGTAAAAATATAAATTTTCTACAAAAAAATCACCAGTGTGGCGCCCTCTTCAGGTTGAAACTTTACACTGGACTTTAATTGGAATCTGATATTGCTACTGGCTCAGCCTCTTTGGCTGACGTCAGCCATCCTGCCGTTGTGGCGTATAAAGCAAGCCCAGTCTCGGCCACGCCTTTGTAGCGAGTTGGAATTGGAATAACGAGGAGGTGTTGACGCCGCCTTATCACCGTCCCTCGGTCCGCCAGGCAATGCCTCCTTTTGTCACATTTTTCAAACCGGGAATGTTGGTGGAGTAAGACTCTGGAAAATGGCTTCATTTCTCTTTAAATATAAATTAATAACCTGTTTATTGTACAGCGAGATTCAGTGCTTAAATAAGAAATGATACATTCCTTTTAAAGGATTCACATTTTTTCACATTGCCACTTCAACCATTAATATATTTAACTGGGATTTTATGTGATGAACAACTATGAAGAGAAAAATGATAAGAGGCTTACAGCCTTGCCTGGGCCCAGGACAAACTAGTCTTAGATGGGCCAACACTCAGCATTCTGTAACTAGTAGATAATTATTTGATATTTACTGTTTAAAGACACAATTAATCTTCTCTCTTACTCTCCTCTTCCCTTCTCCCCCCTTCCCCTTACTTTGGATATTTTAATTTGCCTCCTTTTTGAAAAAGATATTCCTGAGCATAATTTGATGGTTGGAGGGGTAGTTCTGCCCCCCCCTCCAACAACTGACCCGGTTGTCCCTTCCTGTCAGCGGTCGTGATTACATACTATGTGCTTCGACTTTTTGTTGCATTGCAAATATTCAATTCTCGTGGCTAAATGCCAAAAAATACTAAACAAAGATTAAAATAGAGTAGCTGACCTTTTAAGATTTTTATGCTTTCGAAAGGAAACGGATGAAAAGCGTTAAAAAGTGCTCGACATTATGTTGCCAAAGAGCATGTTCTACTTGAAAGTTTCTCTTCAACATTTCAACACAAAGTCAACACCAGATTGAAACAGTCTGTGAGGCTCTGACAGGCCAATTCGTCAAAGTAAACATGTTCATGCTTTCTTGTCTCCCCTTTTTTTGCCCTCTCCTCTTATACTTTATCTTCTGCTTTTCCCTCTTTCGTTTACATTCATTTTTGCACAACAAAGCCCTCCCTCCCTTGGAAATTCCAAACAGATGAACCATGATGTAGGGCCAGACACTTTAAAAACAAAACCAAATCTGTTGTAATTTTCTTTTTTCTCTCCCTACTCCTCCCCAAACCCAACAACCCCCTGTCCATCTCTTCTGGCCCTTTTCTCGAAATATAAGGAACTTTATGTTTTAAATTCCTCCTCAGCAAAACAGTGATATCCTCCCACAACTTTCCCACCCTGTGCTGTTTGCCATTCCAACATTTGTTTCTGTTGCAACTCCCTTTTCCTCCTTAAACATTTGACAGCCTCCTGAGTTTAAAACACATCATTTGTTTATTCCCTGCAACCCCCCCAAAAAAATGTCTGAAATCATATCAGATTATCCTGGTGTTTGTCTTGTCCTAAACATGTGTATTAACTAAGTAATCTTATTACGAAGTATCGCTACTCTTACTTGAGTAAAATTTCAGGATACTCTACCCAGTTTGAGTAACTTCACTGAATGAAGAACAAATATATTTTAACCAAAAAATGGACAGAAAAAAAGTCAGTTATGTATATATATATATATATTTATATATATATATAAATAATGTAAGCATATAATATATATATATATAAATAATGTAAGCATATAATATATATGTATATATTCATATATATATATATATATATATATATATATATATATATATATATATATATATATATATATATATATATATATATATATATATATATATATATATACATATATATATATATATATATATATATATATATATATATATATATATATATATATATATATATATATATATATATATATATATATATGTATAATGTAAGCAATAGTTTCAGAAGCTTTTAATTGCAAAAAAGTTTATCTGAAAAAATTTGAAATTTGAAAAACCATTACTTCTGCCGTAAAAACAAAAACAAAAAACGTTTTATTTATTTGTACTTTTTTTCATTTTAGTCTTTAAAACAGACCTTGCACATGACTTTTTTTTCTGTCGAATGACATCATTGTAAAATATTAAGTTACAATCAGCTGCGATGGACTGGTGACCCGATTACGGCTGGAGAAAGGCACCAGCTGCCCCGCTACCCTGCAAGGATAAATGGTATGGATAGATGGGTTCATGGATGGATGGTATGATCAGTTATTCAGTACTTAAGTTACATTTTTTACTCTTGAGTCATTTTTTGAATGGCTACTTTCTTACTTTTACTTGAATAAACATAAATTGAAGTTGTGTTACTGCTTTACTAGTCAATGGACCTTGCATACAGAGGTGTCCTTATACCACAGTCACTGCACTCAGGTGATCTACATTCCACTCATTGTGAGACTACTATGAGACTACAGGCTTGGTCTGCACCGGTGGAGGACATGGCTGCTATGCTGAGTCAGGGGTCTCTACCTATTAGTCGAGTGTATGGCTTTTCTGCAGGGCTGCCTGGAGCGCCTGCAACCTTGGGGTGCTGAGAGTACCTGCTGCATATAGTGCTTTCATGAACAGCAGTGAATAGTAACATTCTAAATGATCATATTGCTCAATGTGACATAAGTAATGAAACATGAACTTTATATATATAAATATATATATATATATATATATATATATATATATATATATATATATATATATATATATATATATATATATATATATATATATATATATGTATATATATATATATATATATATGTATAGTAATACTTCTGAGAGAGTCATGTAGTAATCAAATAATCTTGTAAGCTTCAAAAAAGTTTATTAATACCTTATGTAAAATCCAAATTTAGTCACATTACTGAAAACAGTTTCTGTGCTCTAACAATAAGAGTGTGATATGCTTCATGAGTCTGTGACTTGTATGCAATTGAACAAGACCAAGTTTGTGTTTCTGTCTCTATTTAATGAACTAATCTGAAATGTTTTACATGAAAGAGAAATTATATCACACTATAAAGCTTCACAGTGTCATTGGTTGGGACTGTGCTTTTTGTTTCGTTTGGGAAAAGATATAGCTACTTAAAAAGTAATTTCTCTTTAAGCGTACATAATCTGACTGTAGACTTTTACACTGCATTTATGATCTATTACTGCTGCCTCAGCCTTCACTGCAGACTGTTTATTCAGAGGTCCTCTTTAATGTGTACTGGGCCAGAGAAAATAGACTAAATTCTGTCAAAGGCTGGGTTGTGGAGTCCAGTGAACAGCAAGAAAGTTTTGAACATTATACTTAAATTATTTATATTAGTGTAGGGCTGAGTCCGATTAGTTCAAGAAGATGATCAATGACCAATCAGAACTAAATTTCAATCTTTTTTGTAAGGTTGATACTGATTTTAGCTAGGGCTGCATGATATTAGAAAATCTTGCAATGTTGATATTGACAGTATTGGAGTGGTTATATCCGTCGCAATATATACCTATTTCTTCCCTACTTTCTTTCTCATCTATGCTTCCATCACTCTGTGACCTTTTGTATTTTGGTCAATGTCATTTGTGTCCATTGTTAGCATCTGCTGCCAGGATTTTTCATGCTATACGTGGGAATAAATTACTAACATATATTGCAATGGAAACAGTCCTTAGCAGTATGAATATTACATAGACTGATATTGTGATGATGATATATTCACAATATATCATGCAGCACCGATTTTAGCCAATTTTAGTTTCTCTTTGACTACCGTTTAATCTAAAATATTAACAGATAATACACAATAAATAATTTTTTTCCCCATTTTCTTTTCTTCAGTGAACGGCTGATATTTTCTGAATGAGGACAGTTGACATCACACAGCGTCCTGTGCGAGCAGTTGGTACAAAACTGGAATTTAGCACAGTTGGTGCAGCTAGCACCAAATAACCAAATAAAACAGATTCTGTGTTTATGTTCTACAGAATGTAGATCTCTATCTTTTTTAACAATATATTAATAGATTTTTTTATATTTCCAAACAATCAAATGTTAATTGTACGATTAATATCAAATTTACATTGAACAACGTAGTCCCCAAAATAAGCAAATCTAAATGCTAAAATAAAACAAATATACAGTATGCAACAACAACAATAAAAAACACAAATTACTCCGAACCCGGCATCACTTCCAAATTAATTCCCTATATAATGTCTCAGAAAAAGAATTTAAAGGCCACCATATTTCTTCAAAATCTTTCCTCTGACATTATAAGTAAACTGTTCCAGTACAATACATGAGGCCATCTCCTTCACCCATATAAGATTTGAGGCTACATCCATTTCCTTCCAATACAGCGATATTAGGCCTGCAGGAGCCCAAAGTCAATCAATTTCAACTGCCTGGAGGTAAAAACAAAGTTCACTGGACATATACCTATTGCACACATTTTTGTTTCAACAGGGACCTGTTGAAGATATGTGTACCGTACATCTACTCCACCAATCCTTGACAAAGTGTGCATTACTGATTTCCACTACTGCTGTGATTTTGGACAGTCCCATTCACAGTGAAACACAGCGAGTCCCCTTTCCATCTAAGCATTCACTACAAGTGTCTGGGATGTAAGGCGACCAAGTAGATCCCTACCTAAACACAAAAGAAAACTTAGTTTTAACTACACAGCAGTTGCTTTAAAAATACAGTCAAAACAGATCATTTGCATCTTTTGCTGCAGCTGTTGTTAGCTTCGCAAAAGTTCAATAGACAAGCAGTCCTGCACTGCCAGGAATAAGGTGAGGAATACGTAGAGCCCAATTCCCTTCCTAAAAGAAATCCTCTACCTCTCCAGGGACAGTTTTTGTCTTTAAGACTACTTCCACCCAATCGTAGGCTAGTAACACCATCCACAATATTCATTAATTCAATTCAGTTCACATAGCCCCAACTCACAACACATCATCTAAAGGCATTCAACAAAAAAACTAAAAAAAAGAAGAAAAAGAAAATCCGTTTAATTCATAGATATCTTGACAAGATTCCTTTGGTCACTGATAATAGCATCTATCCTGGGGCGTCGCGTGGCGCAGTGGGTTAAGACAGGCACCCCATGTTCAGAGGCCTTAGTCCTCAATGCAGTTGTCCCAGGTTCAATTCCAGCCTGAGGACATTTACCAAATGTCTCTCCCCTTTCTATAAGCCTGTCCACTTTCAATAAAGGCCACTGTGGCCACAAAAACCTTTTTAAAAAAAAGTATCAATTGTAACATCCAGTATTAATAACTGGGACGGCATAAAACCTCTGCACACAGGGCTCAACACACAACCCTGAGGGGTTCCACTGTAGGCCAGCAGTGTTTGAAGGTCTGCTTTGCCTTTTGGTAAACTGTGTTCTGGCAGACAGAAAGTCCAGCATTCCTCACAGACAGTGGATTTAAATCTGATAAATTTAAATTTGTAGGATTATGTTGAGCTTCTGCATTTAAAACTGAACTATAGTCAAGCAACTCAAGTTTTTTTTTTTATATATGGCTAAATACTTCTACTTTGTCTAAGTGGCCCTCTCACTTTACTCAATTTTACCTACACACTCAATTTTAAACCAGGGAGCCAAACCTGTAGATTGTCATGTGTTCAATCTCAAGTTTCTGTAGATTTCTTTTAATATGTACAAACCTATTTGACACTTTGACACAAAGTCGGTGAGTCATTTTACAAAACTCTGTGGTAGACAACAAGGCAGCAGGGTGGATGTGAGAGGGAGAGACAGGTAGCAAGACATAGATGCGAAGAACTGAGGATGATGAGTAAAAGGAAAGACAGCTGGGGAATTGCAAAATGAAAATGTGATAAAAAAAACAGAAAACCGTCAATCATTCTGTGTGTCTGCAGAAAAGGGTTGAAATTCTAATGATATTACCAGAAACTCAACCAGAATAAAAATCAGCACACAGTCTGAATGAACATTTGTGCAGGTTTTTTGCATACATACCAGTCTCATAAATACGTGTTTCATGCGTTTCAATGGATTATTTTTAGCATTTGTACAGAAAAGAAAAGGCATCCGAGATGTCTACGTGTTTCCAGCACTTCTCTACCATGTTCGCTTACTGATCCACAAATGCACAGATAGATAGATAGATAGATAGATAGATAGATAGATAGATAGATAGATAGATAGATAGATAGATAGATAGATAGATAGATAGATAGATAGATAGATAGATAGATAGATAGATAGATAGATAGATAGATAGATAGATAGATAGATAGATAGATAGTGGCAAGGTAGGTTCTAATATTAAAGACACAAAGGAAGAAGTTGACTGAAAGTTATGGAAACATGTGATCCATGAAGATGACACATGTGTTTTTAAAAGTGGAATGGGAAGGATTTCTTCCCTTTCCTGTGGAACGAACTCCCAGTTTTAGCCCATGAGGTAGACACTCTGTCAGTGCCGTCTCTGACTTGCTTTCCTATGAACATTCATAATTTTGTAATTCCCATAGAGAAAACAGGCCAGTCTGGACAAAGCTCTGATAACACATCACAGGCCATAGACACCCCCCCTTAAATTTACATGTAACCGCCCACTTCAATATCAGCAGTGTGTAATTGTTCTTTATAGTACTATAAACCTTAGAGCCATCAGGGTAAACCAGCCAATCAGTACACAGCTCATTTAATATATTTATGAGTGGGCGGGGAAACCAGTCTTCTAATTGTAGGTCTTTATTATGGTCTTGTATTTGGCCTTTTATCAGGGCCCCTGTTGGATTTTCAGCCCCAACAAAGTTTCATATGCTATATAGTGGCTAAATAAACGGTTTCCAACTGTCAAAAATGTTTTTCGAGAACCCATTTAACAAACGTCTCTGGAAATCACTAAGTGAATGCAATGAATGTGTAGCAAAACATTAACAAAATTTGACATAAAAGAACATGAACTATCATACACTGTGAACTGATATCTCTGTCATTAATAATAAAAGAAACAGCCGAGGGGAAACAACTGCAACACGAGTTTTATTTTAAAATTTACTAGATGCACCTTGTTGGCCCACATCTTACTTCCTCTCTGGCTCATGTAATTTGTTTAACTTAATGGAAATCTGCAAATGGGGGCTGGAACAAATATACTTTATGCGGAAACTTTCTGGAGCTCCGTATCCGGATCCACATCGCACCTCAGCCGGTGAGAATGCTCTGATTGGACTCAGTTTATTTGGTCTTTGTGGAAGCCATATGGTGTTCCGACTGCATCTGCACCACATCTGTTCACACCTGGTGTGAGTGAGGCATCATTCAGAAGGAGAGTTCGGGCTCCATGCAATCAGCTGGGTTTCTTATGATAGAAAACAGTTTTACCAATTAGCATAATAAACTGAAATTTACTGCATTACCTAGGATCAATCTGGAATATATGTAATTTACTTTGAATCATTCATTGCATTTAACTACATTTATTGTAACCCGCCTGAGAATGGGGTTAATATTTATTTGGTTCGGTGTGATCACTAT
Source organism: Valencia hispanica (assembly GCA_963556495.2). Classification (NCBI taxonomy): domain Eukaryota; kingdom Metazoa; phylum Chordata; class Actinopteri; order Cyprinodontiformes; family Valenciidae; genus Valencia; species Valencia hispanica. The sequence goes on from OY747711.1 coordinate 48,537,533, forward strand.
TTTATTTTTGCTTTGCACGTAAAAGTAATGTTGCTTTTAGTTTGAATAAAGAACGGAACTTTATTTTGATGGAAACCGGAAAGTATGTGTGGTGAATTAGCGAGGCAGCTTAACATCGGAAAAAGCACATGTGTTGCACAATTTCTTTGTCTTCCATGAGAAAAAGGTATGCAAATATTGTTGTTTTGCACTGATACTAAACACATGATGTAGTTGTGATGTAGACTGATTAAAATTCCGTTTTAGAGTTGGGAGAACTGTCAAGGAAGCCCTTTTCTGTCCTGGTTTCTCCTGTAGAAAGCTTCTTCTTGGTAAGCTAGTTCTCACATGTTCTCTATGTGTGTATATGGGAAAAAAACCATGAGGTGAACATGCTAGCTGCATTTAAGAGTATTTTTGGACCTTTTATGTTGATTTGATGAATGTAATGCTCTAAAATGCATTTATTTTGATGGATTGAGTAGAAAACTAATTTTCATTTATTTTTATGATTGAAATAAACTCATTGTAAAAGTTTTGCACCTTGAAATGTCTAGTTATCTGTCAATATGTGACAATAGGTCTAAAACTATACTTAATAGAGACGTAAAATGCCAATGTTATGTTATTTAAGATGGGTAAAAGCAGCAAAACTGAAATTTGTTATTTTTGTTGATCAAAAACAACAATTTAATTATTTCATTTAAAAATTTAAATCCTATGTTAAAAGTGGTTAAAAATAGATATGATTAATATCGAAAAACATAAGTTATACATGTTAGATTAAAAGTAATGTGCCTAAAGTGCGTTCATTAATGTAATGTGATCACACTATTTCAATTCATTGTAGTTGCAATAAGTTAAAATGGTATATTTTGAGGTCCTGGGTTCAAATCTCAAGTCTTTCTGCATGGAGTTTGCATGTTCTCCCTGTGCATGCGTGGGTTCTCTCCGGGTACTCCGGCTTCCTCCCACAGTCCAAAAACATGACTGTTAGGTGAATTGGTTTCTCTAAATTGCCCTTAGGTGTGTGTGGATGGTTGTTTGTCCTGTATGTCTCTGTGTTGCCCTGTCATGGACTGGCGACCTGTCCAGGGTGTACCCCGCCTCTCGCCCCTTGACCGCTGGAGATAGGCACCAGCCCCCCCGCAACCCTGCATAGGAATGACGGGTATAGAAAATTGATGGATGGATGGTATATTTTTATATTTTGATAATATACTATTATTGTGAGAATATCTATAGTTACATACCTGTAACTGTACTGTTTTATTCTAACTTGAAAAGATATACTTAATGTTGGACAACACTTTGATTGGATCTAATTAGATACTTTTGGGTTAGAACCTGTTCTATATACCTGTTTTGTATACAGGTCAGGTCTTTTTCTTCCCCTTGTTTATGGGAAGAAAAATGAATGGAACTCCAGTCCTGGTGATCTACGAGCCTGACCAGTGATTCCAGTCGATGGCGAGCCTTCCAAATTAACATTTAGCCTTCCTTTGATCATTGAGATCCACCACACCATTCAGCGGATTTAGTGGTAGGATTGTGTCTCTTACTGATTGACACCCACACAGAGCCAACTTTGGATCCTGACTGGAACTTTGATTGAACCCAAACAGACCAATCCCTGGATCTAACCATTGGAAAGGACACTTTATTGTATTTTAGATATATATAGTTATTGGGCCCATAGGTATTGTTAAATATTGTACATTCCTTGTCTAAAAGTTTACCACTAAAAAGTTGCAATTACAACCTTAACCTGTGTCCTTGGATTATTGCTTTACTCACGGCTCCTACGAACCTAGGTCGAGACGTGTACATACTCTTAAGTGGGTTACATTATGTTGATTGTTTTTTTTTTTGTCATGATATTTTTTGTGAGTTGCCTTTGTATAAATAAACTGAACTAAATTGAATTGACAGCAGATTATTCCCTACTTGGTTGAAAATGTCAATATTTACTTCTGACACAAACAGTAAGCCTTGCTACAATAAACCAGAGGGGAATGGAGGTCAGTGTTGAAATTATAATGCTGGCATTTGTAGATGGCATTTACTTCACATAGATGAGATAAGAAAATAGATTGCAAGAAGGGAGGATAGACAGAGGGAGTGTACCAAGATATTGAACATGTGTAGCACAGAGTGAAATAAGTACATGGAATGATGAGATTTGACCAAAAAAGGGCGTTGGTAGGTTGACTTAAAAGTTGAGTAATTACACACACAAAAATCTTTGTCCTTTAAAAACACTAAAAAATTTTTTCAAAATGTCACATTTCACATAGTTGTGGCCACTTTGGGTCTTACACAGTTCTTTCTTGTCAGGGGGCGGATTGGGCGGTTTCACACATATCAGAGGATGTGAGACCAGACAGTGGGAGCCCCCTACAGTTATCCAAATGAACATGAATTTTACATGAGTCACTTCAAATGCTTGTCTCTCTCAATAAACACAGAAATAAGTTTGTGGAACAGTGATTTTAGCCAGAGGCAATAGGAATCTCATGAGGGCCACAGGAGTCATATGTGGCAAGAGCTCACCTAAATAAAACAAACTGGATTTTTCGGTCAACAGAATCTTGTCCTTTGTTGAAACACATCCTGAAACATGGAAAACGAGAAAAATGTTTTAAGTATGAGTACATTTCTAACTATACAGCTGTAAAGTAAAAAAAAAAAGAATATTAAGTCAGAAGAAATTTCAGCCTTATCTGCAGTAATGACAGAACCTCTCTATCTGCTACGGTAAAGATAGACTTGAGTCAAACAGTGAGGTTCTTGATTTGCCAGTCTGTCAACCTTGAGATTCTCATCTGTGGTCATGGGATATAGATCATGACAGGAACAAGATCAACACCTCCAAACTAGCAACCATGGTCTGACCCAGAAAAGGGTAGGAGACAGTGAAGGAGTTCTTGTTGACGAAAAAGGAAAAAATGAAGTAGGAGATTATTAGACGAATTGATGCGGTGTCCGCAAATGTGCGAGCACTGTACTGGTCTGTTGCATTGAAGAGGGAGCTGAGCCGAAAAGCGAAGCTCTCGATTTACGGGTCGATCAAAGTAACTGTGATGATTGGATACAGTGTTTGTCTTCACTTGGAGCTTAAATGTGCAATAGAAACAAGAGAGTAAGGGGAATTTTGTGTCACCTGGCAGCCTGTAATAAGAAATTTGTGTGCAGATATTGAGCTGAACTGATAAATAAAGTGCCTGATCAAGTAAAAGAAGACTGAATGTAGGTGTCAGGAGTAAACTGAGAGGCTCACCGTGGATCTGAAACCGTCTGAATGCTTGAAGCTAACAAGAAATGTGGATGAAAACTGGCATGGTTTCAAACATCGCTTCCAACTACAGTATATGTCGCCACAATGGGTCTGGAGACGAAGCCGGTGCCAAGAAAGATGGCCATGTTGCTTACGATAGCGGGACCACAAGCTTTGGAAGTGTATAACACTTTTGTCTTTGATAATCCAGAAGACGGCGAAAAATGTGGGACGTTGTTCTCTGTAAGTATGATGCTCACTGTTCACCTAATGTCAGACTTACTTCCTCACTCCTAGTCTAATTATTGTCTGCACCTGTCTCCAATCAGTCACACCTGATCCTCCTTCCCTTCTGTGTATTTGAACACTTCACTTCCTCTCACTCACTGTCTGATCATCCTGGACATTCTCCCACTGTGTCACACCCTATTGTTCTCCTTCCTACTCATTCCCGTCAGTCTGGTGTCTTGTACCATCATCATCATCATCATCATCCTAATAAACAATCCTGAACTTACCGCCGTCTGCACTTGGATCCATGCTGCTTCTACACACCTGACACCTAAGAAGAACAAATGTTATGAGAGATATGTGTTTTGCTCCCGGATGCAGAATCGGCATGAACCATTTGATTGCTTAGTAATGGATTTAAAAGTGAAAGCTCAGTCATGCAATTTTGCTGTGCTGAAGCCCTCAATGATCAGAGATCAGATCGTCTTCGGTATACGTGATGGAAAGCTCCGAGAAAGGTTACTGAGAGAAGTTGAACTCACTCTGGATACATCTATCAAGATTTGTCGGGCAAGTGAACCGTCTCTGAAGCAAGTGAGAATGTTCTCTGAACTTTCGACAGGAACTACAGTACTGTGCAAAGGTTTTAGGCAGATGTGAAAAAATGCTGCAAGCAATAAATGCTTTCAAAAATTGAAGTATTAATAATTTATTTTCTTTAATAAACAAAAGGCAGTTGATGAACAAAAGATAAATCAATATTTGGTGTGACCATCATTTACCTTAAAAGCAGCATTAGATTTTCTAGGTACACTTGCACACAGTTTTTGGAGGAACTCAGCTGGTAGGTTGTTCCAAACATCTTGGAGAACTACCCTCTCCCTCTTAGGTAAGATTGTGAGATTGGGCACGTCCCACTGGTAGGAGACCCAGAGAAAGACCCAGGGCATGCCTTAGGGACTATATTTCTCAGCTGGCCTTGGGATTCCCCTGGGCTGGCCCAAGTGGTGGGAGAGAGGGGAGTCTGGGCTTTTCTGCTTCTCTGTAACCTGACCCCAGATGAAGTGTAAGATAATGGATGGATACAAATGGCTAAAATTAACTTCTTCTGTAGGGTAGGTTCAGCATTAGGGCCAACTATGGCACTTGTGGCTCAGGAGTTAGTCTTTTAACCGGAAGGTTGCCGGTTTGAGCCCCAGCTTTGTCCGTCTCAGTCATTGTGTCCTTGGGCAAGTCACTTCACCCTTCTGCCTACTTGTCAGAGTAGCAGAAGGGTGTGGCCAGTGTTTGGCGCCACCGGGCCGAGTTTGCGTGAATGGGTGAATGTGAAGTGCTTTGGGATCCTTAAGAACTGAATAAAGTGCTTAAGGCCATTTACCATAAGAGAGAAGTTGTGGAGCTCTGTCAACCAGCGGGAGCTCTACATGGAGCCAAAGGCGCTGCTTGGAAAAGGAATCAGTAGAGGTGATTCAGGAATCTGATTAAGATCTCTTCTGGGTGCCTCTTCCTTGAGGTTTTCTTGGCATGTGGAGGAGAAGTGCGACAGCAAGCAATCCATATAACAAGCTGGAGAGTGTCTCTGAGCTAAGGGATGTCTGGGTTTCAATCTGGACCTGCAAGCCAATCTCATTAGCAGAGAGGAATGCATAGATCTAGTCTAAAGTGTAAAAAATATCAAATATACTAGTAAAATGCCACTTTCGGATGTCTCAATGTTAGTTGTGTTTTATACTATAAACATAATACTTTTTTGCTCATACATGGAATTTAATTAGCATGCTTTCAGTACAGTACTCTTTACCAGGAACAAGGCTCATTATGAATTTCAGCAACAAAAACATTCGGGCTAGAAAAAAAACTGGTGGGAATTTTACAATTTTTTTATTTAGTGGAAACTTTTGGAACAACTCTTGTAGAGAGAGAGTGAAAAACTATTCAAATTCGTTGAATATTTTAAAATATAATTCAGTCCTGTTAGCTTTAAATATTCTGAAGCCAATGTTTTCTGTTACCTTTAACTGTAAGAGTTTAAGGGTGTCTTTCAGAGTCCGGTAGACTCTGTTCGATTGGGGACCAAAATTGAATCACTGTGAGTGAGCTGGCTTAGTTATCAGCAATATTAATAGTGGTTCAAAGAGAGTTATTAATTATCATTATTACTATTAATAAAATGAATAGTTACAAGGTGCTGCGATGGACTGGTGACCTCTCCAGGGTGTACCCTGCCTCTCACCCTGTGACTGCTGATAGGCACCCCCCCCCCCACAACCCTGCATAGGATGGACGGGTACAGATGATGGATGGATGGATGGATAGTTACAAGGCGCCCCCTGCTTAGCAGAAACAAATAACTTGGGTCAAATGTCGGTCTCAATTGACTGTTGGAGTCAATCTTGAAAGACTTGACAACAACAGGTTTAATAGTGAAGGTCGAGTTCACGCACTGGCTTCATCAAATCACAATAAATAACATATGACAGATCACCTTTTCAGAACACAGGTTTTTTTACAGGTTATCAAACAACTCACTGACATAAATCAAATTACCAGAACAAACAATATAATCTAATATGCTAGACTTGCTAGCCAGGGTCACATAAAGGCAATAACAAGGTCAGCCTTCTAACACCTAAAGAACATTTCTAGAATTAAAGGACTGATGTTGCAACAGGACCCTGAAAAACTCATCCATGCGCTTATCTTTATTCAGATTAATTAATGCAACAGCGTCCTCACAGGTCTGCCTAAAAAGTCAAATAAACAGCTGCAGCTGATCCAGAACGCTGCTGCTCGTGTTCCTCACTAGAACCAGGAAAGTAGAGCACATCACCCCAGTTCTAAAGTCCTTCCACTGGCTCCCTGTAGCTCAGAGAACAGACTTCTAAATACTTTTACTAGTTTATAAACCATTGAATGGCTTAGCACCAAAGTATATTGAAGACCCCCCCCCAAGACCAAACAGGTCCTCTAATTCCAGTCTACTTAACATCCCTAGAATTACAACCAAACATGGAGAAGCAGCTGTCAGTTTCTTTGCTCCTCTAATCTGGAACAAACTTCACGACAACTGCAAAGCTGCTGAAACAATGAGTTCTTTTAAATCAAGGCTAAAAACCCATTTGTTTAGAGCTGCATTTGAGTAATGTTCTCATGTATCATATGTTTTGTGTGTGTTTTATGCTTTATTGCCATTTTAATTTTATCCTCTATTTACGTCTGCTTTTGAGTAATTTTTTTATCTTCTGTGTGTATTTTATGTGTTATTACTGTTTTTACTTCATCCGCTAATCATGTAAAGCACATTGAATTACCTTGTCGTTTTTCCCAGCAATGGATCTCTTTTTCTCAGCAAGTTCTAATTTCTCCTTACCTGTGAAGACCCTGCATCAGTGTCCCTGCTGCTGGCGTCTCGTCCTAAGTCTCCTCCCTGACTCTAGTCTTTCGTGTTGTTGTGGCATTACAGATAAATAAAAATGTAGGAAGTTAATTTTTGTTAGGATGAGTAGCAGTGATATCATTTTTTGGGGAAAATAACCTCAAAGACCCTCTTATGCCATAGACATTTTTTCTGAGCCACTTATATTCTCTTTTCACCAGTGCAGACCCTCCCTGATCCTTCTTTGTTTATTGTGCCAATAACGATTTATTTCAGATATGTATAAAGCGGTAAAGTTTTGCACAGAAATGAAAGAGAATTAAGTTTATTCCTAGCAGGAACCACCTAACAAGGAATGTAACATAGCTAACATTAGCAGTGTTAACCAGCTTAACATGATATCTTGGCATGTATTACCTAGACTTCATTTCGCTAATATTACCCGCACTCAACAGCATAACACAACTTACGTCTTGTTTGGAAAAAAAAAAAACAGTGCAGTGTCTTTTGCCTGCTCTGGCTGGTTTGCTGAACAAGCTGCTCTGCTCTGCACCACCTGTCTGCCCGCAAGTGTACACTTAAGGTGCATTTGAAGACGGCTCGGAAAAGTAGGTTACCGCATATTAAACGGACTAAACAGCTGTAACTGCAGAGGGCACCGAGACATGAAGTGGGGGGGACATGTCCCACGTGTAACCCCGCGTCTGTTACGCCCATGGTTACAAGCGTTGTCACTTTGACGTGATTCTAGTATAATGTCACAGTGTAGGGACTGGATAATGATCACAAGTTATGGCTACAACGCCGACTTTAAATCTGTAGCACAGTCTTTTGTGACGTTCCAAAAGCAAAAGAACATTAGATTCTGTGTTGGCAAAATCCCTTCAAAATGTAAAATTACAGTTTTACCTTTCTATGGACTTTGTAGTGACGATATAATGTGTAGTCACCGTGACAGAATCATTTAATCTAGTTGTATTGCTTAAAATTGCATCTTTTTCACAAAGGGGATCACTCTCTCACACTGGCGCTGAGCAAGACGTCGGCCAACACTTTTGGGATGGAAGGACTGTTATAACTGTTATAACGGAACAAAAACAAACCAGCCAGAATACAGTGAAAGTACTGAGAAAATAAGTTCAGAGAAAGTAGGTGATAAAGGCCTCCAAGAGAAGTCATCCCAAAACATTTCGAAAGACCTCCAACCACAACGAGTGCTTCAATAAATTAAGAAACTGCTTGTGCAAGATTAACCCCCCCAGCTTGACTCACTTCTAGCGGTCACACAAAAGTTTCATGAGAATTTTTTTAGTTCTAGCTCTACAAATTTTAGGATTGAAACGGTCAAAAATGTCCATCTTGTTATCCAGTGGGAAAAGTGTCTGATGTTTAATTTATTTCTTGTGAAGTTTAGAAAACATGTCACTTGAAGGTCTTACAGGGTTTTATATCCACATCCCACCAAAAACAGCAATGGCCAGAGAATGCTCAAATAAGTTTATCAAACTTCCACCCTGGGCTGCGCTGAAAGCTCCATATTTACTTGTGACTGATAGTAGAAAAATTGCAGATGACTCTAAAGTAAATCAGACAAATTATATCTGCATATCAATCTGCTGTGCCACTGTGTTGAGCTTTTGATTTGATTTTCACAACCCACTCCCTCTGAGGTGCAGCTTCTTAGGATCTCAGGCTTATTTGAATATATTTGAATCTTCCTCCATGCATTCTACCTCTTTGCCTTCCTGCCTGCATCTTTGAGGCAGATAAAGTATGGTGCTTTCAGCTAGAGCACAGTAGATTACTTTTTTTAAGTGAAAAATGACAAGTTATTTCCTTGAAGTCTTACATGGTATGGGGCAGTAAGGTTTTTCTAAGCCAGCAGGGCTCCGTTGAACAGAAGGGGATCTTGGATGACTTTGTCTTTTATCTTTAATATGACAATGGGAACGATTGTAGTTTTATTTCTGGGTTTCTGCTGGTGCTCTGTAATTTACAGCATGCCTCTGAATGTTGACTTTTCACTTGTCTACAATATTCAGTCAAGTTTGGTACCAAAACCTTGTTGTTAGGGGATCAAGAGTTGAGTACTTCATCCCTGATATATATCTTAATATGTTGGACATGATAGATAGATAGATAGATAGATACCAATACAGATGCACTATTCAGAGCAGGGCTGCATCATTTGTGACACCCATACTAAGATGTAACAGAACTTGATGTTACAAAAAAGGCACATAATTTCATTAGATTTAGATCTACAGTACGTAACATGTTTCAATGTGACAAAATACAGCGTCTTGCAAAACTATTCACATCCCTTGACCTTTCAACATTTTACAACTACAAAGTCCGTGTATTTTATACAGTATGTAACAATTGTGAAGTGGAATGTAAATGCTACAATTTTTTACAAATTCAAGTGTGAAAAACAGGGCGTTCATTTCTATTCATTCTCCTCAGTCAATACTTTTTAGTAACATCGTTTTTGGGAGTCTTTGTATGTCTCACTGAGCTCAAGTTCTGTCAGATTGGATAGGGAGCAGCTGTGAATACTGATTTTCAAGTCTTGTCACAGATTCCTTGTTGGACTATTGTCGAGACTTTGTAAAGTTATTTTAACAAATAAGCATGCTTTGATCTAAACTATTCCATTGTAGCTCTGAGTTAATTTTTTAGAGTTTGTGTCTTGCTGGAAGAATAAACTGAGAAAAACTGATATACAAATAGCAGCTAACTAGCAGAAATGTTTGTTAACTGAGTCAAATAGTGCAAGTAGCAGCAGTGAAACATTAGTCTAGCAGTAAACATGATTTTGTTGGGAGCAGTTCTGCTTGTAAAGTCTAACAGCTGCAGTGTAGAGGGTGAAGAGGAAAGGTGCCAGCACAGTTCCCTGTGGGTCCCCCGTACAGCAGACCAGCCTGTCGGAGACACAGCCCTGTGTCCTCACATACTGTGGACTTGCAGTTATTCTATTCTTTTTCCGTTTCCAGAAAACATCCCTACAACTTTAGCCCTTTAACAGCTGAAGTGTGTTCCTTGTTCTTCATGATTCCCTACTACATTTTCTTTAGTGAATAAAGTGAGCACAAATTAAAGGAGTTAAATAGAAGTTTGCAAAGACCATTAGCTCAACATTCCTGCAAACTCAATAAGCAAGAAAAAAAATTCTAATTAATTTTATTTACGATCGATGACAATGATATATGTACAAAAGGAAATAAATGATGGTTAGTGGTGTATAAGCAGATCTTTTGCTTCTCTATTTGCAAAGCCTTTCTGCTTTTAAAATATTAAAAATCACATACAGTAATTAAAAATGTATGTATAGAACACCTTTCAAGGTATGAAAATCTCAAACTGCTTCACAAAAACCCAGAAATACATGAAAAGGCACAATAAATGAATAAGTAAAGGTTATTTTATTTTATAAAGACATGTCTTTAGCTAGGGCTGCACAGTGGCACAGTTGGTAGCACTGTTGCCTTACAGCAAAAATACCTGGGTTCAAATGCCAGCCTGGGGTCTTTCTGCATGGAGTTTCCAGGTTCTCCCTGTGCATCCATCCATATTGGCCCAAAGGTTCTAACTTTGGTTATTTATTAGCATAACACTTCTTTATACGTCTTCATGATGTTTTCCTTGACATGTCTGCGGTGTTCCTTTGTCTTCATGATTTTGTTGATTCACTGTTTCCTAGCAAACCACTGGTGCCTTTACAGGAAAGCTGGATTTATAACAGGATTAATGACAGACTCTCTTTACCAATTAGATGGCTTCTTGAGGTAGATGGTTATCGTGGAATTTATAGGGGAATCCAGAAAAAGACAGATAGCCCATAATTTGCAGTCTTTTATCTGTAAAAATGTTGAAAATACTGTTTAATTTTCTTTTTATTTTACAATTATGTGATACTTTGTGTTGGCCTATAACAGTGGTTCCTAAACTATTTCTGCTGGGCCCCCCCCTTTGGTTTATAAGAAAATGCTCACGACACCCACACCCCCCTGTGTAATCATTACTTTTATTAATGTATTATTTTGTTTTTTACTTAGTTTTACACATAAACTCTGTGCACAAAGAACTCTGAGGGGAAAAAGAACAATTGTAGAGGTTTTGTTAAGCTGAGGCCTTCAATCACAGCTTTTCATTAGTGAAAAAGTTCCTGAGTAACTTATACATTCATACCCATAATGACCATATGGAAACCTCTGATTAGAACTGCATGTATAAAACTTTAGGGAACATTACTTCAACTGCAAGGAGGCTACATCGGTGTGAGCCTGCTGTGATGTCACTTTATCTGCTAGGTGGAGGTGTGTGTTTGTGGCCTGCATCACTGAATTTGGTTCATTGAACATTGCTTTTAGAAACATGCCACTATATGAAAGTTTCATTAAAAACTTGTTACAGTAAAATCTGTGGCCGAGATCACTAACCTTCTTCCTTCAAAAAGATGCAAATCTCGCGGCTTAAAGACTCTAAAAGCACCTACCCACACGGGAATCGGGACTCGCTGTAAAACAGAACGGCCGTCTGTCGGAGCACATCTTCTCGCACAGTACAGCAAAAATCGGGGCTTTGACAGGTTGTGTTTTGATGTAGCTGACTGTGCCAAAGACATCGATCATTACATTATTCAGCTTGGGACTCGGCAGTGCGTCGCGGTGTGTAAGGCAGTGTGTGCACTGCAATATTGGGGGAGACGTGCTTCATGATCGCCTGCAGCCCTCCTAGTTTCCCAGCCATAGTCTTTGCCCCTTCTCTGGAGATCTCTACAAGAGGCATCTCCACTATCGGAATTTAAGGGTAATTTAACCAGATCTTTTTGGGATAATCTGTTTGCCCGCTTCTCTCGGCCGCCGTGTCTCTATACACAATCGGCCCTTTAAGGAATCAGCTAAAGAGATCCACATGCCAAAGTTTCAGGAGCAAGTAGCGTCACTGATCATCGCAAAAGGGCGCCCAGAGCAGCAGAAGTAACAATAGATCAATATGGAAGAAGTAGGGCTTGTTCCTGTTTGCTGTTGTTATAAACTGCTTCGCCAGCAACTCTTATTATTTTTACAAAGTCTGTTGTTTGGCGACATTTACTTATTTTCCTCTGAATTACAACCAATCAGCGCAACGTAACCACAGCTCCTGCTAAGCGGGTTGATCGGGCCATTCCAATTCCTACACACCCCCAGACTTGTACTTTGTTGGTTCCTGAAATGGCCCCGAAAAGAGCCCTATCAGCCCAGCCTGATACAGCGGAGACATGCGCATATGGGGAAGGTTCGCTCAGATTACCCTGAAGTTCTGAGAGTGGAAACGCACCTTTTATATGAGCTCAGTTGAGCATTTGCAGGTGTTTGGTGTAACAAAACCAAAGGCAAGATATGCTTTGCATTCATGTGGGAGCCTCGTCAACAACCTGTCCGTTATATTAGCTTTTAAATTTTATCCATTCATACCCCCCCCCCCTTACAATTGGGGGGGCGCGTTACCCACTTTGGGAACCACTGGCCTATAACATTAGCACTAGGGATGTAAGAAAATATCGATATGTCAATATTCTAAAGCAATAAATCGATTTTTAATTATTTAATTTTTTTATAGAAATTTAATGGAACCATTAATGATGACAGTCATTTTTGTAATAAAATAAAAAATTTAACTGCTAGTTGGTGGCTGTTTGCACCTTCTTCATTCCAGTGGATCGACTAGATCTAGTAATAAAACTGGATGTGTTAAAGAACGAAACAGGCTGGAGTGTTTAAAATGCTGTGAAAGTTTTTTCTACAGTTGAATTCAGTTTTAAAAAAATCACAATACATAGTCTTACTCGTATTATTGCAATATATCGCCATACATCATATCACCTCCCCATTGTAATATATATCCTATCACCCGATTCTTGCGAATACACATCCCTACAAGCCATTGTATATGAGACCCAAAGAAAATTCATAATTTTGTCAATAGAAACTTGTACACCTTATAATTGTACTTAAATTAATTAAAAGCCCAGAATTACTGAGACATTTATTCCCATAATGACAATATGGAAACCTTTGACTAGAACTGTATGTATAAAACTTTAGGGAACATTCCCTCAACTGCAAGGAGGCTAGATAGGAACTTACACAGAAACATTCTGAGGATTTAACAAGGGAAAGACATTCTTATTCCAATGTATTGTATGAATTCAAATTTAAAATCTGGCCACAAAGAGCAGATCCAGAACAAACTACAGTCAAACATGCCTGGCTGAGCCGCTCTGTTTAGTTCTCTGCTGTCAAAACCTGGTCCCAGGTACGCAGGCAGGCTTTGATGGATAGGAAAGGCCTTCTTCCTCTACCATAAATCACACAGCAAACTGTCACTCTGGCAGGAGAAGAGACATTTATTTTCTTCCAAGTTTGTTTTTTCAGTGTAAGGTCATACCTGCCAAGCATCCGTCAGCTATTTTGAAAATTGCAATTATGATTTACAGGATATCTGCCAGCTTGTTGCTAAGTTGACTGTGTACATCTTTAGAAGTTTTCTGGCTTCCTTCACCTTCAATTTATGATGGTAAAATGTATTTATTTATTAAGCAAAAACAACATCATTGGGTGTTGTGAGTATGTTCAAATTAGCTGTGCTGATGTCAGTTATCAAACTATATAATTAGAGTATAATAATTAGGGTGACATTTCCCTTTTTGCCTGCTTCTGTTATTGTTCTGGATGCAAGCGTTTAGTGGTTGATTAGTGTAAGCCTCATATAGGAAACATATAGAAACTTAAAAATGTTCTAATATAAAGTAGAGTTCGCAGCCATTTGGACACCTTGTAAAATGTCTGCTTTACTGGAGTTTTAAATGTTAAAGGAATCAATCAAGTTTTAATAATTTTAGAGGTGACTGCTACATAAACATCCAGATAAACTGAGGATGTCAAACTGAGAAAAAGGTAAAGACCTCAACTGTTATCCCAAACCTGTTTTTGCTCTTTCGTTTATTTTACAAAGAGCTTTAAAGCATTAATGTTTCTCTACATTCCTTCTGTAATGTGTCACAAGATGCTAATTTTTGCTAGTTATTAGCCAACTAATGGTCCACCAGTTATTATGGGTGATTCCAAATTCAGGGGCTGCATCCTTCTAAGGACAGGCTATCCGGTTGACGTAAGCTGGGTCCTCTGTTGACTGGAAGTGAGTGGCTATGAAATTGGATGGCCTATCATTCAGATTTATTCCCAACCTTACCTCGGTCTAAGTCCTGTCACCGAGCAACCATGATGGCGCTGGACACAAGCTAAAGAAAATGGAGTTCAAAATCAAAACAAAACATTTTTGGGTCATTTTTAAAATCCTTTTTGTTTAATTAAATTCAGGAACAAAATAAATATAGTTTTTTGACAAAATTATGTTAATAAAATTGTCTAGGCAAATGACAAAAACCAAACAAAACACAACGATTTTAAGCTTTTAATTTTTTGTTCCGCCAGACCTTAATACAATTTTTAAAACTGTCCTCTCGCTTTGTCCGCCATTGTTACAAGGACATAAATATTTAGCTCGCCCCACAATGAAACTTGGGATTGGATAGGCTGCGAAGGATACACCAGACCTGTCCTTCAAATCAGGGAAAGGGAGGACACATTTGTGGGCCACATTTTGAGGAGCCTTTTGAATTTAGACTGCCTTCGTTGTATTGTTGTGACGCAATAGCCCTTTAAATGCGGTCTTTGAAAGATGCAACCCCTCAATTTAGACCTAATAACTGACAATGAACACACTAAAATACATTTCAAACAATGCTGTACATTTAAAGAGAGACATATAACTAAAAATAATGTAGCCTTCTCATTTATCGAACTAATGATGGCAGGATAGCTGCAATCATTAGGTGACAGTTGTCACTAATCTGACCAACTGTATAAGAGCCTTCCATAAAATTGCAATGCAGCGTGTACAATGCATCCGGAAAGAATTCACAGCGCATCACTTTTTCCTCATTTTGCTATGTTACAGCCTTTTTCCAAAATGGATTTAATCCATTTTTCCCCACAATTCTACACACAACACCCCATAATGACAACATGGAAAAAGGTTTTGAGATTTTTATAAATTTACTAGGGGTGGGACTCAATTAAAAAAGCTAATCTAATTATTAATGGCTTTGTAATTAGTTAATCTTGATGAATTAAAAGCACAAAGACTTTTGCCCATTAAAGCACCATTATTTAAATCTGAATGGATTTTGTTGGACGACATGATCAAATAAACGATACATACATGGATATTCAATTCAGTTTATTTATATAGCACCGATTCACAACAGATGTCATCTCAAGGCACTTGACAAGAAAAGTCACTTCAATATAATCCTACAAACATTCCTATAAATTTAAAAGTTTTCTATTTAAGGAATCCCAGCAGATTCGAGTCATCGACTTGAGGTTGTGCCCCATTTAAGCAGACTCCAACAACAACCATCCCTCAGCAATCCCTCACACTGAGCAAGCATGTAGTGACAATGTAATTGAGAGAATACTGTAAACTTAAGGTTTTTAATGTCTGAAAAAATGAACTTAAATGCATTTCAATCCAGAACAGTAGTAAAAGAAAAAAATTATATTGCCAAAAATTGTACAGACATTTTACATTTTCAGAACTTTGTCTTTAAAAAAAGATAGCAAAAAAATAGCCTTGTTTTTTGAAATCAAGATAGGGTCACCCTAAATACTTCCAGACAGGGCAAGACTTTTGTCTTTATTAACCAAAATAGTTAACTCATCTCTCCTGTCAGGTGTCTTCCCCCAGGCTTTAAAAACAGCAGTTATCAAACCACTACAAAAGAAGAATAACCTGGGCAAGACATTAATGAAGAATCACGTGTTGGACTGTGGCTCAGTCGATAGAGTAGTTGTCTTGCAATAGGAGGGTTGTAGTTTCAATTCCAGCTTCCTACTATCACATTTCAATGTGCCCCTAGCAAGGCACTTAACCTCCAGTTGCCTTCTGAGCTATTTGTGTATAACTATGTGCATGTTTGTGATTGCAAACGATTGAATGTGGCTCCAGTGTAAAGTGCTTTGAGTGGCCAGTAGAAAAGCGCTATATAAGTTCTGTCCATTTACCATTTAATTACAGGCCATTCTCTAATCTTCCATTCATCAGTAAGATTATTGCAAAACTGTGTTTGAGCAGTTAAATAGCTTCCTAACAATGACAAACCGTTTTGATATTTTTCAGTCTGGTTTCCGTGTTCACCACAGCACCGAGACTGTCCTCGTCAAAGTTTTCAATGGCATCCACATAAATACAGACTTTATGCAGCATTTGACACTGTTGATCATGATATATTATTGAAACAACTGGAGAGCTGGGTTGGACTCCCTGGTACAGTACTTTCTTAGAGTCCTTTTGAATACGATACCACCTCTCTTTGGTCAGTTTTGCCCATTCCTTGTTACAATGCCTCTTCACCTATATCAGATTGGATGGGAAGCATCAATGCACAGCCATTTTAAGATTACTCTCAACATGTTTAATCAAATACAAGTCTGGGCTCTGGCCGGACCACTCAAGGATATTCACAGAGTTGTCCTGAAGCCAGTCCTTTGATATCTTGGCTGTGTGCTTCAGGTTGTTGTCCTGCTGAAAAATGAACCGTCGTCCCAGTCCGAGGTCCAGAGCAATCTGGAGCAGGTTTTCATCCAGGATGTCTCTGTACATTGCTGCTTTAGTCATTCCCACTATCCTGACCCGTCTCCCAGGTCCTGCCGCAAAACCATCCCAACAGCACATTGCTGCCATCACCATGCTTCACTGTGGGGATGGTATTGGCCTGGTGATGAGCAGTGGCTGGTTTCCTCCAAACGTGATGCCTGGCATTCACACTAAAGAGTTCAATCTTTGTCTCATCAGACCAGAGAATTTTGTTTCTTATAGTCTGAGGGTCTTTCAGGTACCTTTTGGCAAACTCCAGGGAGACTCCCATGTCCCTTTTACTAAGGAGTGACGTAGGTCTGGCTACTCTACCGTACAGGCCTGATTGGTAGATTGCTGTAGGGATGGTTGTCCTTCTGGAAGGCTCTCCCAACAGTGGGACCCTTTATAGACAGATGTGTGTATTTCCGAATCATGTCCAATCAACTGAATTTACCACAGATGGACGCCAATTAGGCTACAGAAACATCAAAAGGATGATCTGTGGAAACAGGATCCAGCTGAGCTCAATTATGAGCATCATGGCAAAGGCCCGAATACTTATTTTGCTTTCTAAAATTTTTTTATAAGTTTGCAGAAATCTCAAAAAAACACTTTAACGTTTTTTTACCTTTCGCTGTAACATAAAAAATGTAGAATAAGTGATGCGCTACAATTTGAGTCTTGAGATAAACTTAATCGGAGAGAGAACTGTCAATCTGAGCCCCGTTTGAGTACTGACCTGCAGACTGAAAGATGTAGTCGACATACACATGCTTTCAAAAATACACAAAAAGTACAGCATTGATAATAAATGGGTTCTGTGTGGCTGGTATAGATTTTACTCATTTGCTACTTTTTGTGTTTGCATGATCAGGGGACTCATTTATATATTTTGCTTACGCTCAAAACAGGGTCTGAAAATTGCAGAAGTCACTTTCTACGCAAACTAACTACTTTAAGCAAACTAAGAGACTTGTGTCGGCTTCTTCTCATAATGTGCTCTGGAACTCGCTTTTTTTTTTTTACTCATAGAGGCGGGGGCGCCGAACTCCAAAACCCCAGCGGGAACTGTTTCAAAATAAGACCCAGAACTGAGAGACAGAGAGTAAACACAACACACAGAACAACAGATATCTGTTTCAAAAAGCACGCACCTGCAGATGGGAGCCAGACAAGATCTGACTCATTCTTCTACAAGGCTGTACCATTTTTATTTCCAAAAGAACAAAGAACATATCACATGACTCCTCTCTCCTCCTTCTACATCTTGACAGGTCATTTATTTTCTCCAGGTCTCCTGACCGTACCAGGAACTAGAGTTATAGCTGATCCTCCCTGCTTTCAGTTCATATCTTTACTCAAGAGTTTGTTTACTTAAAACCTTAAACCCTATAAAATACTGGTAACAGAGTCATGTTTTACTACCCTGAATAATATAAACAGGCCTATTACTTCTAAAGCTTAAAAAAAGATATAATTAAAACATATGTACTGCATAATAAAAATAGCCCCAAAAAAGTAGAATACAACACTTGCTAACACACATTTTGGACATGAAAAAACTGGCAGCACAGCCAGTGACATGGAAAAATAGTGAATTTAAGCCACATTTTCAGACTTTTAGACCCTCGCGCATACACACAGCAAACGTCAACCCTCCGCCCATGTCTCTGAACTGTGAATGAATATGAGAATCTGAATGAAAATATGTTGCATTTAAGAATTATATCACAGTATGTTCCTATGTACATCTTCCAATTATATAACAATGTTGCTTCTTGGTGCATTAATTGGGATAAGGGGTGTAGCAATACATGTGATTACTGAGTAGAAATATAAATACTGCAGTGACACTCCTGCATAATGCTTCACAATGGATGGGCTGGGACTCCTTGAAGATCACGCCACTAGCAGGATTCAGATGGGAGGAGTTTTTAGAGACCACAAAAATTACCTGGCTCATGAGGATGATTGGCTGATCAACCGATTTAGATCAAATCAAATTAAAGTTTATTTATAAAGCGCTTTTCATACAAGAAATTGCATCACAAAATGCTTCAAAGATTAAAATGACCCACATAAACCACATTCCCACCCCTCCCCCACAGATTTAAAAGCATGGTCACAGTTATAACCCCCTCCCCCCAACCCAACTTCCATGCACACACACAGTTAAAAGCAACAGTAAAAAAGGACATTGGGCCAAGTGCAGATGAACCATGTAACAAAACACCATCAGAGGAGCCATCTGCAGCGGTAGACCAACAGCAGCAGCTGAGGCACCGACACAGGGCGCCCAGTGGAGGCAAGGCCAAAACCCCCACCTCCACCTGGAGAGCATCCAGGCAGCTACAGCCGACCACCACTCCCAGGGCAGAGGACTCCCATAGATAAAACACTGGAATGGGGATTGTGATAACAAATTAAAATATAAAAATAAACAGTAAATAAATGTGATAAGATTAAATTGTAAAAGACTGACAAAATATAATCATGTAAAACATGCATAGCAATTAAACCGACAATAATAAATAAAAATCAGTTAAAAGCTAGGCTAAAAAGGTGAGTCTTGAGCCTGGTCTTAAAAACATGAACGTTCTCTGCGGCCCTGACCCTCTCTGGCAGCCTGTTCCAGAGGTGAGGGCCGTTGTACTGGAAATTCGCCTCATCATGAGTGTGTGTCCTGACTCTAGGGATGGCAGGGAGACGGCTGCCAGAGGAGCGCAGAGACCACGAAGGTTGATATGGTAAAAGCAGTTCACAGCGATAAGAAGGCCCAAGACCATTAAGACAGTTAAAAACCATTAAAAGAACCTTAAAATCAATCCCAAAACATACGGGGAGTTCATGCTACTAATTTAAAACAGGTGTAATGTGCTCCCGCCTCCTGGTCTTCGTCAGGACACGTGCTGCTGAATTTTGTAGAAGTTGTAAACCTGATATACTTTTTTTGGGAAGACCATAAAGCAGGGCATTACAGTAATCAATTCTACTGGTGATAAAAGCATGCATCAGTGTCTCCGTACTGGCCCAAGAGAGAATGGGGCGGACTCTAGCAATGTTCTGTAGTTGATAAAAACCTATTTTACTAATGTTTTTAATGTGAGGGAAAAAAGTCAGCTCAGAGTGAAAAATCACGCCCAGGTTTTTCACTTGTAAAGAAGGATTAAAAGACAGGGATTGTAGTTTTGGTAAAAGTTTCTCTCTCTCAGCCTCAGGACCGATGACTAAAACTTCAGTTTTGTTCTGGTTCAGTTGGAGAAAGTTTTCTGCCATCCAGGATTTGATGTCTAAATTGCTGTTAAAAAGTGCATCCATTGGCCGTGTGTCATCGGGAGACACGGAGGTGTACAACTGTATATCATCAGCATAACTGTGAAAGTTAACTCCATGTCTTCTGATGACACTGCCAAGAGGGAGCATATAAAGGTTAAAAAGCACTGGGCCTAAAATTGAACCCTGGGGCACACCACATGTAATCTTGTGGACCTTAGAAGAGCAGGCATCTAAACTTACCATAAAAGTCCTGTCTGAGAGATATGATGTAAACTATTTGTGAACAGCATCAGAGAGGCCAGTCTGTTTTAAACAGGTTAAAAGAATAGTGTGATCCACTGTATCAAAGGCAGCGCTTATGTCAGCTTTTAGTGGCTGAATAATAAAAACGTCTTAGATGTCTAGGATGTTAAAAATGCTCTGATGTGAAGTAATTACTATAAATGTTTGACCTTAGAGGCTGAAGCTACTCTGACTCCTTGAACTTGTAAAATGTGTATTTTATTAAAGTTTGAAAATATAAAAACCTAATAGGCTCCATGAACATTTAAAGGCAGCACGTACTTAGAGAAACAAAAAGCCCACAGCAAAGAGACTTGAACAATAGACGTTTCGCAGTGAGAAAACAGTGCAGACACAGCAGTGCAGCCATTCGAAAATATTCACAATCTCATACAATACCAATATAAATTTAGACAATATGTATTTATAAGAATTTACTGTAGGTCTTAGAAATTGTCTTTCTTAACCACTGTTAGATTATATAATGAGTAATTGTCTGTTTACTTCATGTTGTCGTGACACTAGATGTTGTGATATGTTTTTTCATCCATCCATCCATCCATCCATCCACTCTCCAATCAGATAAAACAAATATAATTTATATATCAAGTTAAACAAGATGCATCATGCTCTCCCTACCTGGAATATAAATCCCTGTTTACAATCTGTGTGATTTACACGTGTAACGTATAAACCAATTTAAACTTCCATATTTAAACAACGGAAAACATAAATCAGTCCTGTATAAGAGACAAATTTAAAAGTAGCACCAAGTGTTTCCTACTCGTCTCCCACATGGTGTCTGTTAAGAAAATTACATACATTGTATACTGTTTCCCACAGATCTGAAAGCAATGTGTGGTGGTCGAACTCGACAACCCAACTAGGCTAGCCTACATTTTACTGCAAACTTGCGACTATAGTTATCTTTCTAAAGAAGGAGCAATCGCTTGTTTGCTAAGGGTCAGGACTTACAGTAACATCAACACACAGAAACTATTGTATTCAGTGTTGCCAACTGTCTCAGACAGAAAGTAGATGAAGTTGCCCCAGAAAGTCGCTAGATGTCGCCAAATAATGAGGATGTCATCACGTGATGACAAATGAAACAGAAAGGAGGAAATTTTTATATTTAGATTAGGATTACAGGGTTAAACAATAAACTATTTAAACAGGCGGAAAATGCTACAGGGAAATGTGACTTTTGTCTTCAAGAGGAGACTCTGGAACATGTTCTATTATTTTGACTGAAGTATAATGTTGAGAAATCTGGTACAAAATTTAAAAGATATCAAATTGCAACTGGACATCAATGACCTTTTAAACAAAATTTAAAGTTCTGGAAAAAATGTGTTTTGCTGAGATATCTCAAGAAGACTAAATCAATACAGAAAACATAGTGGTTGTTTGTTTTTTAGTAATTTGTAAAAATAAGTAGGGCATATTTAGTATGCATGAAATGTTTCTTGCCAACCGCCATAAAACAGAAGTTTATTGCTTATGGTATTATTTTCTGTGGGGTTTTTTTTATCATAAGTTTTAAATGTCCTACGTTTTTGAACTCACCATACATTTCGAACGTTCCTTGAATGCACCACAGTTGTGCGCTGCAGCAGCATAGTACAAGCTTCTTAATTCCCGTTGAAAGATTGGTCTCATATACATGCAGATTTATTTTTTACTTTTGAATTAACATTAACTACGTGGGTGAGTGGGTGAAAAGAACCAAAAAAGCTTTATGATTGGTCAGTCGACATACTCTGATCATGCTGCATACACATGCGCAGATGTTTTTTTTTTGGGTCGGTGTTGAATCTGTGGCGGTCGGAGTTTAATCTGTGGCGCACCGCCACAAATTCGTCTATGTGTGGGAAACAGTGTTGTAAAGAAAACAAGTACAACACAACAAAAACAGTTTTTTGGAGCAGAATGTATCCTTAGGGAACTTTATTTTGGTGGGAATAGGATGAAGAATTATGGTTGGGAAAATGCTGTGTATATGAAATCATGGTTCAGAACCTTTTCTGTATGTTTAAAAGGGATAAAACAAAAATGTATGTGAATGGTCCCAGAGTTCCACACTTAAAGCTTTCTGCTTGTGTTTAGCTTTAACACAAACCTAAATGTGTTTGGTACAGTTGAGTGATGAGTCCAAAGGTCCTTCTAAATGTATGAAACCATATATCATTACATTTATAAAAATATGTACTGTTACCAGGGATGGACTACTCAAGTTGTGGACTCAACTCAAGTCATATTCAAGGGTCTTGTGACTTGACTCAACTTGGACTTCCAAGGTTAGGACTTGAACTTAGATTGTTGGAATGAGCATGTAGCAGATGCTAATGTTAGCTTGTTATATCAGGTCAGATTGCTGGACAAATTTAATAAAAACTTCCTAAAACCTTTGTAAGTGTAACATGTATTATTTATTGTTTTCACATATATTTTAAGCATTTTATATTGTTTGCCATATGCTACTGTATTAGCGTGGTGATAGTGTGGGGGCATTAAGTACTTTCTTTAAAATAAAGAAGCCATGTATGGCTGCCAACATTCTAGTGATAAAATCTACACCCTGCTCTCTTATTTTAGACTTCGACTAGATGATTCTTTTTGGGACTTGGCCTCCGACGTGACCTGTAGGACCTAGCGACTCAACTTGGACTAATCCTATGTGATTTTTACTTGTGCTGTTACTACTTTATATATTGGAGAACATTTTATTTACTTTGAATACTATTTTATTATATTTAACATTTAATGATTGTGGATGTAATTGTGATGCAACTTTGGTCAGTTTTTAAATATGAATGAACTTGACATTGATATTGACATACTATTGAATACATTTCTCAGGATATTTTTTTAATATCACAACCAAAATAACTGTCTTTCTCTTGCTGAAAGTAATTCAGTTAAACTGTGCCAACTAGGTTAACCGATGGGTAACACATATTATCTTGTATTTATGTTAGGCTCTATTAACTTTAACAGAAACACAAGAGGCTTCATGTCACATAAAGAAACATTAAAATGTAAAACAATGGAGTATGCTAGATTTCACATGGAAAGAATTTTGTCTGGGTTTATCGTATTATTTCCGCCATAACCAGAGTATAGTGTTTTGAGTATCCTTCAACAAGCCTTAGTTTGATGGAATTTGTACCCATTTCTTCTGACACCACTGATGTATCTGAACCTGTCATGTTAGGTGTCTAGTTGGATCATAACGCAGGCAGAGCAGTGGCAAAGAGGTGAAGTGTAAACCTAATGTTGAAAAAATAAAGAGACTTACAACATGACACAAAGAGATCAGGACATGGAACCAGCATGAGTGGAACAGACTCGGTAAGACCTTAAAACCTAAGGTCTTGGTCTCTGAGTTCACTTGCAAATAGTATTCTGCACTGGTTTTAAAATATTGACTTCTTCATCTCTTAGTGACCCATTTACGCCCATGTCAATACATGACTTTTTTAGAGTGGATAATGTCACTCTCCTATTACTTTTAGCTAGCATTTTCAGAGTCTTTATCTTTGTCCTATCATTGACATTCAACTTAAACATCAAAACACTTTGATCTCTGGGGCGCCAAACATTTCTTACTGAAGAATATGATGGTCTGACAATCCCATGCTATGTATGTATGTGTAACACTGTTTGTACAGATCAACATGATGATCACTTTTCTGGCATCTGGCCATTGTAACCAAGGATGAACCAGACTTGTGGACATCTACAGGTATCTTCCCACCTGGCCTGATTTATTTTGATTTTTCAGTGGCAACCTGTCCAGCCTACCTGCAACCCTCCCAGGATAAGCAGGTAGAGACAGGTGATGGATGGGTGTAATAAAAAAGTAGTGTCTTTAGCTTACAACAAACATATCGACAGGAATTTCGAAAATAGAGGTAATTTTGAGAAGGGCTGCATGGTGATGCGGTTGGGAGCAGTGTTGCCTTTGTAGCAAGAAGGTCCTGGGTTCAATTCTCAGTTTGTGTGTTCAGTCTGTGCAATGCGTGGGCTCACTCTGGGTACTCCAGCTTCCTCCCACAGTCCAAAAACATGACTGTTAGGTTAATTGCTCTCTCAAAATTGTCCTTAGGTATGAGTGTGTGCATGTTTTTTTTTTGTCCTGTGTTTCTCTGTGTAGCCCAGTGATGGATTGGCAACCTGTCCAGGGTGTACCACACCTCTCGCCTTATGAAGACTGGAGATAGAACCCTGTGACCCTACAAAGTCAAGCTGGTATAGTATAGACAGTTATCCTATCTGACCTAAAACAGTGAATGTTTAGTCTAATTTACTGTAATTCAATATCAGACTGAGAAAAAAGAAAGGGTATGTAACATAGCAAAACACTTTATTTTTTAACAGTGTTCACCAATTGTAACAACTGAAAAATTATCAAACGCTTCAGAAAATAAATAAAGCTGGTTTCTAAACAAGCATCTTTCTGGATTTGTTGACATCCCTAATGTATGTTCTTCCTCCTGTGTTTCATACCAACAACTAATTCCTTCTCCCTGTGTGTTTGCATCTTGAAGTCACCTCCCATGCCGCTGCCTCTCTTCCTTCTTTCCCCCTCCTCCCCTTCCTCTCCACACGATATCAATTTTTTAAACTAGGAATAGAGGGCTCAGTCAGGATGTGTAATCTCCATGTATTAATAATGGCCTAGCTCACAACGTACACTAATCCAAACCACAGACGGACACACACTTGTATCAACGTGGGACACCACAAGATGAACAATTGCAGTCAAAATGAGGCCGTTTTCTGCAGCTATTCTGAAGTTGAACAATAGACTGTGCTGTAAATTATCTGATTATCACGTAAGGCCATGTATTTTCATTTGTACAACTTTTAAAGACTTTTAAACTAAGAATAGTTTGATTACTTTACATATCTGAAATCTAGAAATCTTTGCAGAAGTACAAAATCATGATGTATTATTGAATCCGGGCATCAACACAAGAGGCATCTAGGACAAAGTAGTAACAGCAACATTTTCCAGCTCAAATTTAATTCAAATGACTAAACCGAATGGCGCAAAGGCATGTTTCAGCATGTGTTAGCAAAACACTTTATATTAGTGAGGCAGGCAGGGATTATACAAGTATAACTATTCTTTCTGTAGTCCATGGTTCACTTCTGTTTAGCTACATTACAGAAAAGGAGTGTATAGAAGGGGAGTTAATCATCACGGCTAAACATGGAATGGTTTAGAGAGAGTACTTACTGATTTAATTGGATCTGGTGACATCAGCACGTGTTTTGTAATGTCAGAGGACACCCGTAAAAGCTGCTGTAAAAGAAAGCACTGTCCGACCTCGTGAACTTTATGCTCACAAACAACAGTGGTTTTCTTGTGTGGCCTGGCGAATTCCCTGCTCGGATATCTGTAGCCATGGAATAAACTCTGCTCTGCCCTTGTCCCTCAGACTTTTTTCTCGCTCTAAATTAAAAGAATATGTCTAGCAGAGATATTGTTTTCAGTGGGTAGGGAGATCTCATTAAATTGAGTTTTTTTCTAGCTGCAGTAACGAAATAATTTAAATGGTTTTGAGAGCAGAAACTGGCCCTTGCCTGCTTGCTAGCAACTGCAGTCACAGAAATAGCTAAACAGATCCACATTTAACCACAACCACTGATAAAACATGGTTAGGTCAGAGCACCACTATGCAGCACTCCCTTGCAATAAATAAAACAGCCTCTGCGTGTAGAATTCTCAGACAGTTCTGATCAAATACTGTATCAATGTAAATCATTTAGTGGTGAATAGATGTAGGTGATGTAGTGATTTTAGATTCTGAAGGATTAGAACTACTTCTGTGGCAGGTTTTCAGCATGGGGCAGCACTGTCTCAGAAGTTAGCGCTTCGTCCTGTAAATAGGGGGTTGCTCAGTCCGTACAGCCCCAGTTTTCCACCTGATGGTCCCCATCAAACGCAGACCCTGAGCAAACCTATCAACAATGATGGTGGACATTATCATCCCAGCAGTCTTGTTTTAATCCTGTTCCCTCTCTCTGTTGGTCTTCATTCTCACATCGGGATTCCGCTCCCCACCCTCTTTGCCCTCATCTTTCTGCTCTGTGTTTGTATCTACTACAAGTGTCTCTCCGCAGACCCCCCTGGTACAACAGATAGGTTCTATATAACTTTGCTCTCAGCTGGACACAGGCCCTTCATTGCTTCACTCAACTAAAGAAAACCTCCACATCTCCCTCCTCCCCTTCACTTCTCACTTTCTCCTCCTACACCCCCCCCCCCCCCCCCCCAAAATCTTTCTTGCAGGTTTTCTCAGTGAGAGATCGCAGACAAGTGTCCCTGCTGTGGCTACAATCCTCACCATGTCTTTTTTTATTTTCTCTTTCCCCAAGCTCCCACTCTCTGTGGGGCATATTCTTGTCAGGAGAGTGCAATGTGCAAACAGCGATGAGGTGGAATAACACACTTTCAGTCTCATAAAATAAAATCCAAACCCAGCGACAGCATATGTGTGCTTGTGGCTTTATTTGCACAGGTATTGAGATATCAATCTCTTTGATTTCCTGGGCCACAATCATACAACAGAGGTGCATAGATTATGTTTTCCTTTTGGTGTTTACAGTACTGACAGAACTGTGACATTGCCGCTAAAGCAAAATCTATGTTGATAATCAGAAAAGAACAGACTTTTATATTGGCAATTTCTTCAAAGCACAGATGAAAAAAAAGATTTTTATTGGATTATACCAAGTAGCACATTGCTTATGTCTACATTGTATTTTTGCATTATATCTTTCTTTTTTGGATCATATACAGTGCTGTAAAATGTATGTACCTGTTAACAGATTTCTCAGGTTTTTCCTTTTTAGACACTTTAAAAGTCTTTAGATAATCAAATAAAAATGTTCAGTTTTTAATGGCTGATTTCATTTAAGGGTAAAAAGCTATCTAAAGCAACCTGGACAACCATATGCATATATTGGGAATATTAATCAATGAAAAATCAACTAGCAGACTCTAGACAGTTTTTCTGAAACGAGCTCTGCTCCTTGCTTGGGGCAAAATCAATACAGCCTCCCTGTGGGCAGTTGCAAGCCAAGGTGGGCGAGGCGATGAATACTCATTTTCTTTGTGATGTAGAAGGGACTGGGTTTTTCTGACTCACTCATTTTTGCCGTCTATTTCCTTTCTGCGGTGAAGGCAGGCAAGGGGGGGCTGAAGAAAATGTTCACGTGCAGCATGCATATACAACTCAGGGTGACAGATCGTAATTTAAAAAGAACAAGTGTTACACGGTTTCTCAGCAAATGAAACCTTTAAAGATAAGCAAAGTCGTTTTGTTCGATATTTGCATGCCTTTATCTGCATCAAATTCTGCTGATCAACATTTTTTTGGGTAAGACACAGACTCCTACTAATGGAGAAGCTATCGTTGCTTTGTATTACTGCAACTAGAATTCTGCATTATGCCTGGCAACTGATAGTTGGTATGGGATTGTGACTACCTCTTGAGTTCGTTTAGTGGCATGTTATTAATGTGTCAACTTCAGCCCTGAATTCCACTTCGGGATTTATCTGATTATGGCCAGAGGTGGGTAGAGTAGCCCAAAAACTGTACTCAAGTAAAAGTAGCACTACTTCCACATATTTTTACTGTAGTAAGAGTACAAAGTGTTCATCCAAAAAATTACTCAAGAGTAAAAAAGTATTTGGTAAAAAGGCTACTCAAGTATTGAGTACTAGTTTTGAGATCATAACATATAATTTAATATTTAAAAATTATGTAATTCGACAAAAAATAGAGTTATGTGCAAATTCCACCATACCAACTTTATTTATATGGCACTTAAAACACCTACAGGACCGAAGTGCTGTACACAGAGCAAATAAAACAACAGAATGAACAAGAAAATCAATCAAACCTAAAATAAATAAAACAGCCCAAAACAAAAACATTAAAACCAGCATACAATCAAACAGGATGAAGAATCAAACTAATTAAATGTGATTTAATAACAAAAATCAAAACTTATTTAGAAGTCAACATATCAGATGGTGTCAAATGCCAAAGAGAATAGATGGGTTTTAAGAAGCGATTTAATAACGGACATTAAACAGGCCTGTCTGATGTCCAAAGGAAGCTCATTCTACAACTTAGAAGCTGCTACAGCAAAAGCATGGTCTCTTCTAAGCTTACGCTTCGTCTATAGGACATTAAGGAGCAGCTGATCAGCTGACCTGAGGGAACCAGAGGGGGTGTACGGATGTAGCAGCTTGCACAGGTGGGGCGGGGCAAGGCCATTCGATGATTTAAAAGCAAATAAAAATAATTTTAAGTTGAATCTCAAAATGTAAAGGCAGCCCCTGCAGGGAAGCTAAAACCAGGGAAATGTCTTCAAACTTCGGTGTGCCTGTTAAGAGGCGGCCACCGGCATTTTGGATACTCTGAAACTGACAGATACACTTATTCCTTTGTAAAGTCTGTTACAGTAATTTAGCTGAGTTGTAACAAAGGCATGGATGACTGTTTCGAAATGCTTCTTGGAAAGAATTAGCTTTACCATAGCCAACTGCCTTCAATGAAAAAAGCTGGATTTTAACTGATCTGATGTGATTTTCTAACCTTAGTCCAGCCTCCACTTTGACCCCAAGGTTAGTTGGATTGGATTGGATGTTTTTTTGTTTAAGTTTCATACACCTTAATTGTTGCCCAGCCCTCATAAGCTTTTACAAATAATTTACAATAGCCACGTGGCATATTGCATAACAAAGCACAACATAACAAAACTTATGGAGATATGGACACATACAAAAAGGGGATAATTTGTCATACAATATACTAAATACTTTGCCGCCAACACCAGGCCTTTTCCACAAATTTTGCTAGAGCAAAAACAACATTTTCAAACAGCCAGCACAACATTTCAGTTTCATTTTTCCAAAATAAATCAGGATGTTTTTAACTGAACCAATTCAAAAAGTGAATTCCTTAAATCACAATATAAAAGACAATGAAAAATAAGATGAAATTCATCCTCCACAACCTGGAGATCACAAAATTCACACAAATGTAAATGTTCAGGTGTACCTATAAATCAACCCACTTCTACTGCCAAAGGCAAGGTACCAGTTCTCAACTGAGCACAAAGGGACCTCTGCCTTCTCCTTAAATCAAATATAATATAGGGTTCTGTAACATAATCATTTTTAAATTGAACATAGTGTCTAAGCTGAGGCTTCTTCCAAATGTCCTGCTTCCATTGATCTTTATATTTTAAAACCAGCCCTTGTCTGACAAACTTTGTATTACATTGCTGGTTATTTTGAAGCATTATATGCATTTCAGAAGCAGACAATATTACTGAAACCTCTCTAAACCAAGGATGATGGTTTGCTCTGTCCCAATTAAAACATTTCCTAGTTAGTCCTTCCTCAGGCAGACTAACAAGACGATTCCACAATTGCACCATTTCCCATCTTTGTTGGATCCTATCCTGCATCCCCTTCAACAGCTGCCTTTGCTGCATATTTATACACACCAAGAAAACACCTTAAAGCTCAATATTGAACAGAGCTACAATCAGAAACCTCTCCGAAGCCCCAAACCCCTCCAGCATAACATAAGACTGGATCAACCAAAGATTCATAAAGTTGTGTAAAAGTAGAAAAGCCAAAAACCGTGCATAATTTCATTTTACTAAATAGGACACTGAGCGCTGATCCAGCAGACTTGGCTAGTATTAGTTGGTTAGTCGTTAGTTAGTAGTAGTTGGCCTAATGTACTGGGCCAAAGAACCAACTTCGACATGGAGGGTCTCAGTGGAGCTTCCAAGAACAATGAAATCCAGACATGAAACCAGGGAGATCAGAGAGCTTGAGTCTGTTTTCTTAAGCAGGAAATATATTTTAGTACCATCGGCATAGCAATGAAAAGACATCCCATACTTTCTAAAAATAGAACCAATAGGGAAAACGTCTAGTAAAAGTACTCCAAAAGTAAATTTTCTTTCAAAAGTTACTCAAGTAAATGTATCTGAGTAAATGTAACTTGTTACTACCCGCCTCTGATTATGGCATGGAGTAATGAACACATGTAGGTTATTAATTGAAAGTAGGGTCTCCAAGGTGCTCATGTTTGACTGTGGAAGACTGTGTTCCAAAATGGAGTAGTTTTGGACAAGATACGATGCATTTATCCCAAAAAGTTTATCCTTTGTCTAGTCAATCCAAAGAATACTTTACCAAAACTCTATGGGACTACAAGACGAGGGGTCCTTTTGGAAAATGAACCTTTCCAGTCCTAGTAATTTATTCCCAAAAGTCTTAGGAATTAACAAGATTTTTGGGGGGCAAATCTGAGATGAGCCTTTGCACCATTTCTTCTGTTGGGAGGGCCTTTTTCCTTGAAATTCTCCCATAGATGCCATTTTGCCCAATCTCTATCTAAACACTGACCCTAACTGATGTAAATGAGGCCTGCAGTGCCTCAAACATTGTTCAGGGTTCTTTTGTAATCTGCTGAATGACTTTTGTAAGGGTGGCCACTCCTGGGAATGTTCACCACTGCTTTATTGTAAACCCCATTTATGAATAATTCAATTTTCAATTCAATTCAGTTTATTTATATAGCGCCAATTCACAACAGATGTCATCTCAAGGCACTTAACAAGAAGTTATTTCAATACAATTATACAAACATTCCAATAAGTTAAAAAGTTTCCTATTTAAGGAATCCCAGCAGATTGCGTCAGTCATTGGCGTGAGGTTGGGCAGATTTCAACCACAGCAATCCTTCAGCAATCCCTCATACTGAGCAAGCATGTAGCGACAGTGGAGAGGAAAAACTCCCCTTTAACAGGAAGAAACCTCCAACAGAACCAGGCTCAGTAGGAGCGGCCATCTGCCACGACCGTCAGAAAGTAAAAAGTTGATAACAGGACACAGTGGATGTTCAGTTACTGAGAGGATCATCCCACTCGATGCCCCCCGTCCAACAGGGCATTGCAGCCAATCAGGATACCAGACCAGGTATATCTTCTATGGGGAGAAAAACACTGAGAGAAAACAAAGTTAACAGTCGAAATAACAGAATGTACTGTAATACAACTGGAGAGTCGTAGGAGAAAAGGAAGTAGCAGAGTGAAGAAAATTGGTAAGTCTGTCCTCCAGCAGTCTAAGCCTATAGCAGCATAACTACAGAGCTAGCTCAGGATGACCTAAGCCACTCTAACTATAAGCTTTATCAAAAAGGAAAGTTTTAAGCCTGGCCTTAAAAGTAAACAGAGTGTCTGCCTCACGGACTAAAGCTGGGAGCTGGTTCCACAGGAGAGGAGCCTGATAACTAAAAGATCTGCCTCCCATTCTACTTTTAGAGATCCTAGGAACTACAAGTAAACCTGCAGTCTGAGAGCGAAGTGCTCTTTTAGGAACATAAGGAACAATTAGATCTCTGATGTATGATGGAGCTTGATTATTAAGGGCTTTGTATGTAAGAAGAAGGATCTTAAATTCTATTCTGGATTTAACAGGGAGCCAATGAAGGGAAGCTAAAACAGGAGAAATGTGATCTCTCTTTTTAATATTCATCAGAACTCTTGCTGCAGCATTTTGGATCAACTGAAGGCTTTTAATGGCATTTTGTGGACTACCTGATAGTAAAGAATTACAGTAGTCCAGCCTTGAGGTAACAAATGCATGGACTAGTTTCTCAGCATCACTCCTGGACAGGATGTTTCTAATTTTAGCAATATTATTATAATGACTCTCATTGGGCACTAGAGTCCCAGAGCACTAGGATTGACTTTATAGCCCTTTCCAGATTGACAGATGTCAATGAAATTCGTTATGACCAATGTAGATACACTCCTTTTGGTGCCATCAAGTGATTTTAACGGGGCATTTATGCAAGCTCCTATTCCAAAAGCAAGTACAGGGACTTGTAAAATAAGAACGGGAAGTGGCTTGTGTTAGCCTGCAGGACAAATTGTTAACTGCCCAAAGGCCTTCCTAAAATGGTTTTGCTTTCCAGAAACATTGTATGACAGATCTGTGACTGCGGCCATGTTGCATGACAGCACATGCTTGATGGGATTTGCTTTTTGGTAAGAAACTTGGTCAGAGGGTTCTACTTCTAAGTCAGGATCCAGGAGGTTGAATGCTTTAGCTTTTTTATTCCATTAGAAGTAGAAGCCAGTTTCACTAATGTGTTGGATCCCAGTTGGGAGCTCAAAAGTTCCAATGTTTATCCCACTGGAAGAAATTCTTCAGGAACATAGGCTTGTTGATCCACTTTGGCTATCTGAATATCTGGGCTTCCTCCCACAATCCAAAGACATGACTGAAGTGCTAGTTTTCCAGCTGACTGATCTCAACATGTCAAGCAGCAGGAAATATTTGGGCGAGGAAGACTGCACTTGGATCCTTAATCATCCCCATTCCTCCAACAATGCAAGCAGCTGGGAACGTATCATAGAGCTATCTCAACATATCCTACAGTATATGTGATATTTCTTTAGCACAAGCACACTAATTTAACTGCTTGACCTCTATACCCCATCACAACAGATCTTGGAACATCTCTCCTTTTGACACCATCTATTCATGTAACCAGACAATGTAAACTCCTCCTCAGGCTCCGGTTTTGTAATGTACGTTTATTTTACAAAAGTTATTTCTACATTTCATTGCGTTATCTAAATGTTTTTGCCTTGCAGAAAGATTGCTCATCAATATAATCTTTTGACCTTATTCGGCTTTCCTCTATCGAAAAAATTAGAGGTAAATATATTGACTTGGTTGTGTGTTTAAAACCGGCTAATGTTACTGAGCCACATTGTGGTTAACAGTATGCAATTTTCATGCCTATGCCATGCCTATGCCATTTTCATGCCTAAGAATATGCAATATTTGTAAAATATATTTTATGTTTATTTTCAGTCTTTGAAAGATACCATTTAACCAAGGACTTACAGTTTTTATGTTCACTGGAGTTGTTTGCTGGTGGCAGGTAAAACTGAACTCGGCTTTCCAAAAATTTCCAAAAAAAGATTACATTAAGATGGGAAGCTCTACCTCTTCTGAAGAGAAAGAAACCTAACTGCTTGGATGCTTGAAATGTTGTTTTATAACCTAACCCTGCAAAGACTTCTTAAAAACTGTCGCTGACCTGTCTGGAGTGTTTCTTGGTCTCTGTCATGCTGATTGTTTTTCCAACCAGTGTTCTCTAACAAACCCGTTTAAAACAGAGTTATGTACTGAGTGTAGCATGTTATATGTATATATATAAATATATATATATATATATATATATATATATATATACAGTGGCTTGCAAAAGTATTCGGTCCACTTGAACCTTTCCACATTTTATAACATTACAGCCACAAATATGTATAAATTTTATTGGAATTCCAGGTGAAAGACCAAAACCAAAAGTGGTGTACACGTGAGAAGTGGAAAGAAAATCATACATGATTCCAAACATTTTTTACTAATAAATAAGTGAAAAGTGGGGTGTGCGTAATTATTCAGCCCCCTTTGGTCTGAGTGCAGTCAGTTACCCATAGACATTGCCTGATGAGTGCTAATGACTAAATAGAGTGCACCTGTGTGTAATCTAATGTCAGTACAAATACAGCTGCCCTGTGACGACCTCAGAGGTTGTTCAAGCAATCATTCAGAAATGAAAGGAGTACAGCACAACTGTAAACCTACCAAGACAAGGCCGTCCACCTAAACTCACAGGCCGAACAAGGAGAGCGCAGATCAGAAATGCAGCCAAGAGGCCCATGGTGACTCTGGACGAGCTGCAGAGATATACAGCTCAGGTGGGGGAATCTGTCCATAGGACAACTATTAGTGGTGCACTGCACAAAGTTGGCCTTTATGGAAGAGTGGCAAGAAGAAAGCCATTGTTAAAAGAAAACCAAAAGAAGTCCCGTTTGCAGTTTGCCACAAGCCATGTGGGGGACACAGCAAACATGTGGAAGAAGGTGGTCTGGTCAGATGAGACCAAAATGGAACTTTTTGGCCAAAATGCAAAACGCTGTGTGTGGCGGAAAACTAATCCTGAACATCACTCTGAACACACCATCCCCACTGTCAAATATGGTGGTGGCAGCATCATGCTCTGGGGGTGCTTCTCTTCAGCAGGGACAGGGAAGCTGGTCAGAGTTGATGGGAAGATGGATGGAGCCAAATACAGGGCAGTCATGGAAGAAAACCTCTTGGAGTCTGCAAAAGACTTGACACTGGGGCGAAGGTTCACCTTCCAGCAGGACAACGACCCTAAACATAAAGCCAGGGCAACAATGGAATGGTTTAAAACAAAACATATCCATGTGTTAGAATGGCCCAGTCAAAGTCCAGATCTAAATCCAATCGAGAATCTGTGGCAAGATCTGAAAGCTGCTGTTCACAAACACTGTCCATCTAATCTGACTGAGCTGGAGCTGTTTTCCAAAGAAGAATGGGAAAGAATTTCAGTCTGTAGATGTGCAAAGCTGGTAGAGACATACCCTAAAAGACTGGCAGCTGGAATTGCAGCAAAAGGTGGTTCTGCAAAGTATTGACTCAGGGGGCTGAATAATTACGCACACCCCACTTTTCACTTATTTGAAAAAACAAAAGTGGAATCATGTATGATTTCCATTCCACTTCTCACGTGTACACCACTTTGTATTG
This sequence comes from Valencia hispanica, assembly GCA_963556495.2. Taxonomy (NCBI): domain Eukaryota; kingdom Metazoa; phylum Chordata; class Actinopteri; order Cyprinodontiformes; family Valenciidae; genus Valencia; species Valencia hispanica. Next base: position 48,572,318 of record OY747711.1, read on the forward strand.
GACTTTCACGTGGAATTCCAATAAAATTAATTCATGTTTGTGGCTGTAATGTGACAAAATGTGGAAAAGTTCAAGGGGGCCGAATATTTTTGCAAGCCACTGTATATTCTATGTACTCAAACTATATGCATAATTGACTTAAAATTTTGTTTGTAAAGAAAAATTTTCAAATGAACCCTTTATTCACCACTTCATCCATTATTTTGGATATGTCCATCTCGTAACATCAGGGAAAAAAGAAAAAATAGCCATTAATCTAGATCAGATTCATACTTTTGAGAGATCTTCACAGTGAAGTGAAAATCATACAGTTTAATTCCAATTCCTTTTCCACACATTGCGTCAATAACTCTCCACTTCATTGTCCTGTTTTTCTCTATCATGTTGCATCATTTGCTGGCACTCCTCCCATGTCTACAAGATCCATAGTAGTCACAGTGTGAGTGGAAAGATGAAGGTGTCAAAGCCAGATTGGAAGCAACCGGCCTGAGAGACCGCCAAGGAAAGGCAGGAGAGAAGAAGAAAAAGTTAAAGTGGACATCCCATTGTGACAGTTAATATATATTCCAATATTCATCACAAATTCCTCCTCCTCTCTCCGCTGCCTTGACTACTTAACCTGGGTGAGATTCAAATTAAATGGCCTGTGCAGGTATGCATGAGTGGGAGAGGCGGCGAGAACGGAGAGAGGGAATCAGACCTCTGCCTTGTAAAGCCCTTATTAAACTTTCAGCTTCATTACACCGGAGCGTCTTAGACCCGAACACAAGTACTGTTGAGAATAGAGGTTGTGGATATCAGAGTGGTGTATCTGTTTTTCTGTTTGAACAAACGTAGCGCTCACGTTTGGCAGCTGTCAGCTTCGTTAATTGTTGCTGTTAATTTGAGAGCATGTCTGATACTCTTCAAGTCAGGAACCTGCAGGGAAAGCTGAATTTCTTTCGGATGCGTCAGATGCTTGAAGCAGAAGCTTAATCAACACTTACTTCAGAAATATAAACACATCTTGCTTTTTTGATGGAACCACATGGGCTTTCTGCTACAGGTCTCTTTAAATGGAGTATTAACAGTAGGGAAACTGTATAGCAACTGTGTAATCATTGCCACTTCAGTCAATAAGACTTGCTTTGAACCTTTATATTTTTATGCAGCTTACTTTAAATGTGAATAGCTTTCCTGGACTCCCTCTGTGCTTCTGTTTTTACACTGCTTTTGTTATATTACTCTACTGTACTATTCCCTGGAAAGGTTTACATCTCCTTCATCAGCTTTCATAAAAGATTAGTTGTTAAAACTTGCTTGCAATCAAACAGGCATCCACACGACTGCCATCCAAGGTCAGCTACCATTTTTTTCCACACAGAATATTCCACAAAAGTATATTTCAGATCTGATTCAGGTGTTGTAATTGATAATAGGAATAAGTATTTGCCCCATTATGAATTTCTTCAGTTCTTACATTTTTTGGCATACTTAAATATTGAAGATGATCACAAATATTTTATCATAAGCAGAGATAACCAAAATAAATATAAAAAACAGTTTCCAAATGATGAGATTTAGTAAGGGCAAAAAGATACCTCAACATACCTGGCCCTATGTGGAAAACAAAAGATTTATGGTAAAATTTTACTAGTGTAACCCAGGCCTGATTACTGCCCGATTTCTAGAAACCCACACCTCTAGAAACCCTTATAATTTCCCAGATTTCCACAAATAAAAACTGAATTTAAATACATTTGGCCTCTATAACACAATCTTGAATAAACAATTTAAAACAATTGGATACAAAAAGACAACAAAAGACAGATCCGACTTCATTGGAGGTGGAGCCTATAAATAGGAGGGACCTATCCCCTTCTCTCCTGTTTGGACAGCCTTCGTGACAACATCTCACTGAATACAAACCAAATCATCTGTTTCAGTGTGTGCTGTAGAGCATGCATTTTTTTAATTTCTTCTTTAGACATTTTCATATTTTTCCATTTTTTCTTTACCATTTTATCAGAACATAAAAATACGTGTGCATAGTAATAAAAAACACATACATATTAATATATACACATTTCATAACAAAACAGCCCCTGAATCTTTGATATGATCCTGAGATTTAAAAGAGATAAAAAGCTAAATATCATCTGCATAACAATTTTTTTAAAAGCCTGAGATATGAAGAAGGGAAAGAAGATATAAAATAAACAATCAAGGCATCTAAAACAGAGCCTTGGGGCACACCATAGAAAAGTGCAGAAGAGGACTTAAATTCAGCAGCAGACACAAAAAAATTCAATTCAGTTTATTTATATAGCGCCAATTCACAACAGATGTAATCTCAAGGCACTTAACAAGAAGTCATTTCAATACATTTATACAAACATTCCAGTCAGTTAAAAAGTTTCCTATTTAAGGAATCCCAGCAGATTGCGTCAGTCATTGGCGTGAGGTTGGGCCCCATTGATGCAGACTTTCCAACCACAGCAATCCTTCAGTAATCCCTCATACTGAGAAAGCATGTAGCGACGGTGGGGAGGAAAAACTCCCTTTTAACAGGAAGAAACCTCCAACAGAACCAGGCTCAGTAGGAGCGGCCATCTGCCACGACCGTCTGGGGGTTCAAGAAGACAGAGCAGAGATACAGAAGGAACAGAAGATCTGATAGAAAAAACAATCTTCCGAATAAATAAGAGGAAAACCATTTCAAGGTGGAACCTGAAACCCCAACCCAATATTTCAGCGTGTCGTGTATGACATAATGATCAACAGTGTTGAAGGCTGAGGCTGGTCAAGCAGTAGTAGGACAGAACAGTGTCCGCCATCATGATGTTGTTGGAGACTCAGAAGAGCGGTTTTAGTGGAGAGGCCCCTGCCCCAGACTGATAATGATCAAGTATACTACTACTAAGGCAGCTGTTATTTGCTTTACAACAACTTTTTCTGAAACCTTAGAGATAAATGATAAATTTGAGATTGGTCTATAGCTGCAAAGAAGAGAAGAATCAAGTTTGGATAAAAGTGGATTGATAATAGTATTTTTCAAATAAATAGGAACTTGACCAGGCACCAGGTAAACTATATATTTAACCATAAAAATATAGTTATAGTGACATTCTCAAACCAATGATCAGTCTAATAACTGGCAAGAACTTTTTAGTTTGTTTTTTACACAAATTTTGACTATCATCTTTAAGAATGAGCCTCTAGCATGCATACATCGGCCCTTAGACTAATTTTTATTTAGAAAAAAAACTTAATGGACTAAAGGAGAAAGAAATATGAATTTTAATGACTTGCTTCATGATCAGCAACCATGGCTATAATTAACACGGTTCTTTATTCTACCCACTGCATTTTCACAGCTAATCACACACGGAGACGTTTGATAATTAATTTGTTGTTCTGTCTTTAAAGGGGAACATGGAGCACTGAACCTGATGTTCTGTAGGATTTCAACACACTTTTAAATTCAGAAGACTGATTTAATATCCAAAGATATTTTTTTAAAGTTGTATTAGTCATCATTCACTCTCACATGAGTTTGAAAAGTTAATTGCTTTCATGGTCATAAACATTGATTGCAACATAACCTTAAAAAAAACTGAAAGGTTTTAGTGGTTCAGTCATTTAAATTTTATAGATTCTTACACCGCTCTTCAATTATATAGCTTCGCAGTTTTAGTTACTTTTTAATTTTTTTTACTTTGGGTTATTTCCAAACAAACTTGGCCTACTTCTACAATCTCATTATCCTAATACCACTAGCATAATTAGGATGACACTTCCAGATTTGGTCAAAATGAAAACACTTGTTACATTTATTCATCTGTTGTTATTTACTCACCACAGTGCTCACTCTTTATTTTGCCATGTACTGCATACATTGGAACAACTGTATTATCCTCTGACTTATCGTGTGCAGGGGAAACGTCTTTAAACTTTATGTAATCTGGTATACAGTACAGAAGTCTCCTTCAAAATAAACACACTTCCTCTTTGAATTTGTTTAAATATGTTTGAACATGTCAGTTTAACATTACCTTGAATTGCAGTTTGTATGAGTCTGACCCAGAACACAGTTCACAACCCAAGAGAGGTAAAACGAGTTTTATAAACAAATGTGAAAGTGTGCAAAATGGTTGCTAACTTCTTCCTGGGATCCGTTTTCTGGTCAGACTCCGCAAAAAAAGAGTGGCAGGTGAGTGACTAGCAAAAACAAACAGGAAGTATTGCGTAATCATGAAGTAGGGGATTACAGGCCGATGACGGTGGTTTTCTAGGAAATCATCTTCAGAGACGGAGACCTCCCCAAACTTGAATCCTCGGAGATGTAGCTGCTGAGGATTAGAAAAAGTAATTTTACTGGGAATTGTTTCATTTGTTCAATTGTCCTTTTCACCTGATCACAAAGTAAACCTGGACAATTCATTGTTCTGGTTTCACCATGGGGAAGTGTGAGGTGACTTCGCCCGTGATCTAAAACTCAATAGCCTGGTGAACAATCCAGATCAACAATATCCATCCATCCATCCATCCATTTTCTTCCGCTTATCCGGGGTCGGGTCGCGGGGGCAGCAGCCTAAGCAAAGAGACCCAGACTTCCCTCTCCCCAGCCACTTGTTCGAACTCCTCGGGAGGAACCCCAAGGCGCTCCCAGGCCAGCCGAGAAACATAGTCCCTCCAGCGTGTCCTGGGCCTTCCCCTGGGCCTCCTCCCGGTGGGACGTGCCTGAAACACCTCACCAGGGAGGCGTCCAGGAGGCATCCTGACCAGATGCCCGAGCCACCTCAACTGACTCCTCTCGATGTGGAGAAGCAGCGGCTCTACTCTGAGCCCCCTCCGGATGACTGAGCTTCTCACCCTATCTCTAAGGGAGAGCCCAGACACTCTGCGGAGGAAACTCATTTCAGCCGCTTCTATCCGTGATCTCGTTCTTTCGGTCACCACCCAGAGTTCGTGACCATAGATGAGGGTAGGAACGTAGATCGACCGGTAAATCGAGAGCTTCGCCTTTTGGCTCAGCTCTCTCTTCACCACGACAGACCGGTAGAGCGCCCGCATACCTGCAGATGCCCCACCAATCCGTCTATCGATCTCCCGCTCCATTTTTCCCTCATTCGTGAACAAGACCCCCAGATACTTAAACTCCTCCACTTGGGGAAGGACCCCATCCCTGACCCGGAGGAGGCACCCCACCCTTTTCCGGCTCAAGACCATGGCCTCGGATTTGGAGGTGCTGATTCTCATCCCAGCCGCTTCACACTCGGCTGCGAACAGCTCCAGCGAAAGCTGTAGATCACGCTCCGATGAAGCCAACAGGACCACATCATCTGCAAAAAGCAGAGACCCGATCCTGAGGCCACCAAAACGGATCCCCGCAACGCCTTGGCTGCGCCTAGAAATCCTGTCCATAAAAGTTAGGAACAGGATCGGTGACAAAGGGCAACCTTGGCGGAGTCCAACTCTCACCGGAAACAAGCCGGACTTACTGCCGGCAATGCGAACCAAACTCTGGCACCGGTCGTACAGGGACCTAACAGCCCGTATCAAGGGGCCCGGTACCCCATACTCCCGGAGCACCCCCCACAGGGCCCCCCGAGGGACACGGTCGAACGCCTTCTCCAAGTCCACAAACAATAATGTTGGTCAATAGGGGAGAACAGATCCAGAATCCGTGAGGCAATAATATGGGTCCAGGTACATGGACCCAGGTTCAGAATAAAAAAGCAGAGCCGTCGGGTAGCAGGCAAGGGCAATGGTCAGGAGGAAGAAAACAGGTCAGGGTCATGACCAGAATCAAGGACAGGGAACGCTTGAAAGCAGTGACAAGAATGACGACAGATGATCTCACACTGAGTGGAGAGCAGGAGTTTATACAGGCAGCAGCATAGGCAAGAGTAATCAGCAGGAGCGGAAGGGGCAGAGCAGAGTAGCAGCATAAAACATGGCAGAAACAGATCTCATGATAAACTTAGTATGAGATCATAGTAAACTTGTTTCTACTATTTATTTTGCAAACTTAATGTTTTTATATTATTTATTTCTACAATAGTCAACAGGTTTTTACTTTTTGCCTCCACCAAGGAGGTGATGTTTTGCCAAGGTTTGTTTGTTTGTCTGTCTGTTAGCAACATAACTCAAAAAGTTATAGACTGATTTTGATAACATCTGTAGGAAATGTCCGTAGTGGGACACGGCACAAGTGATCGGGGGTGATCCGGATTACCGTCTGGGGAACTTGAGACTTGGAAAAAACGACTTGTTTAACACATTGTGGGTGGATAAATGGGATAGTGAGAAACAACAACCGTAGCGTCAGCAGTTGGAATGAGTGTGAAGGGAAGTGGTAGAGAAAGGCCATCTGCAGTAATTATATATAACTAAGAAACTCATTAAAATTGCATAGAAGTTACATTCATAATGAAAGACATCAAGCTATTGGTTTCAAATTTCTCAGTGTTTATTATGGTATGAAGTTTCATATTACTTACTTTTTGTTATCCAGTCAAAGTAATAAACACAACATGGTGGCAAAGAGCCAGTTGCTAAAGGATATTCCACAGGCATTAAGCTATCCCTACTTGATTGATTTAGCTCCAACCCATGAGTTATACCCACTGTTTGTTTTTAGTACATGCTGGCCACATGATATTCTAGGCTTGAGGTCAGTTATTTATCCAATGCATTTCAGTGTGGGAGTCAGATATAGTTAGTAATGCCTATACCTGATATCACTTTACATTGGGTTAAGAGGTTAACTCTCATTCTGTCTTAAGAAAACTAGTACAAGACCTGTCTGCTTCACAAAATAAACATTAAGCATGGCTGCTTGTTGACGAGCTGATTTAGATCATCAAACGACCTTCAAGAAATACAGGGATACTAAAAGAGAAAGAAACTGCAGTGAGATATTCTCATCTCTCTTGAAACACAGCATCCCACAATGTGCCTTGTTGGAGTATTCATACCCCTTAAATATTTCACCATTCTGTCACATTTCAAGCACAAACTTTAATGTACAATAGTGGGAGATAATATGATAAAACAACACAGAGTATTCCATAATTGTGAAGTATGAGGAAATGGATACTTGGTTTTCAAAAAGGTTTTACAAATAAAAATCTACATGCCCACTTTGTTCAAATAACCTAAATAAAATAAATTGCAACCCTATGGTTTAAGAATTCACCACATTAGTACAAAGGCTGAAACACTTACAACTGCGTATTGTAATAGTTCAGACACTAAATATACCTTAATGGGGCATGCTGATTGGTCCCTGATGGCTCTGTGACCATAGGGTTCATAGCTCTATAACCAACAGTTACATACTGTTGATGATGAAGTGGGTGGGGACATGGAAATTTAAGGGGGAGTGTCTACGGCCTATGATGCGTTATCAGAGCTTTGTCCAGACTGGCCTGTTTCTCCACAGCAATGACAAAATTACAACTTTGCATAGCAAAGCAGGTTGGACACAGACTTTTTGTTATGGTACATTTGACACCCCAAAGTGCCTGAATTAAACAATAAGCTAAATGCAGTTTTGAATTCTTGGACCCCTTTAATATGCATTAACACTCACAGTGGTACCCTGAGCACTAAAGGAGAAGCTAGCGTCCACGTTCTTCCTTATCTCCACTATTGGGGGTATTCCCAATCAGAGCCACAGAAAATTAGTAGCGATCCCGTATTGGATGCTTTGTGAATTTTCAATTCAATTCAGTTTATTTATATAGCGCCAATTCACAACAGATGTCGGTGGAGAGGAAAAACTCCCCTTTAACAGGAAGAAACCTCCAACAGAACCAGGCTCAGTAGGAGTGGCCATCTGCCACGACCGTCTGGGGGTTTGAGAAGACAGAGCAGAAACACAGAAGGAACAGAAGATCTGATATAAGAGAACTTTCTATGTTACAGAAAGTAAAAAGTTGATAACAGGACACAGTGGATGTTCAGTTACTGGGAGCATCATCCCAGTCGATGCCCCCCGTCCAACAGGGCATTGCAGCCAAGCAGGATCCCAGACCAGGTATATCTTCTATGGAGAGAAAAACACTGAGAGAACATAAAGTTAACAGTCGAAATAACAGAATGTACTGTAATACAACTGGAGAGTAGTAGTAGAAAAGGAAGTAGCAGAGTGAAGGAAATTGGTAAGTCTGTCCTCCAGCAGTCTAAGCCTATAGCAGCATAACTACAGAGATAGCTCAGGATGACCTTAGCCACTCTTAACTATAAGCTTTATCAAAATGGAAAGTTTTAAGCTTGGCCTTAAAAGTAAACAGAGTGTCTGCCTCACGGACTAAAGCTGGGAGCTGGTTCCACAGGAGAGGAGCCTGATAACTAAAAGATCTGCCTCCCATTCTACTTTTAAAAATCCTAGGAACTACAAGTAAACCTGCAGTCTGAGAGCGAAGGGCTCTGTTAGGAACATAAGGAACAATTAGATCTCTGATGTATGATGGAGCTTGATTATTAAGGGCTTTGTATGTAAATTAAATTATATTCTAGATTTAACAGGGAGCCAATGAAGGGAAGCTAAAACAGGAGAAATGTGATCTCTCTTTTTAATATTCATCAGAACTCTTGCTGCCGCATTTTGGATCAACTGAAGGCTTTTAATGGCATTTTGTGGACTACCTGATAGTAAAGAATTACAGTAGTCCAGCCTTGAGGTAACAAATGCATGGACTAGTTTCTCAGCATCACTCCTGGACAGGATGTTTCTAATTTTAGCAATATTCCGGAGGTGAAAGGAAATCCTAGAAACCTGTTTAATATGGGATTTACATGTCAAGTCTCGGTCAAAAATAACGCCGAGGTTCTTTACGTTATTACTGGGGGCCAATTTAATGCCATCCAGATGAAGTGATTGACTAATCAGTTTCTGTTTAAGAACTTCTGGTCCAAAGACAGCAACTTCTGTTTTGTCAGAATTTAAAAGCAAAAAGTTTAAGGTCATCCATGTTTTTATGTCTTCCAGACATGCCTGTAATCTACATAACTGACTGGGTTCATCAGGATTTATGGATAAATATAGTTGTGTATCATCTGCATAGCTGTGGAAATTTATCCCATGCTGTCTAATGATTCTACCTATTGGGAGCATATATATGGTGAACAGAATTGGTCCAAGCACAGAACCCTGTGGAACTCCACAAGTAACCCTTGAGAGTGAAGAAGATTTATCATTTAGATGAACAAACTGGAATCTATCAGACAAATATGATTTAAACCAGCCTAGTGCTGTTCCTTTGATCCCTGCAACATTTTCAAGCCTTTCTAGGAGAATATTATGATCGACTGTGTCAAAAGCAGCACTGAGATCTAACAAAACCAGAACAGACACCAGTCCATTATCTGAGGCCATGAGAATATCATTAGTAACCTTCACCAGTGCTGTTTCAGTGCTATGATGAGCTCTGAAACCTGACTGAAACTCTTCAAACAGCTCGTTACTGTTTAGATGCTCACAGACTTGATTAGCAACAATTTTCTCAAGGACTTTGGATAAGAAAGGAAGGTTAGATATAGGTCTGTAATTCACTAAGTCATCTTGATCAAGGGAAGGTTTCTTGAGTAAAGGTTTAATTACAGCTATTTTAAATTCCTGTGATACGTATCCGTTTACTAAGGATAGATTCATCATATCCAAAATGGGGCCAGGAACCAAATGGAACACTTCTTTAAATAATTTGGTTGGAATTGGGTCCAACATACAAGTTGAAGGTTTAGATGAGGGTAATATTTTTGATAATTCCGAAAGCTCGACTAAATCAAAACAGCCTAAGCACAACTGAAGTTCTACAGTTCTTTCCGATACTGCCTCATTTACTGAGGAAGAAGTAATCATGTTTGGGAGGATGCCAATGATTTTATTTTTAATAGAATTAATTTTATTTATGAAGAATCCCATAAAATCATCACTGCTAAGAGGTGGGGGAATAGTTGGCTCAACAGAGCTATGACTCTGTGTAAGTTTGGCAACTGTACTAAAAAGAAACCTAGGATTGTTTTTATTCGCCTCTATTAATGATGAAAAATATGCTGTTCTAGCTTGTCGAAGGGTCTTTTTATACAGCAATAGACTGTTATTCCAGGTTAAATAGGAATCCTCTAGGTGTGTAGAGCGCCATTTTCTCTCCAACTTCCTAGTATTCTGCTTTAAAGTACGCAACTCTGCGTTGAACCAAGGAGTCAGCCTCCAATGGCTAGCCACTTTCTTTTTTAAGGGGGCTACACTATCTAATGCCAAACGCAATGAGGACGTAACGCTGTGAACCAGATCATCAATTTCTGAAGGGTTAGAAATAGAATTGCTGCCATCCACTGTGTTACCCTGAGACACTAAGGAAAGTAAGAATGGAACAGATTCTTTAAAAATTGTTACAGCATTGTCTGATAAAGCTCTACTATAATGAAATTTTCTTTCAGATTTAAGATGGTCAGTTAAAGTAAATTCCAAAGTTATTAAGAAGTGGTCAGACAGGACCGGGTTACGTGGGTGGACTGTTATTTCCTCACACTCAATACCGTATGTCAGTACAAGGTCCAAAGTGTGTTTGCCCGAGTGGGTCGATCCCTGTACTTTTTGAGTAAAGCCAATTGAGTCTAAAATAGCATTAAAGGCTGCATTTAGGCTATCACTTTCAATATCCACATGAATGCATGAAAATTTAAATGACTGGAAGGAGTTTGTTGTTGTTTGTTGTTGTACAACATTGGTCTTGAGACTGCCTCTTGACTCCACAGCTGATCAATCTCTCTGCGCTCCTTTGATCAGCTCCATCACCTAATAGGGGTGGGGGGCCTTTAGGTTTTGTCGTGTGGGACATTGTTGCTGATGTGGGGTTTTTTGGGGTTAGGGGTAATCTGGGGGAGGTCCTTGGTGGTGGGATCGCTAAGTGGATCTGGTGCTGGGTGCCACGGCCCCTACCTGGGGTGGGGTTTTGGTGGCTTTGGGTGGTAACTCCTGGTGGCTTGCATGCTGTGCCTTCGAGGGGTTGTTCTGGTGGACATGGTTACTGGTCTGGTGGCTGTGCTGCTCATGGGTGGGTCTGAGGTGGGCTTGGGGGCTCGCGGTTCTGGGGCACTGCGCCCCCTGACTGTGCTCCTGGCTGGGGGTTGGCTGGTGTGAGTATGTCTGTTGCCGGTGTGGGGATCGTGGTCAGCCAGTGGCTGACTTGTGCTGTGGCTTCTTTTCTTTTTTTCTGGTTGAAGTCAACCTGGGTGTCTAATGTCTTTTGTGCTCTGATAGCAGACTGAATCTCAGGGTGGATATAACTCTTTTTCTGGAATGGGACCAGGGGGACTGTCTTGGGATCCTTGAGGCTTGATGATGGTACAGCCTTGCTCCCCCCTCTTTGGGAGGAGCCTGTTTTGGCATTGTTTGGGGGTAGCTGTTGAGTGGCTCGGCTGGGGTTGGGTCCGGCATATCCATTTGATCCAGTTTTTTTATGTTTCGTGCTCTGTCGGTTCATTGGTGGGTTTAATTGACCTTGGTTGGATGCTTGGTCTTGGTGCTCTGTGGTGTGCGGGATTGAGATTCGGGAGCTGGTTGAGCTCGATGTCCTAGTGCTGGCTAGGCTTGACCTGGGGATGCAGTCCGTCTGCTGTGGTTATTAGTCTGGTGCCCCGACATGGAGTGAAGGTACACTGGGATTTCAGCTGTGGGCATTGGCCCGTGGTGGCGGCAGGAAAACCCTTGTCGGCCGATCCCTGGTCAGGTTCCTGCTGGGGGGTGGGGCACCCTCGGGTCTCCGGGTCCATGGCTCGATCTGCCCTGGGCAGCCGGTTGCCAGCAGACCCCATGGGCTAATCACGGTGCCCCCCCTGCCCCTGCATTTTAGCTGGTGGATGTACCCCAGGGCCCCCCTCTGCTCTTCTCTTGGGGGTGCAGTCAGCCCTGTGTTGATCCGCCTGGGGCTACTGTGCTCTTGGGTTCCTATGGATGTCTATGGTGCCGATCTCCTTCGTGTCTGCGTTGATTCCTGGGAGGCTCCTCACACCAGCTATTGAACACTCATGGAGAAACCTTATGAGCACCAACATGTTCACGCACACACACACACACACACGCACGCACACACACACCCACGCACACACACACACACACACACACACACATAGGTGTGACGATTTCGATGTTAACAGATGCATTCTTCGGCTGAGGTTATCACAACTAGATCTTGTAATAATCAGGACCATGAGCTTTTCATTGACGCTGGTGTAGTTATATATCCATTTGTGGGTTGTGGTTGTGTAGTTCGTATTGTTTGGTTTGTTTTATCATTGTTTTTTTTTTTTCTCTCTCTGTCATCCTGCGGGTGTGGAAGTGGGCTTGGATGTTTTGTGTTTTCTTTTTTCCCCTTCCTCTCTTGTATCTTCAACACACACTTTCCCTCGTATCTTTTTTTCCTACCTCTCTTCATCTTCCTTCTTTCTTCTCCATGTCCATATTATCAGGAAAAAACACAGCAATTTCTAAAAAAGATTTCTTACACATATATCAAGCGGAGTACTATGGCAAAACCATAATTATCCACATGTGAAATCTGTTGGGCTTTTATGTGGTATTCAGACACAAATTCTGGGTGCCACTCTGCCAGAAAGGACACGAAAAAAAAAGATTGTTTAAACTGAGGATCTTCAGTTACTGTAACTGTTATTGATATTTTCAACTTAAATCTTACATTCAATTCCATTACCAGGTCAAGTACATTGAATGTAGTCCACTGCAGTTATTCAACTATTGCTTCATTACACTGTTAGAAATGAATGTTGATTTTACTTAACTGTATTATGGCAACCGGTTCCACGAAACTGTGTTGTTTAAATTGTAAATGCAAATTGCCATTAATTTGAATAACACATGTTAAATAAACCTAAGTCAACATTATTGCTTTAAAGTTACATGATAGTGCTATATTTTATAACCCCAACAACATTATGTTGGATTTACTAACTTAACATTGGTTTAACTAAACATGGTTAAGATTAACTTTACAGAAATTAACACTATTTATGTTGTAGGCTTATGTTGATACAACACCTAGGTGGAAATGGCTACATTGTTAAGTTAAATAAATACAACGTAAAGTCCTTAGTTTTAGTCAAGCTTTAATGTAATAGGCTTATGTTGATACAACACCTAGGTGGTAATGGCTACATTGTTAAGTTAAATAAATACAACGTAAAGTGCTTATTTTTAGTCAAGCTTTAATGTAATAGGCTTATATTGATACAACACCTAGGTGGTAATGGCTACATTGTTAAGTTAAATAAATACAACGTAAAGTGCTTATTTTTACTCAAGCTTTTATTTAACTCAGTACCAGTGGGAGCATAATGATATAAAAGTGTATAATTAGTGTTGCCCACATAAAACCTGTTCCAACTGAAAATATTTTAAATAAAAAATATACAATCAAATAAAAATGTATAGTGCATAAATGATCCCAAACCTAATCAAAGTCACTTTTCTTGAAAAACTTCTTAAATGTAAAATAAACATTAGGCGAACTTTGACAATTAGACAACTGCCAATTGAATCTCTTTATAAAATGATTACACAATGCTTGTGTGTGTAATTAGCCTATATAAAACCATAAACCATATTAAAGATCACCAACAAAAATGTTGAACCTTAACAACTAGTACCAAACGTATGTAGACTAACAAAACTTTTTTAAACTTAACAGCTACTTCCAGATACTCCTTGTCTGGAGTATGCAGCGATATAAAAATATACAGTTACGCAGGGAGTTTGTGTGTGTAAAAATCTCCATGACAGTACATTTTAGCTACAGTCTCAGATCACTGCACTCAACACCCATAGTAGTACAGTACTGTATGTATATCCATGAGTCTTTTCAACCTACAATTCAAAGTCCATTTCTTTTTTTGTAGAAAGTACGGTGTGATATCCACTGGTGAAAAATAGTCAAAACACATTTCGAAATCCCAAAGCTCTCCTTTAGAGTAAAACAAGACAAACATTTAGTCAACAGCTAGGTCTTGATTACAATTAATCGTGCAGTTTGTTTTTCAGAATTTGCACTTTGTTGGAGAACTTGCTCCCGTCCAGTTCCATTATTACCTTTTGAAAAAATTCAAAAGTATATCTGAGATCCTTGGGATAGTTCATGTCTAGACAATAAATTAATCCAAAAAGAAGCGTGCAACCAGTTGCAACCTGTTGTAAGTCTTGAAGAACTGCAATGCCTTCGACGATTATTCCGACGTCCTCCAGTGAGTCTGATGCATCGGCATCTTCATGTCCCACCCTATTGACACCCAGCACTACTTTCTCAAACTCATGTTCTGCTCCAACATCCGTTTCCTTAAAATGGCAGAAAGGAACAGTTTTAATTTACAATTGAATGTAATATTTTGAAGTAGCCATGTGTCTTTATTCATACTATGCATATCTATCTATTTATCAATTTAGACTTATTTTGAGATATTAGAATGACACCATGATTAAAAAGTTCTCTTATCTATAAAATATGTCAGCAATGTTAAAGCTGTGCTTGATCAATAGTGTCATAACTCACCATGTAGGTCTTAACCAGGTCTTCGGGATCTTCATTCAAGTACACATACAAAGCCTTTAGAATGCAGTCATCTTGTTTCAATGTTGGGTTTCTGTGAAAGACCAATAAAGTTTTATTTTTAACAATGCTCTTCGTTTTGCATTTTCAATAATATTGACAAAAGACAGAGGATGTTGAATAATGAACAAGAATTAGTTTTCCTGTGTTGTGTTAATGATGCTCATCAGATTTTTCATAATACTATGTTCTATTAGGATATGGCTATGTTGGGATAGAAAGTAAAAGAGCTGAAGAGGTTAACGGCCAGTCTCAAACCTACCAAAGGGCCCTACCATCACCCCCTAACCCTTTTGAAAAGAAAAGCCACAGGGGGCTAGGGTGTTGCAAGACTGTTTAGGTTGGACCGGGAACGAATGGGGAGTGGTCATCGGACCTAGTCAACATGGATGCAGACTTGCCAAGTTTGCTTGTGACATAAGGAAAGAATTTGCCACCCGTGACGCTCCTCTTCATCATCCTCCATGTCCTCCCGTCTCTGCCCCTTCTTCCTCCATAACATCTTCCTTTTCCTCATCCACCTCTTCCTCCACCACCACCTCATTCTCGCCTCCACTTCCTCTTTCATTTCCATCTTTATCCTCCAACTCCTGTTATTACTGATAAGAGTCCTGAACGAACAACGCGATAAACTCAAATGGTAGAAACATTTAAGTCTATTTTTGTACAGTTTCTTTCTTTTTTATTTGTGGGCGCCATTATGGCGAAAGGGTGGTCAGCAAGTCACTGTTGCTTCCACTCAACTGATAAAATACAAACGTACACTGCTTGCCTTGAGTGTTCAAGTTCAAATTATAATGTATATCGAATCATGTAAAATGACCATGGAATACCTCTGATAGGCTAGCAATGGCTAGCTAGGCTATATGTTACAAAATGAAAGACGAAGGACAAAACCACTTTGACACAACATACTGTTTAATGCTGTATAGTTAAAGAAGCGTCGGTACTTACCAAAAGGACGAGATTTTTCGACAACACAAAGTTTTGTCTTGCGCTTTCCATTCAATCTCCAAAGGGCGCTCATAACTTTACGTCGTCGGTTACTCGCTCAGAGGCAGGCTGACTCTGCTGCTGTAACTACTGCGCATGTCTGAGACCTGCGTCAGTGCGTCACAGTCTCAGTACAGCATCCTTCTTCTTCTTTGTAGGTTTTTTGGCGGTTGGCACACAACGATTTGGGTGCATTACCGCCACCAACTGGCTTGGAATGTGCAGTATAGCATCTTTGTGTGTGTATATTGTTTATGTGAAATAGTTAGGTTCGTTTTAAACGTTTGTTCTGTTTAGCTTTTAAATCTGTAGCTTTTGTGTTATTCCAATGCAATCTTGATATTTTTTCTGTAGAAAAATAAGAAGCACATTACGTTTACCTCAACAATTTTACATAATGTGAACAACATCACTCTTTCACTTCTTAGAGTGTACTCACAATTCTAAGGCAACAAGGTACCTTGATTTGTCTTAAGTAGATTAAACTTATCTGGGTTTACGGTGTATGCTGACAATACCTAACTCTAACTGTAAAAAAACTGTCATTAAAATATTTGATCTGAATTGTAATGAAGAAAAGTTTAAATATGCTTAGTTTATAATTTGACATAAAATATTCATGAAAAAAGTTTATTTCCAAAAACTGTTAATCAAGATTGGCTTTTTCATTTGAAATTGGCAGCCATATTTTAGAGAATAAAACATAAATGTATGAATCGTTTTTTTACAATTTTTTTCTACCAGTTTTTGGTGCACAGTATATTTATTAAGATTTTCAATGAAAACATTTTTCATCCGATGTTGCATAAAAAAGTGTAGTGAATAACCGTTATGAAGCCCATCATACAATGTGATGGCAAAATATGCTAAAGGTGCATGTCATCAAATAAAATGTATCACATAAGTTATTAAATTTTTGTTGTTTATTTTTCTATGCATCTTAACTTTAAGTCCTTTTGGTTTAAAATAAAATATCAAATATAACTCCCTTCAACTTGCAGAACCCCTGTTCTAAGGGGAATGAGTTAGACAAAGAATAAAGAGCATTTCCATTGTCTGTGTAGTGCTGTTAAATCTCTTACAGCACTCCTCCTCCATGCTGGTAAATTATTTAGAGCTGCTGATTTATCACCCCCACCAACAACACAGATGTAATAGTTGTCTTAATGGGGGCTGTGCTGTACAAGAACTTTCTTGGCCATGCAGACTTTTAAAGCAGGAAGCTTTTAATGCAGTCCAGCAGAGGAGCTGCCACAGCACCCGGTGCTCCTGGCCCTGATAAAGCTACACAAAGACTCAAAGCAAAAGTCTGCGGAATGTAAGCTATAAGCTTCTGTTGCACTTTGTTTGTTTTAAGCTGTAAATCTACAGTAAAAAAATAACATTTCCAGAAATATCATCTTAGGTCATTTTGAGGTATAGTGCAATGGCTTTGGTGACTGTTTTTGATTGCTGACTGTAGTGTTTTGGCCTGGATGGCTGCAGAGTCTCAGAGCAATATATAAGATGATGATAGTTCAATATGAAACCCTCATGTCCCTACAGGAGAAAAAAGCTTAAAATCTAGCCTCAACCCATTAAAGTTAGAAAGTTGAAACTGTTTTTCAGCAGGTTATCAGAATATCTGAAAACCTTCAGCTTCATAATTTTAAAGTTTATCTACAACATTCATAGAATTTTTTACGACCACTTAAGTCTACACTCACCATTATTATGACTGTCAGCTCAGTATATACCGAAAATAAAAATACAAGGCTTTGCTCAAGGATCTGTTCTACAGTACCTATATAAATGAACTGAGAGACAACCATTTTTTTCTTATCAATAAGAGCATGTAGTGTAAGTACTGCTCTAAACATTATTTAACATGTTTTAAGCTAATTAAAACAGCTTACTGTATGCTCTCTGATTGTCAACGTAACAGTCTGAATGGATGACGTGGATTTGGGCCAAAATAAAGACTATTGTGCACCCAATAGTGGCTACATTTTTGACACAGGGCATATCCATTCCAAATCCATCTACTTATCTGATTATTGATAAGCCATAACTGGCAACTGAGTGGTTGGCGCTTACAAATTAGAAGGAGACTATGGGGTGCCATCCGTAAAGTTACACAGTCAAAAATGAAAAGCAATAATTTAGGTTAATTAGGCTGTTATAAGAGAAAAACATTGGGTTATATTTTTTATACTCATATTTGCATCCATGCTATTTATTCATTTATAAATGTCACAGTTTATAAGTTAATAAGTCAAATATTTACTTTACATATTAAAGTTTAACTGAACCCCATACAAAATCATAACCCCGCCCCGAGACAACATTTGAAACGTGCCAGGAGGCACTCATCTGTTTTGAACGTTAGCCTATGTTAGCATTACCACTCAGAGACTGGACCCTCCTGTCTCCCTCTGCCTCGGCGGCGCCAGCCTCGGGCGCCGTTGACTCAGCGCCCTGAGCCAGCGGATCTCCTCAGTTGTCACAGGAGGTAGAGGGAGGCTTTATGGAGCCCAGAGGCCATGAGTTGTATCAATTCAAGCTGCTGAGTCAGCGCTGCCCGAGGCTGGTGCTGCTGCTGAGGGAGAGAGAGACAGGATGGGTCCAGTCTCTGAGTGGTGATGCTAACAAAGGCTAATGTTCAAAACAGTATAGATACGTGCTAATAATAATGGTAACCTGAAAAAAGCAATCCAACTCCAAACTCACCACGGGGCCGGTATGTCTGATAGTTTTATACCTAAACCCACGGGGCGTGTCTGTGAGACCATGGCTGCTGTGACACAGTCAATGCCTGTGACGTAAAGATGTACCGCTCTCCACCAATCACAAAATTCAAATGCAGTTGCCACCGTTCAACCCTAAGAGGGCAGCACTAAGACCAAAAAGTGTAGAATTAAACAAGTTTACACCAAAATGTAAAACAATCTCCAGAAACTGAAAGATTGCATTGGTAAATACCCATTTATACAGTTTATAGGCAAAAAAAAGGTGTTTTGGGGTTTAGTTACCCTTTAAATATTTAGCTCCAGACTAAATATTTAGTTTGCAAACAAAATATTTAACACTGCTCACAATAAGTTAGGGATATCGTGAGAGACTCAGTGGATGTCAAACATATGGTGTTTGTTTCATTTCAGAGATTTTTGGGATAGGGAGGCAATTGTATTGGGGTGATAGACAACTCATTTTGTGTTTTCCATGTAATGGTCTCACTGTGTACAGTGTGCCTTACATATTAGGGCCAACACCAAATAATACTAAAGACAACCCTTCTCAATGTGGCATCAATTTCAACATTTTGTGGGTTTAAAAAGCTGGTATTGTCAGTAAGTCATTCCAACCTCATCCTTGAAACAACCATGAACACACGACGTCAATTAACGGACGAGCAGCGCCACCTGGCCATAGCGCGCCTTCGGGTCGGTGGCAGGCAGTCAGATGTTGCACGTGAACTTGGTGTGTTTCAAAGTGTCATCAGCAAACTTGCATCGAGAGACAGACCTACAGACAGACCCAGAAGTGAAGCTCCACGAGTGACAGACAGCAACGATGACCAGTAACTAAGGACCTATGGACTCACACATCGTCTTGCAACCACACAACTGCAGGCCCGTTTACGAAATGTGATGGGTACAAGGGTTTCCAGACAAACCAATTCGCATCAGACTCTACTGCTTTGGCTTGAATGCCAGACGACCGTTGCAGATGACACCACTGATACCAAGACACCGCCGTGAACGTTTGCAGTGGGGCACAAGACCATGTGACCTGGACAATGCAGCAGTGGTCTACCGTCCTGTTCACTGACTGTGTGTTGGGTCACCTTGCACAGAAATGATGGTCGTCAGTGTATATATATATATATATATATATATATATATATATATATATATATATATATATATATATATATATATATATATTCAATTCAATTCAGTTTATTTATATAGCGCCAATTCACAACAGACGTTATCTCAAGGCTCTTAACAAGAAGTCATTTCAATACATTTATACAAACATTCCAATCAGTTAAAAAGTTTCCTATTTAAGGAATCCCAGCAGATTGCATCAGTCATTGGCGTGAGGTTGGGCCCCGTTGATGCAGACTTTCCAACCACAGCAATCCTTCAGCAATCCCTCATACTGAGCAAGCATGTAGCGACGGTGGAGAGGAAAAACTCCCCTTTAACAGGAAGAAACCTCCAACAGAACCAGGCTCAGTAAGAGCGGCCATCTGCCACGACCGTCTGGGGGTTTGAGAAGACAGAGCAGAAACACAGAAGGAACAGAAGATCTGATATAAGAGAACTTTCTATGTTACAGAAAGTAAAAAGTTAATAACAGGACACAGTGGATGTTCAGTTACTGGGAGGATCATCCCAGTCGATGCCCCCCGTCCAACAGGGCATTGCAGCCAAGCAGGATACCAGACCAGGTAAACCTTCTATGGAGAGAAAAACACTGAGAGAAAACAAAGTTAACAGTCGAAATAACAGAATGTACTGTAATACAACTGGAGAGTCGTAGGAGAAAAGGAAGTAGCAGAGTGAAGAAAAGTGGTAAGTCTGTCCTCCAGCAGTCTAAGCCTATAGCAGCATAACTACAGAGCTAGCTCAGGATGACCTTAGCCACTCTAACTATAAGCTTTATCAAAAAGGAAAGTTTTAAGCCTGGCCTTAAAAGTAAACAGAGTGTCTGCCTCACGGACTAAAGCTGGGAGCTGGTTCCACAGGAGAGGAGCCTGATAACTAAAAGATCTGCCTCCCATTCTACTTTTAGAAATCCTAGGAACAAGTAAACCTGCAGTCTGAGAGCGAAATGCTCTGTTAGGAACATAAGGAACAATTAGATCTCTGATGTATGATGGAGCTTGATTATTAAGGGCTTTGTATGTAAGAAGAAGGATCTTAAATTCTATTCTGGATTTAACAGGGAGCCAATGAAGGGAAGCTAAAACAGGAGAAATGTGATCTCTCTTTTTAATATTCATCAGAACTCTTGCTGCCGCATTTTGGATCAACTGAAGGCTTTTAATGGCATTTTGTGGACTACCTGATAGTAAAGAATTACAGTAGTCCAGCCTTGAGGTAACAAATGCATGGACTAGTTTCTCAGCATCACTCCTGGACAGGATGTTTCTAATTTTAGCAATATTCCGGAGGTGAAAGAAAGAAATCCTAGAAACCTGTTTAATATGGGATTTAAATGTCAAGTCTCGGTCAGAAATAACGCCGAGGTTCTTTACGTTATTACTGGGGGCCAATTTAATACCATCCAGATGAAGTGATTGACTAATCAGTTTCTGTTTAAGAACTTCTGGTCCAAAGACAGCAACTTCTGTTTTGTCAGAATTTAAAAGCAAAAAGTTTAGGGTCATCCATGTTTTTACGTCTTCCAGACATGCCCGTAATCTACCTAACTGACTGGGTTCATCAGGATTTATGGATAAATATAGTTGTGTATCATCTGCATAGCTGTGGAAATTTATCCCATGCTGTCTAATGATTCCACCAATTGGGAGCATATATATGGTGAACAGAATTGGTCCAAGCACAGAACCCTGTGGAACTCCACAAGTAACTCTTGAGAGTGAAGAAGATTTATCATTTAGATGAACAAACTGGAATCTATCAGACAAATATGATTTAAACCAGCCTAGTGCTTTTCCTTTGATCCCTGCAACATGTTCAAGCCTTTCTAAGAGAATATTATGATCGACTGTGTCAAAAGCAGCACTGAGATCTAACAAAACCAGAACAGACACAAGTCCATTATCTGAGGCCATGAGAATATCATTAGTAACCTTCACCAGGGCTGTTTCAGTGCTATGATGAGCTCTAAAACCTGACTGAAACTCTTCAAACAGCTCGTTATTGTTTAAATGCTCACAGACTTGATTAGCAACAATTTTCTCAAGGACTGTGGATAAGAAAGGAAGGTTAGATATAGGTCTGTAATTCACTAAGTCATCTTGATCAAGGGAATGTTTCTTTAGTAAAGGTTTAATTACAGCTATTTTAAATTCTTGTGGTACGTATCCGTTTACTAAGGATAGATTCATCATATCCAAAATGGGGCCAGGAACCAAATGGAACACTTCTTTAAATAATTTGGTTGGAATTGGGTCCAACATACAAGTTGAAGGTTTAGATGAGGCTAATATTTTTGATAATTCCGAATGCTCGACTAAATCAAAACAGCCTAAGCACAACTGAGGTTCTACAGTTCTTTCCGATACTGCCTCATTTACTGAGGAAGAAGTAATCATGTTTGGGAGGATGCCAATGATTTTATTTTTAATAGAATTAATTTTATTTACGAAGAATCCCATAAAATCATCACTGCTAAGAGCTGGGGGAATAGGTGGCTCAACAGAGCTATGACTCTGTGTAAGTTTGGCAACTGTACTAAAAATAAACCTAGGATTGTTTTTATTCGCCTCTATTAATGATGAAAAATATGCTGTTCTAGCTTGTCGAAGGGTCTTTTTATACAGCAATAGACTGTTATTCCAGGTTAAATAGGAATCCTCTAGGTGTGTAGAGCGCCATTTTCTCTCCAACTTCCTAGTATTCTGCTTTAAAGCACGCAACTCTGCGTTGAACCAAGGTGTCAGCCTCCTATGGCTAGCCACTTTCTTTTTTAAGGGGGCTACACTATCTAATGCCAAACACAATGAGGACGTAACACTGTGAACCAGATCATCAATTTCTGAAGGGTTAGAGATAGAATTGCTGCCATCCACTGTGTTACCCTGAGACACTAAGGAAAGTAAGAATGGAACAGATTCTTTAAAAATTGTTACAGCATTGTCTGATAAAGCTCTACTATAATGACATTTTCTTTCAGATTTAAAATGGTCAGTTAAAGTAAATTCAAAAGTTATTAAGAAGTGGTCAGACAGGACCGGGTTATGTGGGTGGACTGTTATTTCCTCGCACTCAATACCGTATGTCAGTACAAGGTCCAAAGTGTGTTTGCCCGAGTGGGTCGATCTCTGTACTTTTTGAGTAAAGCCAATTGAGTCTAAAATAGGACTAAAGGCTGCATTTAGGCTATCACTTTCAGTATCCACATGAATATTAAAGTCCCCCACTATAATGACCCTATCAGTATTTAATACTAAATCAGATAAAAAATGTGAGATCTGATCCAAGAATTGAGAGTAAGGGGCTGGTGGACGATACAAAACCACAAACAAAAATGGTCTTAATGTTTTGCAACTTGGATGAGGAAAATTAAGGGTTAGATGTTCAAAAGAACTGTAGCTATCAATTGGTCTGGGACTAATTAGTAAATCAGAACGAAAAATGGTTGCAACTCCTCCTCCTCGCCCAGTATTTCTAGGAATGTGAAAATTTAAATGACTGGAAGGAGTTGACTCCTTTATACTGACATAATCCTCCTGCTGCAACCAGGTTTCTGTGAGACAAAGGAAATCAATGTGATTATCACAAATCAAGTCATTTTCTAACAAAGTCTTTGAGGAGAGAGATCTTATGTTTAATAAACCACATTTAATTGATTTATTTTTCTGTTCAGTCAAAGTTGTATTCATTTTTATGAGATTTACATAATTTGCTTTTGTTGGCTTAACTTTTAGTCCATTTAATCTTGGCCGTGGGCAAGACACTGTTTCTATAGAGTAATGGGGGGGTAACAGTACAGAAGCAGCAGAGAGGTGGGTTAAACTACGACTCTGCTTCCTGGTCTCAACCTCCTGAATATATATATATATATATATATATATATATATATATATATATATATATATATATATATATATATATATATATATACATATATATACCTATATATATATATATATATATATATATATATATATATATACCTACCTAAATATTTAGTTTGAAAGTGTGACATCTATAAATTAATACATAACATGGACACAAATATGACTTTGAAAAATAATTCTAAATGTATTCATCTTATGACAGGCTAAATGAATCACACTATTGCTGTTAACTTTTGACTGTGTAACTTTACAAACAGCATCCCATAGGAGACTACTCACTTGCGTTAGCATTGGAGAGGCTAACGGCTAGCATACCTAGGCTAGTCACCCACTGACACTTTTTTTTCTTTTGTTTTTTACAGAAACTTAAGAAAAATTGTTGATGTGCAATTTTTGGCATTCCATTAGATATATTGGCATGTGTTTTTTTAAACAGAATCTACTGATATCAAGCATAAAAATTAAACACAAAACATACAGTGGGGAAAAAAGTATTTGGCAGCCAGTAATTGTGCATGTTGTCCTACTTAAACAGTTCTGTAATTTTTATCACAGGTACACTTCAACTGTAAGAAACACAATGTAAAAAAATTCATGAAATCACATTGTATTATTTTTAAAGAATTTATTTGGATAATGGTGCAGTACAAGAATTTAGCACCGACAATCAAGCAAGAATTCTTACCCTCACAGACCTGTCACTCCTTCTTTAATAAGCACTCTATCCTCCACTCGTTACCTGTATTAATGGTACCCGTTTGAACTCGTTATCTGTATAAAATACACTTGTCCACACCTTGAAACAGCCAGACTCCAACCTCCACCATGGCCAAGACCAGAGAGCTGTCCAAGGACACCAGGGACAAGATGGTACACCTGCTCAACATTGGGATGAGGCAGTCTACGATAGGTAAACAGATTAGTGAGATCAACTGTTGCAGCGATTATTAGAAAATGGAACACTGACAATCTCCCTTGACCTGGGACTCCATTCAAGATCTAACCTCGCAGGATAGACTTGATCTTGAGACCAGTGAGGAAACAGCCCTGAACTACACGGGAGGAACTGGTCAATGACCTGAAGAGAGCTGGGACCACGGTAACAAAGGTTACTATTAGTAACACTATGTCGTCATGGATTAAAATCCTGCAGCGCTCGAGGTTAAGTCAGCACATGACCAGGCCCGTTTAAAGTTTGCTAGAGACCATCTGGATGATCAAAAGGAGGATTGGGAGAATGTCATGTGATCAGATGAGACTAAAATAGAACTATTTGGTATAAATGCCACTCACCGTGTTTAGAGGTGAAAAATGCTGAGTTGCATCCCAATAATACCATACCCACTGTGAAGCATGGGGATAGAAACATAATGCTTTGGGGCTGCTTTTCTGCAAAGGGGACAGGACGACTGATCCGTATTAAGGAAAGGTTGAATGGGGCCATGTATTATGAGATTTTAAGCAAAAACCATCTTCCATCAGTGAGAACATTGAAGATGAAATGTGTCTGGATTTTCCAGCATGACAATGATCTCAAACACACCATCCAGGCAAAGGAGTAGCTACTTAAAAAAACAATTTCAAGGTCCTGGAGTGGCCTAGCCAGTTTCCAGACCTCAATCCGATACAGAATCTGTTGAGGGAGTTGAAAGTCAAATCATCCCAGCTCTAGAGAATATCTGCATGGAAGAATGTGTCAAAATAGCAGCTACAGTGTGTGCAAACCTGGTAAAGACATCCAGGAAAAGTTTGAACTCTGTCATGGCCAACCAAGGTTATATTATTTACAGTATGTAGGTGAACCTTTGTTATTGGACAAATACTTATTTTTTCCACCATAATACAAATAAATTATTTAAAAGTCATACAATGTGATTTCCTGGACATTTTTTATATTCTGTCTCTCACAGTTGAAGTGTAACTATGATGAAAATTACGGCTCTCTCTCATCTTTTTAAGTAGGAAAACCTGCACGAATCGGTGTATGTAAGCCTACACAATATTAGCTTTACAAATAACATTGTGTATATGTATGCTTGATACTTGACATTTATCAAGCCTATGTATTTAATAACTAGAATAATAGTAAATAAAAAAAGGAACTTTCCCAACTTATTTATTGATACAGTTTTTACATAATTTAATATTTATCAATTTCAAAGGCATACATTTAACAGAACCAGTATTATTTGGGGAAAATGAAATACTAGTGATAATGTTAAAATAATTCTGTTGAAAATGGTAAACAAATATTAATTTATATCGCATCATGTTATCAAAAAAGGTGGGAAAGTTTTTATATTTTATTTTTAGTATTCAGTATTTGAAATATTACTTTATTAAGCCATTCATTTATTTCTATATTTATTGCCAATTTTGGCAGGATCAGTTCTGCACCTTTTTAGTATGATCTAAAAAGGTATTTTAACTTAAGGCTTTCAATTCAATTCAATTCAGTTTATTTATATAGCCCCAATTCACAACAGATGTCATCTCAAGGCACTTAACAAGAAGTCATTTCAATACATTCATACAAACATTCCAATCAGTTAAAAAGTTTCCTATTTAAGGAATCCCAGCAGATTGCGTCAGTCATTGGCGTGAGGTTGGGCCCCGTTGATGCAGACTTTCCAACCACAGCAATCCTTCAGCAATCCCTCATACTGAGCAAGCATGTAGCGATGGTGGAGAGGAAAAACTCCCCTTTAACAGGAAGAAACCTCCAACAGAACCAGGCTCAGTAGGAGCGGCCATCTGCCACGACCGTCTGGGGGTTTGAGAAGACAGAGCAGAAACACAGAAGGAACAGAAGATCTGATATAAGAGAACTTTCTATGTTACAGAAAGTAAAAAGTTAATAACAGGACACAGTGGATGTTCAGTTACTGGGGGGATCATCCCAGTCGATGCCCCCCGTCCAACAGGGCATTGTAGCCAAGCAGGATACCAGACCAGGTATATCTTCTATGGAGAGAAAAACACTGAGAGAAAACAAAGTTAACAGTCGAAATAACAGAATGGACTGCAATACAACTGGAGAGTAGTAGGAGAAAAGGAAGTAGCAGAGTGAAGAAAATTGGTAAGTCTGTCCTCCAGCAGTCTAAGCCTATAGCAGCATAACTACAGAGATAGCTCAGGATGACCTTAGCCACTCTAACTATAAGCTTTATCAAAAAGGAAAGTTTTAAGCCTGGCCTTAAAAGTAAACAGAGTGTCTGCCTCACGGACTAAAGCTGGGAGCTGGTTCCACAGGAGAGGAGCCTGATAACTAAAAGATCTGCCTCCCATTCTACTCCTAGAAATCCTAGGAACTACAAGTAAACCTGCAGTCTGAGAGCGAAGGGCTCTGTTAGGAACATAAGGAACAATTAGATCTCTGATGTATGATGGAGCTTGATTATTAAGGGCTTTGTATGTAAGAAGAAGGATCTTAAATTATATTCTGGATTTAACAGGGAGCCAATGAAGGGAAGCTAAAACAGGAGAAATGTGATCTCTCTTTTTAATATTCATCAGAACTCTTGCTGCCGCATTTTGGATCAACTGAAGGCTTTTAATGGCATTTTGTGGACTACCTGATAGTAAAGAATTACAGTAGTCCAGCCTTAAGGTGACAAATGCATGGACTAGTTTCTCAGCATCACTCCTGGACAGGATGTTTCTAATTTTAGCAATATTCCGGAGGTGAAAGAAAGAAATCCTAGAAACCTGTTTAATATGGGATTTAAATGTCAAGTCTCGGTCAAAAATAACGCCGAGGTTCTTTACGTTATTACTGGGGGCCAATTTAATGCCATCCAGATGAAGTGATTGACTAATCAGTTTCTGTTTAAGAACTTCTGGTCCAAAGACAGCAACTTCTGTTTTGTCAGAATTTAAAAGCAAAAAGTTTAGGGTCATCCATGTTTTCATGTCTTCCAGACATGGCTGTAATCTACCTAACTGACTGGGTTCATCAGGATTTATGGATAAATATAGTTGTGTATCATCTGCATAGCTGTGGACTGAAACTCTTCAAACAGCTCGTTATTGTTTAAATGCTCACAGACTTGATTAGCAAAAATTTTCTCAAGGACTTTCGATAAGAAAGGAAGGTTAGATATAGGTCTGTAATTCACTAAGTCATCTTGATCAAGGGAAGGTTTCTTGAGTAAAGGTTTAATTACAGCCATTTTAAATTCCTGTGGTATGTATCCGTTTACTAAGGATAGATTCATCATATCCAAAATGGGGCCAGGAACCAAATGGAACACTTCTTTAAATAATTTGGTTGGAATTGGGTCCAACATACAAGTTGAAGGTTTAGATGAGGCTAATATTTTTGATAATTCCGAAAGCTCGACTGAATCAAAGCAGCCTAAGCACAACTGAGGATCTACAGTTCTTTCCGATACTGCCTCATTTACTGAGGAAGAAGTAATCATGTTTGGGAGGATGCCAATGATTTTATTTTTAATAGAATTCATTTTATTTACGAAGAATCCCATAAAATCATCACTGCTAAGAACTGGGGGAATAGTTGGCTCAACAGAGCTATGACTCTGTGTAAGTTTGGCAACTGTACTAAAAAGAAACCTAGGATTGCTTTGTGGTTTAAGAATGAAATTACTTGTCAAATGTTTATTCATGATCATTGTCAGATTGGTTTCGGGTTTATAGATTGCAGGGTTTCTATGCGCTCTGTAAAATTCTGGAAAAAATAAATAAAAATATGAATACTTATTTGTATTTTCAGATGTTATTGTCTTTATTATTCAGCCAGCCAGCTTCTACTTTTCTGACTGTTATGTTCCAGTCTCAAATGTTCAAAAGAAGTTGTATAACCATCTTGCATAAATGTGTTGTGGTTTATTTGATACTGTTTTTATTTAACAAAATCATTATTTAGAATACCATTCAGAACCATCTTACGTCCTACCATATTTGGCTGTCGTTCCACAGCTTGTTTGCTTGTTTTGTTGGGACCAAAATCAGAGGAAAACCTAATTATTTGTGGGAAGCCTCCTTATTGTAAAATACCGTCATAATCTACACGTTTTTAGCTAACAGCACACTGAGTGTTTGAATCTTGTACAGTGGGAAACCTTAGAGCAGCTGGTGATCTCTAAGTGGAAGCAGGCAGAGGCTTGAAGGAAAGCAGAAATCCAGCCAGGATAAACAAAATTGAATAAAACCATGCTGGTCCTATCCTGTTCCAAATTTTTCTACATCTGTGGGATTTAGTTTAGTCAGGTGGGTGGGCAGTAACACTGCTGCGGGGGTGGCCATTTTTACAAGAGGATTATCCACAAACTGCAGCCAACTTTTAAGCCTATTTCCCTTTCCTTATCTAGGTTCTGCCCTAAAAAAGATAATCACTTAATTAAATATTGATGATTTTTCAGACCCGGACAGCGGCAATCTGACATAAATGATTAAACTAGTGTTTTCTGAATCATAGCTCGAGCCTAAAATGGGAATAAAGAGGAGAGCAGGTTAGACAAACAGCAAACCAAAAAGTGGGAGAGAATGTCAGGGCCTTGCAAAAATATTTATACTAATTGTATTTGTATTTTTTCCCACATATTGTCCTATGACATTTTAATGTCATTTCTTGGAATCTTACATATAAATGTAATTTAAATGTAAATTACGTTTTAATGTAATTTCCTGGAATCCTCAGAGAGTAGAAAAGAAGCGCATAATTGTGAAATGGAAGGAAAAAAAGAGTTGTATTTTTTGTTGTTGTTTACCAATTAAATCTAAAAAGTGTGTTGTGTTTTTTATTATTCAGCCCCCTTTAAAACACTTAATTTGAATACAGTGCAGCCAATTGCCTTCAGAAGGTACCTAATCAGTAAATAGAGTACATCAGTGTGTAATTTATCCAGAGTATAATTTGAGTTGTTCTGTGAAGGTTTCATAGGTTTGCTAGGGAACATTAGAAAACAAACAGTATCATAAAGACAGAGGAACACAGCAGACAGGTCAGGAATAGAGTTACAAAGTGATTTAAAGTTGGGTTAGGATAGAAAATTAAATCCTAAACTTTTTACATTTCTTAGAGCACTATTCAATCATCACAAAATTGAAAAAGAATGGCACTACTGTGCACCTACCAAGACATGGCTATTTAAACTGACAGGCCATCTGTTGAAATACCAACTATTAGTCACATACTGCAAAATTCTGGCTTTTATGTTGTGACACAGAGTGAGTGAGTTTTGTCATGGTTTACATAACCATCAATAATTATGATCAATAATTTGATATTAATATAATTACTGATGAGGTTTAAGTTTTATCAATTAATATTTGGGGCATCACTTTGCTTTGGAAGACCAGACATCCAGTCTCTTCTTGAAGGTGTAAATTCACACACTACCTACCATTAATTGTACACATACCATTTAAATACAGACCACTTCACTTTAAGCCAAGGGGAATTTATTAAGAAAATAGATCAACCTTACAGCCAAAACATTTCGTCAATAATTCCCATCTATTCTAAAGCATGCAACTAACTACTACAGACCTTAGAAAACAGTATATGAAAATTAAACACAATTAACACAAAGTGGATCAGGGATGAACAGCTGAGGTTTGGTTAAGAAAGGGAGGTGGCCCTCACTCCGGGGGGCTCAACTAAGATAGCCTGTGGGACAAAGGACCATAAAACTTAGCTCTGGGCTAAGGTGGAGAGCAGCACATGTAAGGAGACAAAGGACCATAAGACTTAGCTCTGGCTATAGTGGACAGAGCACATGAGGTGAAGTGTCCATGCGGAAGGACTCTGCTTTAGCTAACAGACCAGGGAACAATGAGGTTAACCTTTCAGCTAACAGACCAGCTATAGCAGGTCGGACTGAGCCCGACTCTGCCGACCAAGTGATCAGACAGCAAGAAAGAACAAGGAAAAGAGAGAGAGAGAGAGAGAGAGAGAGAAAGAAAGAAAGTGGGATCCGCTCAGGATTAAACAGTTTGAGCCACAGGTTCAGCACAAAAAAAAACACTTTAAACCAACAATGAGAGAGATCTAACATGTTAAAAACTCAATTTTCCCTTTATCTATCTGCCCAGAGACCAGATTAGCATAAAAGAACCGGTCCTACTTTGCGTTGAGGGAAGTCCGGTCCACGAGGTGGTCAGCAAAATGTGTCAGTAGTTGAGCAAGAAAAGGAAGAGTTAGAAAACCTGCACAGGATTTTTAGGATTGTGTCCCAACTGCAGCCTGGATGGCTTGCAGATCGACATCGTAATGAACTGTCTTGGAACAGTCCTTCATCCATCCATCCATCCATTTTCTTCCACTTATCCGGGGTCGGGTCGCGGGGACTGCACCTTAAGCAAAGAGACCCAGACTTCCCTCTCCCCAGCCACTTGGGCCAGCTCCTCGGGAGGAATCCCAAGGCGCTCCCAGGCCAGCCGAGAAACATAGTCCCTCCAGCGTGTCCTGGGCCCCCTCCGGTTGACCGAGCTTCTCACCCTATCTCTAAGGGAGAGCCCAAGACACTCTACGGAGGAAACTCATTTCAGCCGCTTGTATCCGTGATCTCGTTCTTATGGTCACCACCCAGAGTTCGTGACCACAGATGAGGGTAGAAACGTAGATCGACCGGTAAATCCCTCTTCACTACGACAGACCGGTACAGGGCCCGCATAACTGCAGATGCCCTACCAAACCGTCTATCAATCTCCCGCTCCATTTTTCCCTCATTCGTGAACAGGACCCCCAGATACTTAAGGCACCCCACCCTTTTTCGGCTCAAGACCATGGCCTCGGATTTGGAGGTGCTGATTCTCATCCCGGCCGCTTCACACTCTGCTGCGAACTGCTCCAGCGAAAGCTGTAGATCACGTACCGATGAAGCTAATAGGACTACGTCATCTGCAAAAAGCACAGCCCCGATCCCGAGGCCACCAAAACATATCCCCTCAACACCTTGGCTGCGCCTAGAAATCTCGTCCATAAAAGTTATGAACAGGATCGATGACAAAGGGCAACCTTGGCGGAGTCCAACTCTCACCGGAAACAAGCCGAGGGACATGGTCGAACGCCTTCCCCAAGTCCACAAAACACATGTAGACATGTTGGGCGAACTCCCACGCACCCTCCAGGACCCTGCTGAGGGTGTAGAGCTGGTCCAGTGTTCCACGGCCAGGACAAAAACCACATTGGTACTCCTGGATCAGAGGTTTGACTATCCGTCGGACCCCCTTCTCCAGAACCCCTAAATAGACCTTACCAGGGAAACTCAGAAGTGTGATCCCCCTGTAGTTGGAACACACTCTGTGGTCCCCCTTTTTAAACACGAGGACCACCACCCCGGTCTGCCAATTCAGGGGAACTGCCCCCGATGTCCACGCAATATTGCAGAGCCCCGTTAACCAACACAGCCCCACAACATCCAGAGCCTTGAGGAACTCATCCAGCCCCGGAGCCTTGCCACTGAGGAGCTTTTTAACGACCTCGGTGAACTCAGCACTAGAGATTGGAGAGCCCGACCCAAAGTCCCCAAACTCTGTTTCCAGATTGGAAGGCATGGTGGTGGGATTGAGGAGGTCTTCGAAGTATTCCATCCACCGACCCAAAACGCCCCGCGTCGAGGTCAGCAGCACACCATCCCCACTGTAAACAGCAGGTCAGAACAGAAGATAATCTTCATCGGTGACATGTCCTCTGTATGGCATGAGTTTCTGCTAAGAACCTCTGCTGAGAACAGTTTGGAAATGGCTGCCACAATCACTCTTATAGGCCTTTTGGCCGTGATGTCACCGTAGATGTCACCATTGGTGGCCACAGAGTGTGTTGGGGGTCACCGCTAGAATTGCTGGGAAATGTGGTCTGCTCAGTCCATCTAAGAAAAATGGCTTTCAGCCATCCAACAGTCTGTTCAGTTCATTTGACCAAAATGGAGTCCCAACAATGGAAAGGAGACAAGAAAAAAAGTTGTAGTTAAAAGAAAGCCATTTGAAATCTGATTTGTTGTATTCCTCAAGCAATGTAAGGGACTCAGTAAATGAAAAAAGAAGGTGCTCGATGAGACTAAATTGAAATTTTTTACCTACATACAAAAGGGTGTTCATGGTGGAAAAGTAACACTTCTGAAAACGCCATATCCACAGTGAAACATGGCATCTCAATGAGGGTTGTCAATAATACAGCTAATTTAACATAATTGATACTGAAACCATGAATTTTTTTATGATACTGATTTGCATCAAAAGCAATACAATTTGAGCAATGTTCATCTCCCTAAGCTGGGACACAGCTTTGCAAAGCAGAACTGCAGACACACACACACTCCAACCCCTCTTCCATTGAATTCCAGTTTTTTCCATGCCAACAGGTGATAGTAGACCTCTTTCTGGTCTCGGTTTTGAAATGTGCTACAACGTAAGGGAAATGACCAGTCAACCAAACAGTGTTATATTTTATTTAAATTCTGTGGATTGTCCACCATCAGGATTCAATTTAAAAAAGCTAACATTTACATTTCAGACCCAGATACAGTATTTTTGTTATACACTGCTCAAAAAAAGGGTACACTAAAATAACACATCCTAGATCTGAATGAATGAAATATTCTTAATAAATACTTTGTTCTTTACATAGTTGAATGTGCTGACAACAAAATCACACTATCAACTATCACTATAACTATCAATGGAAATCAAATTTATCAACCCATGGGGGTCTGGATTTTGACTCACACTCAAAATTAAAGTGGAAAAGGACACTACAGGCTGATCCAACTTTGATGTAATGTCTTTAAAACAATTCAAAATGGGGCTCAGTAGTGTGTGTGGCCTCCACATGCCTGTATGACCTCCCAACAATGCATGGGCATGCTCCTGCTGAGGTGGTGGATGGTCTCCTGAGGGATCTCCTCCCAGACCTGGACTAAAGCATCTGCCAGCTCCTGGACAGTCTGTGCTGCCACATAGTGTAGGTGGATGGAGCGAGACATGACGTCCCAGATGTGCTCAATTGGATTCAGGTCTGGAGAACGTGCAGACCAGTCCATAGCATCAATGCCTTCCTCTTGCAGGAACTGCTGACACACTATAGCCACATGAGGTCTAGCATTGTCTTGCATTAGGAGGTACCCAGGGCCAACCGCACCAGCATATGGTGTCACAAGGGGTCTGAGGATCTCATCTTGGTACCTAATGGCATTCAGGCTACCTCTGACGAGCACATGGAGGGCTGTGTGGCCCACCAAAGAAATACCACCCCACACCATTACTGACCCTCTGCCAAACCGGTCACGCCGGAGGATGTTGCAAGCAGCAGAACGTTCTTCATGGCATCTCCAGACTCTGTCACGTCTGTAACATGTGCTCAGTGTAAACCTGCTTTCATCTGTGAGGAGCAAAAGGTGCCAGTGGCGAATTTGCCAATCTTGGTGTTCTCTGGCAATTGCCAAACATCCTGCACAGTGTTGGGCTATAAGCACAACCCCCACCTGTGGATGTCGGGCCCTAATACCACCCTCATGGAGTCTGTTTCTGACCGTTTGAGCTGACACATGCACATGCACACCAGGCCGCTGGAGGTCATTCTGCAGGGCTCTGGCAGTGCTTCTCCTTTTCCTCATTGCACAAAGGTTGAGGTACTGTAGCGGTCCTGCTCCTGGGTTGCTGCCCTCCTACAGCGTCCTCCATGTCTTCTGATGTACTAGCCTGTCCCCTGGTAGCGCCTCCATGCTCTGGACACTATGCTAACAAACACAGCAAACCTTCTTGCCACAGCTCACATTGATGTGCCATCGTGGATTAGCTGCACTACCTGAACCACTTGTGTGGGTTGTAGACTCCGTCTCATGCTACCACTAGGAGTGAAAGCACTCACCATTCAAAGTGATCAAAACATCAGCCAGAAAGCATAGGAACTGAGAAGTGGTCTGTGGTCACCAGCTGCAGAACCACTCCTTTATTGGGGGTGTCTTGCCTATAATTCCCACCTGTTGTGAATTCCATTTGCACAACAACATATGAAATTTACTGTCAATCAGTGTTCCTTCCTAAGTGGACAGTTTGATTTCGCAGAAGTGTAATTGACTTGGAGTTACATTGTGTTGTTTTTCGTCCAGCTCTCGACGAGGACAGACGCTTTTCTCTTCTCCTCCCTCATGTTTCCGTTCCACCCCCTGCTCTCTGTCTCGTGTCCTATCTGGAGCACTTGTCTGGACTCTTCTTGGAAAGCAACTATGGATCTGGTCAGCTGGTCTCAGAATGCAATTGATCAAATTTTTTCAACCCAAAAACTGGGGAAGGGGGAACCCGCCTGCCCTGCCGGTACATACCCGTCAGGATATACGATGGATTCCTGGAGTAAGTGGAAGATCGTATGTCTGTTGATGATGTCAGTGGAGGATGTGGAAGATATCTACATAATTGGATTCATGATAATCGGGTTTCTGCTGTTTGGCTTGGGTGGATTCCTGATGTATCGCAAAGAGAAGAAGCGGTCGGAAGTAATTGGTAAGCTTTTGCAGCTTCAAGAAGACCGTGCTGTAAACACTCACGCTGAAAGCTGAACGAGCAAAACTGCAAACTGGATGCGATGGTTGGACTCATACGCGAGGTGGGAAACAACCTGGAGAAGTTTCTCAGCCGGGCTGATGGAAACTGAGCCATTATTCGGATGTTTGGAGCGCCACTGTGGCTATGAGACCGTTGAAAAAAACTTTAAGGCTGAAAAGTCCCAACCTGAACTAAAAATGCTATCCGAATTCGATCCTGGTGCAGCCTTGAAAAGCTACACAAAGGCTAGACATCACAAACTCCCCCTGCGAAGAGAAGAATGTAAACGGAGGCTCCTACTCCCACACCATCCCCGTGTCTACATGAGTCTGCGAGAGTTCACAGTCTCACCTACTTACAACGCACACACATACACACGCACGGACTTTCACGCCACAACTACAGAAACACACGCTCCTGGAGTTTAATGTCCTTGCTGTTAACCTTACAGTCTCCTGCCCACTCTTCGGACAGTGAAATACTGGGCGCGCTCGGGATGGGTGCGACTGCTTTTCGCTGTGCGGAGGGTTCCCGAACCTCCTCCCCAGTCCCATTTGTGTTCTCATATGTGATGACTGATATATGTGCTTATATGTTTTGCAGTGGGTTTTTTTCAGCACCCCGCCTAAGTTCCCTGTAGGGGGCTGGGCAGAGTTGCAAATTATTTTCCCCTGTTCACCCCCCACCTTCTGTGAATCCTTTCTATCTGCTATAAGGGGCGCTGGGAAAGCCGGCTGCCACCGCGGTCTTCCAAATCCTGTACTGTGTTAATGTTTGTATGATCTTGGATTGGTTGTACTGAAACTTAATTTCCCCACGGGGATTATTAAAGTATTTCTTATTTTATCTTAAGTGTTCCCTTTATTTTTTTGAGAAGCTACTTGTTTGTAGCTAAACTATGTTCAAATTCTGTCTTAAAACAATCTCCAATAAAACAACCCAATGTAGGTTTATTAGCTCTTGATTGATAAATGAATGTGTGCCTTTTCCATCAGGTTCCTTCATTAAGTTACAATTTGCGTATGCAACAGCACCGCCCCACTCCACCATTCTTTGTGGATTATGTCCTGTTTATCAGAAACCCTTCTTAACAGCTTCATACAGCTTTGGTGCACACCAATACTAGGCTAATGCCGCCATCAGTGCCAGTATCAGTGAGCCTTTTGGTCATTCACAAGTGGTCAAGCTGTGGCGGCAATGTGCAACGATCAGGTATTCTTTTCAAAACATTACGTGAAGGGTGGACAAAGGGGGGGGTGGGGGTGGTGTCCTGTTGACATACAGGGTTTCGTATAAACCTTGAGACGGAAGAGTCCGTGGTAGACAGACCTGTTACTTCTTCTTTAATAAGCTCTCCTATCCTCCACTTGTTACCTGTATTAATTAATGGCGCCTGTTTGAACTCGTTATCTGTATAAAAAACACCTGTGACTGTTAGTAACACACTACGTCGCCATGCTTAAGCCGGCACATGTCTAGGCCTGTCTAAAGTTTACGGGAGACCATCTGGATGATCCAGAGGAAGACTGGGAGAATGTCATAAGGTCAGATGGCCAAAATAGAACTCTTTGGTATAAAGGCTACTTGCAGTGTTTGGAGGGAGAAGAATGCTGAGTTGCATTTTACTGACCACCTTAAATCTGAAAGAAAATTTCATTATAGTAGAGCTTTATCAGACAATGCTGTAACAATTTTTAAATAATCTGTTCCATTCTTACTTTCCTCAGTGTCTCAGAGTAACACAGTGGATGGGAGCAATTCTATCTCTAACCCTTCAGAAATTGATGATCTGGTTCACATCGTTACGTCCTCATTGCGTTTGGCATTAGATATTGTAGCCCCCTTAAAAAAGAAAGTGGCTAACCATAGGAGGCTGACTCCTTGGTTTAACGCAGAGTTGCATACTTTAAAGCAGAATACTAGGAAGTTGGAGAGAAAATGGCGCTCTACACATCTAGAGGATTCCTATTTAACCTGGAATAACGGTCTACTGCTGTATAAAAAGACCCTTTGACAAGCTAGAACAGCATATTTTTCATCATTAATAGAGGCGAACAAAAACAATCCTAGGTTTCTTTTTAGTACAGTTGCCAAACTTACACGGAGTCATAGCTCTATTGAGCCAACTATTCCCCCAGCTCTTAGCAGTGATGATTTTATGGGATTCTTCATAAATAAAATTAATTCTATTAAAAATAAAATCATTGGCATCCTCCCAAACATGATTATTTCTTCCTCAGTAAATGAGGCAGCATCGGAAAGAACTGTAGAACCTCATTTGTGCTTAGGCTGTTTTGATTCAGTCGAGCTTTCGGAATTATCAGAAATATTAGCCTCATCTAAACCTTCAACTTGTATGTTGGACCCAATCCCAACCAAATTATTTAAAGAAGTGTTCCATTTGGTTCCTGGCCCCATTTTGGATATGATGAATCTATCCTTAGTAAACGGATACGTACCACAAGAATTTAAAATAGCTGTAATTAAGCCTTTACTCAAGAAACCTTCCCTTGATCAAGATGACTTAGTGAAATACAGACCTATATCTAACCTTCCTTTCTTATCCAAAATCCTTGAGAAAATTGTTGCTAAACAACACAGATATTACACAGACTTGCTAATCAAGTCTGTGAGCATCTAAACAGTAACGAGCTGTTTGAAGAGTTTCAGTCAGGTTTTAGAGCTCATCATAGCACTGAAACAGCACTGGTGATGGTTACTAATGATATTCTCATGGCCTCAGACAATGGACTTGTGTCTGTTCTGGTTTTGTTAGATCTCAGTGCTGCTTTTGACACAGTTGATAATAATATTCTCTTAGAAAGGCTTGAACATGTTGCAGGGATCAAAGGAACGGCACTAGGCTGGTTTAAATCATATTTGTCTGACAGATTCCAGTTTGTTCATCTAAATGATCAATCTTCACTCTCAAGGGTTACTTGTGGAGTTCCACAGGGTTCTGTGCTTGGACCAATACTTTTCACCACATATATATATTTCCAATTTGTAGAAACATTACACAGCATGGGATAAATTTCCACAGCTATGCCGATGATACACAACTATATTTATCCATAAATCCTGATGAACGCAGTCAGTTAGGTGGATTACAGGCATGTCTGGAAGACATAAAAACATGGATGAATCTAAACTTTTTGCTTTTTTAATTCTGACAAGACAGAAGTTGCTGTCTTTGGACCAGAAGTTCTTAAACAGAAACTGATTAGTCTTTTACTTCACCTGGATGGCATTAAATTGGCCCCAGTAATAACGTAAAGAACCTCTGCGTTATTTTTGACCAAGACTTGACATTTAAATCCCATATTAAACAGGTTTCTAGGATTTCCTTTCACCTCCGGAATATTGCTAAAATTAGAAACATCCTGTCTAGGAGTAATGCTGAGAAACTAGTCCATGCATTTGTTACCTCAAGGATGGACTACTGTAATTCTTTACTATCAGGTAGTCCACAAAATGCCATTAAAAGCCTTCAATTGATCCAAATGCAGCAGCAACAGTTCTAATGAACATTAAAAAGAGAGATCACATTTCTACTATTCCAGCTTCCCTTCATTGGTGCCATGTTAAATCCAAATAGAATTTAAGATCCTTCTTTTTACATACAAAGCCCTTAATAATCAAGCTCCATCATACATCAGAGATCTAATTGTTTCATATGTTCCTAACAGAGCCCTTCGCTCTCAGATTGCAGGTTTACTTGTAGTTCCTAGGATTTCTAAAAGTAGAATGGGAGGCAGATCTTTTAGTTATCAGGCTCCTCTCCTGTGGAACCAGCTCCCAGTTTTAGTCCGTGAGGCAGACACTCTGTTTACTTTTAAGGCCAGGCTTAAAACTTTCCTTTTTTGATAAAGCTTTTAGTTAGAGTGGCTAAGGTCATCCTGAGCTATCTCTGTAGTTATGCTGCTATAGGCTTAGACTGCTGGAGGACAGACATACCAATTTTCTTCACTCTGCTACTTCCTTTTCTACTACTACTCTCCAGTTGTATTACAGTACATTCTGCTATTTCGACTGTTAACTTTGTGTTCTCTCAGTGTTTTTATCTCCATAGAAGATATACCTGGTCTGGTATCCTGCTTGGCTGGAATGCCCTGTTGGACGGGGGGCATCGACAGGGATGGTGCTCCCAGTTGCTGAACATCCACTGGGTCCTGTTATCAACTTTTTACTTTCTTTAACATAGAAAGTACTCTTATATCAGATCTTCTGTTCCTTCTGTGTTTCTGCTCTGTCTTCTCAAACCCCCAGATGGACGTGGCAGATGGCCGCTCCTACTGAGTCTGGTTCTGTTGGAGGTTTCTTCCTGTTAAAGGGGAGTTTTTCCTCTCCACCGTCACTACATGCTTGCTCAGTATGAGGGATTGCTGAAGGGTTGCTGTGGTTGGAAAGACTGGCCAACCTCACGCCAATGACTGACGCAATCTGCTGGGATTCCTTAAGTAGGAAACGTTT
Organism: Valencia hispanica; assembly: GCA_963556495.2. Classification (NCBI taxonomy): domain Eukaryota; kingdom Metazoa; phylum Chordata; class Actinopteri; order Cyprinodontiformes; family Valenciidae; genus Valencia; species Valencia hispanica. Next base: position 48,611,660 of record OY747711.1, read on the forward strand.
TAACTGATTGGAATGTTTGTATAAATGTATTGAAATGACTTCTTGTTAAGTGCCTTGAGATGATCTGTTGTGAATTGGCGCTATACAGATAAACTGAATTGGATTGAAAAAAACAAAATATACACGGAACCTCACACTTAGTTTATTTAAGAGCTGCTCCTGAGATCTCGCGAGAGCTGTGCGTAAGTAATATGGCGGTAAACTGGTAAAACAAACAAACAAACTCGGGTAAAAACAAACCATAACATTTGAGCCAAATATAGCAAACGTTTAATAATAATAACCATTATTTTGTATTTCTCCATAAACAAACTGGACGAGGAAACCTTGCACAGCCTGGAAAGCTACTTGGACGAGTGCTTTGACAACATTGTTATGGGCAAGCCACAGAAATCCACCTCTGCTGTGCCGACAAGCACACCATCACAAAAACGCACTCGTTCTGAGGCCAGCACCTCCACCATCTCTCCAGAGAAAAGCTACAGCGATGTCCTGGACTTAATAGATAAGAAGCTAACCAGCCTAGACGCCCGTCTGGGCCTGGTTGAGGTTCTCCACAAAGAGTTTCAAGCTCTAAGGGAATCTCTAGAGTTCAGCCAACAACAGGTAGCATCACTCGCTGCAGAAAACCAAACGCTTAGGGAGAGTGTAAAGAAACTCACCGAGGGGATGACGCAGCTGTCCGGAGAAAGTAAGAGGATGAAAGAAACTATCTTGGATATACAGGCCAGGGGAATGCGGGACAATCTTGTTTTTTCCGGGATCCCAGAACAGGCTGAGGACGACGCTGAATCCACCGTCCAATATTTTCTCCAACATCAGTTAAAGCTCCCAAGCGACACGGTAAAAAACATCACTTTTCACCGCGTCCACCGGCTCGGAGGTAAGAAGCCCAACAACAGCCGGCCGCGACCTATTGTTGCTAAATTCGACCATTACAAGCAAAAAGAGCAGGTCAGAGGCCGGGGCAGAGAGCTGCGGGGAACGAATTATAGCGTTAACGATCAATATCCGAAGGAAATCCTGGATAGAAGGCGCGTTTTGTTCCCAATCAGGAAGAAATATATCAGTGAAGGCACCAGAGCTACAGTAGCGGTAGATAAACTGTATGTTAATGGGCAGCTGTTCAGGGACCCCCAGCTTACTCCTTGGCTTTATTAGTCATGTAACACTGGTCAGATAAGAGTTGTTTTATCAGTCAACTATAATCTAATGTTAGCACAGCTCTGTAAAGTTGTTTACTTCACTCAATGTGGGCGGGGCCAGGGCTAAGCACTGGGTTACTGGCTCTTTTTTCTTTTCTCATCTTCACATGTCTATCACCAAATGTCTTTGTCACTCATTTTTCCTTCTTTTATCACTCTCACACACACACAGAATTTTTTCATAACATAACTATTTCTTTCTCTCTCACCCTTAACACCTTCACAACCTTCTTCTATTTTTCTCTTTCTTATATCTCGGCTTTTGGATTTTCAATCAGGCAACCCCAAGCACAAAGTAATAATACACCTGTGTTTATCTGTTTCTATGGTGATATGGACTTTAAAACTTTTATCTCAAAACTATGACTACTCTAAGGTTTGTCACGTGGAATATTCATGGAGCTGGCACCAGAGAGAAAAGAGTTAAGATTCTTAACCAGCTTAAAAGATTGAAGGCAGATGTCGTCTTATTACAAGAAACCCATAAATCTACCTCAGCTGCAGATGATCTTAAATCCCCTGAGTTTCCTAATGTGTTTTCTGCATGCTATAACTCCAGACAAAGGGGAGTAGCAATATTAATAAATAAAAATGTAAATTTTACAGTAATAGATACAGTTACAGATCCAGAGGGTAGATTTATTGTAGTAAAACTATCTATACATAACCAAAAGTTATGTATTGTCAGTATATATGGTCCAAATGTTGATGACCCCTCATTCTTTCATTCCTTCTTCTCTGTGCTCCTTGAACACATGGATTGCTCACTTCTTCTTGGGGGCGACCTCAACTTTGGTTTAAATGAAGAAATAGACAGGCTCAGTACAGCAGGGACTCAGCGCAGCTGGAAATCTATAGATATACTCAAACAGTACATGAGCGATTATGGACTTTGTGATGCATGGCGATCACTTCACCCCAATGACAAAAAATATACTTTCTTCTCAAATGTCCACCATTCATATTCTCGACTGGATATTTTTTAGTCAGCAGCTCACTGTTGACTGACATTTCAGACACTGAGATACACCCTATAGCTGTTAGCGATGATGCTCCTGTTTCTCTAACTTTAGTAAATAAAACAGAAACACCTCATAGCAAAAATTGGAGATTTAATATATCCTTACTTAAGGATAAAGAATTTATAAAATATTTTGAAAAAGAGTGGGCTTCTTATTTAGAATATAATGACCTCCCTGGTACGTCGCCATCCATTCTTTGGGAGGCAGGAAAAGCTGTGATTAGAGGTAAAATAATCTCATTCTCATCAAATAAAAAGAAAATGGAAAAAAAAAACGTATTCAGGAATTAGAAGAAACTATTAATTCATTAGAAGCTTCTCTAGAGGAGGAGAGACTAGGCAAAATCCGTAAAGCAAAGCTAGAATTAAATCAAATTATTAATAAACAGACCCAGTTCTTAATTCAAAGACTTAGGATAGAAAACTTTGAACAAGGTAATAAATCAGGTAGATTTTTGGCTAACCAGCTAAAAATTAATAAGGAAAAAACAACTATATCTGCTATTAAAGATCAGACCGGGAATACAGTATATGATCCTGGAAGAATAAACAACACATTTAAAGAATTTTACAAGGCTTTATACTCACCAGAGATAAATCCATCGGATCATGAAATTGAACAATTTTTTGATAACATAACACTACCTAAATTATGTGAAAGTCAAGCGATGGCCCTGGATTCACCACTAACAGCGGCTGAACTCCAGGAGGCCCTCCAAGGCATGCCCAATGATAAGGCTCCAGGCCCAGATGGATTTCCAGCAGAGTTCTATAAAGAATTCTGGAATATTCTGGCACCAACATTCCACAGAATGCTGCAGGAAACCAAGGAAAATGGCCGACTCCCACCAACTATGAATTCTGCCTACATTAGTCTTCTACTAAAATCAGGTAAAGACCCTTTGTTTCCTACCAGCTATCGTCCCATATCCCTCATTAATGTTGATCTTAAAATAATCTGCAAAGCCCTCGCAAAAAGGATAGAGAAAGTATCCCCTCTTATAATACATCCTGATCAAACTGGTTTTATTAAAGGGAGACATTCATCCACAAATTCACGTAGATTAATAGATTTAATAGATTTTTCTAACTGTAAAAACATTAAAACTAATATATTATCTTTAGATGCAGAAAAAGTATTTGATAGAGTTAACTGGAAATTCTTATTGGTAACCTTACATAAATTTGGCTTTGGAAATTCTTTTATAAACTGGTTGAAAATATTATACAGTTCACCAACAGCGTGTATCAGAACAAATAACCAAACATCATCTAGGTTTTATCTTCAGAGAGGTACCAGGCAGGGATGTCCTCTCTCTCCCTCCCTGTTCGCTATTTTTATTGAACCACTAGCTGCAGCGATCAGGCAAACTCACAATATTAAAGGCATAAAATGCAATAACATAGAACATAAAATCAATCTATGCAGATGATGTATTACTTTTTCTCCAGCATTCACAAACCTCTTTCTCTCAGGTAATCGGGTTGATAAACTCTTACTCAAATGTTTCAGATTATTCTATAAATTGGTTAAAATCTACAGTTCTTCCAATCAATTGTTCTGTCCAGAATCCAACTAATACACAACTGCAGTCAGGGAATATTACCTATTTAGGTATCAATGTCTCACCAAGACTGGCAGATTTAATAACGTTAAACTACATCCCACTTTTAAAAAAAGTGGAAGATGATCTTGCCAGATGGGAATCTCTACCCATATCACTTATGGGAAGGGTTGCTTCAATAAAAATGATGGTTTTGCCCAGAATCAACTACTTATTCTCAATGATCCCAAGTAAACCATCACTAGACTGGTTTAGATCTCTGGACTCCTCTATCTCTAAATTTCTTTGGAAAGATAAACCCCCACGTATCAGCTTAAAAACACTGCAGAAGACCAAAGAAAAAGGAGGTCTAGATCTACCAAACTTCCATCATTTCTTAGCCAACAGGCTCCAATACATATCAAGATGGTTAAAACATAGCTACCTAGACGAGTCCTGGATAGAAGTAGAACAGACACTATGTAATAAGATAAAACTTTCAGACCTACCATTTATTAGCTCAAATATAAAACAATATGAATGCTTTAAGAGCATAAATATCAGCTCCTCTCTGACAGCATGGTGGGAGTTTCTAAAAATGACAGAGTCCACAATAATCCCATGCAGACGTACACCCATCTGGAATAACCCCGACATCTTGCAAAAAAAATGTATGATAAATTTCCCAGTCTGGAGGTGCAATGGAGTTGAATACCTGGAACATATATTTGAAGGAACAGACTTTATCCCATTTAATACATTAATTACACAATATGGAATTGATAAAAACAAATTCTTAGAATATCAACAAATTAAATCTATTATTAAAGGTAAATTTAGGATCAATACAGCTGAATTACAAATTCCAGCAAGAGTTTTAGATTTTCTTAATCTCAACCCCCCCAAATTGCTGTCTAAAATATACAAAACTTTATCTACATTAGATGAATCAATAGCCATCCCTATTTCAAAATGGGAGGTGGATTTATCAGCCAGCTTTGACCAAAACGTCTGCTCTCAGATATGTTTAAGAACCTTTAAAATAACAAAAATCCCTAATTTGCAATTAATACAATACAAAATCCTTCATAGAGTACACTATACAGGTCAACGAATGTTTAGGATGGGTTTTACATCCTCTAATACCTGCTTACAATGCACAAGCAATATACCAGATACTTATGTTCATGCGCTTTGGTTCTGTCCACCTGTTAAGAAATTTTGGTGCCAGATATGTGAGGACTTATCAAAGTGTCTGAAATGTAACATCCAACCATCTCCCTCAATTTGCCTGTTAGGAAATTTAAATGATGTCACCATGGACACAAAGTCAATTCTAATGGTTCACATTGCCTTATGCATCGCTAAGAAAACTATCCTCCTGAACTGGAAAAATAAAAAAGCTCTTAATATTATTCAGTATAGAAATCTCTTGTTGGACCATATTGGTCTTGAGACGGCCTCTGGCTCCATATCTGATCAATCTCTCTGGGCTCCTTTGATCGGGTCCATCACCTAGTGGGGGGCACTTGGTTTTGTCGTTTGGGACACTGTTGCTGATGTGGGGGTTTTGGGGTTGGAGGAGTCTGGGGGGGACCCCGGGGGGTGGGATCACTGGGCGGATGGGGCGCTGGACGTCGTGGCCGGCCTGGGGTTGGGCTTTGGGTGGTGACTCCTGATGGCTGCATGCGGTGCCTTGGGGGGGTTGCACTGGCGGACATGGGTTACTGGCCTGGTGGCCGCGCTGCGCCTGGGTATGGTCTGGGGTGGTCCTGGGGATTCGGGGCTCGGGGGCGCCGCGCCCCCTAGCTGTGGTCCTGGCTGGGGGTCGGCCGGCGTGGGGTCTCTGTTGGCTGTGGGGGTCGTGGCCGGCTGGTGGCCGGCATGTGCGGCTGCTTCTCTTTTTTTTCTCTGGGCCGGTTGTCATCGCCAGTCCATGTATGGCGTCTCGCCTTGTTTGCTGGTTGGGGTGCCTGGCTGCTGGTCGCGGCGGCTGGGTGGCGTTTCTGGGCCAGATCAGTCCTTTTTTGCACTGGACTTGGCTCCTGGGTCTTGGTCTTTGTGTGGGACGCTGGGGTTGGGCATTTGGCCGGGATCGGTCGGACTTGCGGGTGGACTGGCCGGGTGGTGGGCGTGCAGGGCAGGTGGGTGGGGCGCTGGGTTTGGTCTCCTGCCGGGCCGTTGAGCAACAGTGGTCGCTCCACAAAGAATGAGGTGGCTCGGCCGCCCGGCTCATCGGTTTGCTCCTGGTCTGGGCAAGTACGTCGACGTGGTTCGGGCTACGGGGGCCTCCGGTGTGCGGGTGGCGCTGGGGGCCTCCTTTGCTGGCGGGGAGGCTGCTGCTGTGTGGCAACAGGTGCTCTCCCCCTACGAGGGCACTTGGACGGGGGGGAGGGGTGTGCGGGAGGGGGGGGGTTCGAACTCAACCTGGGTGTCTAGTGTCTTTTGTGTTTTGAGAGTAGAGCGAATGTCAGGGTGGGTTTAGTTCCCCTTCTGGGATGGGGCTGGGGGGACTGCCTTGGGGTCCGTGGGGCTTTGTGGTGCTGTGGCCGTGGGCCCCGGGTCGGACGTGCCATGGCCTCGCTCCCCTGGTGGATCCCGGTGAACAGCGGTGCCTATTGGGGTCAGTGGGGGAGCTGGCTCCCTGGGAAGACATTTTGTCTCCCAGTCCTTCCCTCCCCATCCCTGGACACCTCTGTCCACCCGCTCCATCACTTTACCACTCATATAGGGTCTTGGGGCATGGGCACATCACTGGGGTGCGAGGAGGGGCTTCCCTCCTCGCTGTCCCGTGGTGTCCTGGGTCCCAATTTTAATATACAACTTAGACACTCCCACTTATAACATTTTCACACGACACATATGTAGGGACTTTGGGGTGGGCACACTTTTCGGCATCCAGAGGGGGAGCGGTACATTCAGCTTCACCTCTGGTGCCGGTGCCCACTGTTAAACCACATATAGACACTGAGGGCTCGGGGTTGGGGATGTGTGGCTGCCTCCCCCACATCCCACCCCTCTGTTTTAAATGCACATTATAACAACACGCATCAACACCATACTCGAGCGGGAGGATGGAGGCTAGGGGTCTTTTCCCACCCCTGTTCGCTACGGGCCATCAGGGGTTGGGGTCCGGAGGAGGACAGGCGGTCTGGTCGGGGTCCTGGGCTGTCGGGCTGCTTTGCCACTGTGGGGCCCTTGGCGGTCTGCTTGTCTCCATCCTAGAAGGTAGGGGGTCCACCTCCCGGGTCCGGGGGCTGGTGGCTCTACTGGGGTATCAGTACCTGGACCTGGGAGCATAAAGTGTGCATGGGGTGTGTGAGTGAGGGTACAGCGTCATTTTTTTGGGTGTCTTGGTGAGTCAGTGAGAATGTATGTGTTTAAGAGGGAGGGAACGTACGACTGTGTCTGTATGTCTTTGTCTACCTGTCAGGTTGGATCTTGGTCTGCCCCCTCGCCTGGCGCACCTCAGGTCTTACACTTAATGGGGGGCCTATTTCCCCTCCGTCACTCCCCGCCGGTGACGGGGGCCCCTGCCTGCCGGTGCACCGGTGGTCAATCCGGTTTGGACCTGGTGCGTGCCTGGCCGGGCCTGGCGGGGCCGGTGTGTCGGTCGGCCAATGCGCTGGGCCGATATCTTCCTTTGGTTGGTTGGGGCACCTCTTTTAGTGGTGCCAGGTTTGGGATTGTTGGGTGGTGCCTGCTCGGTGGCTCGGCGGGATGCGGATCTGGCGTTTCTGCTCGTTTGATCACCTGTTCTGTGCGCACCGTGCGTGGCCGGTTCATTGGCGGGTTGGACCGGCCCTGGCCCTCGTTTGAAGCCTGGTCTCGGCGCCCTGCGTTGCGCAGGATCAGGACCCGGGAGCTGGTACAACTTGGCGTCCAGATGCTGACTGAGCCCGGCCTGGGGATGCTGTCCGTCCCCTGCGGCTATTGGTGGGGCGCTGGGATGTTGGCGGTGGGGATTGGCCTAGGGCGGAGGCGTCGCGTGGCGGCCGGCCGCGGCCCCTGCAGTGCCGGGGGCCCCTGCAGTGCCGGGGGCCCCTCGTCGGCCGGTCCCTTGTCGGGTCCCTGCTGGGGGGTGGGGTGCCCCTGGGCCCCTGGGCCCCGGCTCCCCCGGCGTGGCCGGTTGCCGGCGGAGCCCGTGGGCTCGTCACTGCTCCCCCCCGGGCCCCTGCATAGTGGCCGCTGGATGTTCCGCTGGGGTTCTCCTTTTCTCCCTTTCTTGGGGGATGCGGTCGGCGCCGCCCGGGTCCGCCTGGGGCTCTGGCGGTCCTTTGGACGTCTTTGCTCCGATCTCCTTCATGTCTACATCGATTCCTGGGGGACGGATTGATGTCTTCTCACACCAACTATCGAACACTCTTATGGAGAAACCTTATATGCACCAGCATGCTAACACACACACATAGATGTGGGGTCTCTGGTGTTTAAGGATATATTCTTTGGCTGAGGTTATCATTACTAGAGCTTGATTAATCGGTACCATGAGTTTTTCTGTGACGTTGTTGTATTTTTATATCTATTTTTGTGTGATGTGGTTGTGTAATTCTTAAGTTCACAATGTTTGGTTGGTTTTGTCGATGTTCCTTTTTCGTGTTTTGTTTTTCCCCCTCTCTCTGCCGTCCTGTGGGTTTGGAGGCAGACTTCAATGTTTTCCTTTGTTTTTTTTGTTCCCCTTACTCTCTTGTATTTTCAACTCACCCTCTCTCATGACATTTTGTTTCCTACCTCTCTTCTTCATCTTCCTTCTTTCTTCTCCTTAATTTTCCGTCTCCGTGTCCATAACACCAGGAAATAAAAACCCCAACAATTCATAATAAAGATTTTTCACACATAAATCAAGTGTAGTACTTTAGCAAAAGCTGTACTGCTCCGCTTGTGAAAGTAAATCTGTTGGGCTTCTACTCAGACACCAATTCTGAGCTCCACACTGCCAAACAGGACACGTAAAAAAAAAAAAAAAAAGATTGCAGGTTTACTTGTAGTTCCTAGGATTTCTAAAAGTAGAATGGGAGGCAGATCTTTTAGTTATCAGGCTCCTCTCCTGTGGAACCAGCTCCCAGTTTTAGTCCGTGAGGCAGACACTGTTTACTTTTAAGGCCAGACTTAAAACTTTCCTTTTTGATAAAGCTTATAGTTAGAGTGGCTAAGGTCATCCTGAGCTATCTCTGTGGTTATGCTGCTATAGGCTTAGACTGCTGGAGGACAGACTTACCAATTTTCTTCACTCTGCTACTTCCTTTTCTACTACTACTCTCCAGTTGTATTACAGTACATTCTGCTATTTCGACTGTTAACTTTGTGTTCTCTCAGTGTTTTTATCTCCATAGAAGATATACCTGGTCTGGTATCTTGGCTGGAATGCCCTGTTGGACGGGGGGCATCGACTGGGATGGTGCTCCCAGTGGCTGAACATCCACTGGGTCCTGTTATCAACTTTTTACTTTCTTTAACATAGAAAGTACTCTTATATCGGATCTTCTGTTCCTTCTGTGTTTCTGCTCTGTCTTCTCAAACCCCCAGGTGGACGTGGCAGATGGCCGCTCCTACTGAGTCTGGTTCTGTTGGAGGTTTCTTCCTGTTAAAGGGGAGTTTTTCCTCTCCACCGTCACTACATGCTTGCTCAGTATGAGGGATTGCTGAAGGATTGCTGTGGTTGGAAAGACTGGCCAACCTCACGCCAATGACTGACGCAATCTGCTGGGATTCCTTAAGTAGGAAACTTTTTAACTGATTGGAATGTTTGTATAAATGTATTGAAATGACTTCTTGTTAAGTGCCTTGATATGATCTGTTGTGAATTGGCGCTATACAGATAAACTGAATTGGATTGAAAAAAACAAAATATACACGGAACCTCACACTTACTTAGTTTATTTAAGTCTGTCCTTGCTCGTTTTGAAGTCTGTAAGTGAAAAGCTACAGGACGAGTTTGTTCAAATACAACGTATACAGATGGGACAAAATGTTGGGTTTGATTCAAAATGGCCAACTTCCTGTGAGGTTTGGACCATGGCTCCAAGAGACTTTTTTGTAGGTCCTGGGACATTCCATTGGTATCCCGGATTTCACAATCCTCTGGTACAATATGGCTTGGGGCTGGCTGTTTTAGTGATTCTACAGGGCAGTGTGGAGAAGTCAGACCACGCCCACCAATGGTTTGTATTAATATCTTTTAAGGGTTGGACTAGTACCCATCCTAAGTAATATGGTGCAGATCAAATAAGTTTTGTGGAAACTAGAGGCAAATGTATGGCCATGGCGTGACGCCCAACTTCACCACGCCACCACAACCCCACTGTCTTTCGTAGTCTTTCAGTGTTGGACACAGAGTTACACCAACTTGTTGATAGTAAATGTGCACAGCTTCATGTTGATTAGGTCAAGGATGTTACATATTGACCTTTCAAAGCAAAAAATTACACTTCCTGTTCTCAGGGGGCAAAGCTTAGGTATTGTCAACATTTTACCAATGACATTTGTTGGGTACCAGATAGTTACCAATCACAGTTTTTTCATGTCTCTGTGACTTTCTCACTAGGAGATATAAAAAAAGGAAAAATTTTTGGCAAGTAGTAAAATGTTTGAGGCCGGACCCTACCCCTTCAACATGCACGAAAACTTAGGATATTGGCCTGAAGGCCATCCTGATCAATTTGCAAGCCGATCGGTAAAAATCCCAAGGAGGAGTTTGATCAAATCCAGATGCAAAATTGGGTCAAATAGGGCATCAGAAGTAATCAGGAGAGGCTGCTCCTCCTTCAGCAGCCACACACACAACCTGTGAGAGGGTGTTTTTATATACAAATGTCAGAACAGACACGAGCACCTAGGTATGCACATGTGGAATTTATCAACAGATTATTGCAGAGGAACATGCGTACAAGTGGGCACCGCATATTTGATAAATCCGGCTTTTGACTGTTTATGCACATTTCATTCAAAAGATAGACTATAGGAAAGTGTCTACAAATATTTGATAAATGAGGGCCCTGGTGTTTATGTCTCGTGCTTGTCGCAAGCAGTGATGTTTTTCATTCCACCAATCAGAGAACTGTGTTTTGTGATGCGTGTAGCTCCACCTTAACTGTACCGGGCCATTGTCCAATTAATGGGTCTGTACGTATGGAAGCATATATAAAATAAATCAAATTAAAATGGATTAGCAAAAATGCTTTATCATTTTCAAAATCTAGCTGCTATTTTTGACTCATAAATAAAATTATAAAAAAATAATCCAAATGCTTTTTCATTTTACAATTCAACATTGCATAAGATTTAATTTTCAAATTGCACTCTTGCAAAACAGTTACAAAATTCAATTTGAAATGTCAAAGTTGAAAATTAAAATGCATTACCAGAAATACTTTTTTATTTTCTAAAAACAAATGCAATTTTTGACTCAAATGGTATTTAAAAAAATCATCCTAACTGCTTTTTACATTTTACATTTCAATATTGCTCATTCTGTAACTTAATTAAAATTAAACAAAAAAGGAAATTTAAGATTTAATTTTCAAATTGTACCCCAGCAAAATAGTTACAAAATTGAAATTGAAATATCAAAGTTGAAAATTAAAATGCATTTGCAGAAATGCATTTTCATTTTCAGAATACAAATGAGCTTTTTGACACATAAATAAAATGAAATATAAATTATCCAAACTGCTTTTTCATTTTGCAATTCAACGTAGCTCGTAACCTAATTAAAACGCTAAAGAAAATGATGTTGCTTTTTCGTTTTAATTCCTGCCCCTAAAAAAGGTGTAACATAATTCAAATGGAATTGGCAATCCCACACGGTGCAGGAGATTGACGTCAGGGATCCTTTTTCTTCAGTTCCCAGCCTGACTGTGCTTAGCAATCAATACGTTAGGGGGCATTTGTGTATGGTTGATGCTGGTGAAAGAGAGGAAAAGTAACAAGAAGACAAGTATAAAAGTGTGAGGATTAGGGATGGGCATTCGATTAAACTGTCTTCATCGATCATCGGGAGAATTAACGTTCGATTTTCGATTAATCATTGATATTTTTATATTAACATTCAGGGTTCATAGGCTATATTAAAATGCAGTGAGAATAGAAAAATAGCGTGTTTCCTCATTGAGATCTTCATTGCAAGTGGGACACCTCTTGTCGAAGTTAAACAGAATTAATTCACGGTAGTTGCACAAAGAAAATATGCGCAATAAGCAGCGGAGCCGACAGCTAAAAGACGGTACTCATTAACACAACTGACACTCATATTTTTTCTCTTCTCCCAAAAAAAAAATAGTCATGTTAAACAATAACTTAATAAAAAACACAGACTTGATGCTAGGTTGAGACCAAGAGCAGGATGCTCCGCTTCTAACCAGGGTTGGAAGTGTGTTCCAGTACTTATATACAGCAGTGTTGGCATTGAACAGAGACTTTTGTTTGTTTGATTTTTTTAGTCAATCTGGTCCCACGCCACACTTTGCTGTGACCTCTTCATGACAATGCTACTTCTGAAATACACAGAAACGGGCAAGAAACTGAGTCGACCTGTGGGTTTTATTTTCAGTCATCGCCCTCGTGTGGTTAAGTGTTTAATTACTGCCACATAGCAAAATTAATTGCATTCCTTCAAAACTCACACTACGCAACAAAACATGCGTTAATTGATCGGTAAAAAATATTTAATCGATGAAATTCTTAATGATCAATTAATCGATCGACAATTAGTTATGCCCATCCCTAGTGAGGTGAGTGGGGTGGATGAGTGTACATTAATGAGAAATGAATTGATCTTTTTTGATTTTAGCAAATGGCTGCAATGAAACAAAGAGTGACAAATTTTATTTATATATATATATATATATATATATATATATATATATATATACGGGATACTGTTAGTCTTCATATTATATATATATATAATATGTAATATTTTGTTATATATATATATAATTAAATATTACATAACATTTTTCTAATATTCAGTTGATTTAAAAAAAATTGTGTGCCATATTGAATTGAATATATCGTTTTTTTTAACTATGTGATGTCTTGCTAATCGGCACTTTCTGAATAAATAAACTGAACTGATTTTTTTAAACAACCAGTGCAACAATAACTTAACATTTTATGTTTTTAACACAATTGCAGGTCATAACAGCATGTGCTCTTCTCCACGACATCTGCCTCAGCGCTGGTGACATTGTGGCCCCTGGGGATGAGCTTGAAGGCGATGTAGCAGAGGATGAATCTGGTTTGGAGAAATCAGCTGTGCTCTCTGGCGGGACACGTCTGAACACGTCTTAGTGATGTGGCAGGCGTCGATTGAGCCAGCCCTGGACGACGACAGTGCGAAGAAACTACCCTAAGCCCTCTCTGCAGACCAACCTGAATGATGTTCCCCTCATCAACCAGAAAATACCAGCCAGAGATCCCAGCTGGAGCCCCTCCAGATTTACCATAAATGTACTAATAAAATAGATAGAAAATAAGTGCAGATGAGGAACATGGCAACTATGTTAATTTGTGAAATCAAAACTATAGTTTTTACAGCAGAACACAAGAGATCACATACTAAGAACATGAGGTGTTTGAGGCTTAATAAGACTCATCTAATTAGGTATTAGGTATGTAATTGGATTTATTCTTCTACCTTATTCTCCTACCTCCATGCCACCATGGCCTAAATCTGCCCCGGTAAAGAGGTAATAACTTCTCCTAAAAGGTGTCGTTTTTTTTTTTTTTTTTTTTGCTTTCTTTGCAAAAACCAAAATTAGCTGTACATACACGGAGAACCATTAAACCACCATAGGAGCTTGTTCATGACCGATAGTTAACAAAATAATATTAAAATACATGTCTATAGCAACAACAAAAGCCAAAAAACATAACCGTGTTAAGTTTTTAATCTTAGTACCGCCAGAATTTAATAAACTTACATTTTAATAAACTTACATTTTCTTCTGCTTATTCGGGGTGGGTCGCGTGGGCAGCAGCTTAAGCAAAGAGACCCAGACTTCCCTCTCCCCGGCCATTTGGGCCAGCTCCCGGATGACTGAGCTTCTCACCCTATCTCTAAGGGAGAGCCCAGACACTCTACGGAGGAAATTCATTTAAGCCGCTTGTATCCTTGATCTCGTTCTTTCGGAGAGTTTCCCAGAGTTCGTGACCATAGATGAGGGTAGGAACGTAGATCGACCGGTAAATTGAGAGCTTCGCCTTTCGGCTCAGCTCTCTCTTCACCACGACAGACCGGTACAGCGCCCGCATAACTGTAGATGCCCTACCAATCCGTCTTTCAATCTCCCGCTCCATTTTTCCCTCATTCATGAACAAGACCCCCAGATACTTAAGGCACCCCACCCTTTTTCGGCTCAAGACCATGGCCTCGGATTTGGAGGTGTTGATTCTCATCCCAGCTGCTTCACACTCGGCTGCGAACCGCTCCAGCGAAAGCTGTAGATCACGTTCCGATGAAGCCAACAGGACCATCTGCAAAAAGCAGAGACCCGATCCTGAGGCCACCAAAACGTATCCCCTCAACACCTTGGCTGCACCTTGAAATCCCATCCATAAAAGTTATGAACAGGATCAGTGACAAAAGGCACCCTTGGCAGAGTCCAACTCTGGAGCCCGACTTGCTGTCGGCAATGCAAACCAAACTCTGGCACCGGTCGTACAGGGACGGAACAGCCCGTATTAAGGGGCCCGGTAGCCCATACTCCCGGAGTACCCCCCACAGGGCTCCCCGAGGGACACGGTTGAACGCCTTTTCCAAGTCCACAATAACATATGTAGACCAGTTGGGCGAACTCCCAAGAGAGCCCGACCCAAAGTCCCCAAACTCTGCTTCCAGATTGGAAGGCGTGCCAGTCGGATTGAGGAGGTTTTCGAAGTATTCCATCCACCAACCCAAAACGTCCCTCGTCGAGGTCAGCAGCACACCATCCCCACTGTAAACGGTGTTGATGGCAGACCGCTTCCCCCCCTTGAGATACCGGATGGTGGACCAGAATCGCTTCGAAGCTGTACGGAAGTCGTTCTCCATGGCCTCTCCAAACTCCTCCCACGCCTCAGCAAACATCGCCTGGCCCGCCGGTACCTATCAGCTGCTTCAGGGGTCCTACAAGCCAAAAAGACCCGATAGGACTCCTTCTTCAGCCTGACAGCATCCCTTACCGCTGGTGTCAACCAGCGTGTTCGGGGGTTGCCGCCGTGACAGGCACCGACCACCTTGCGGCCACAGCTTTGGTCAGCCGCCTCGACAATGGAGGCACAAACATGTTCCACTCAGACTCAATGTCCCCCGCCTCCCCCAGGACGTGTTCGAAGTTCTGCCGGAGGTGTGAGTTGAAGCTCCTTCTGACAGGAGACTTCTGACGTTCCCAGCAGACCCTCACAACCATTTGGGCATTCCAGGTCTGTCCGGCGTCCTCCCCCACCATCGGAGCCGACTCAGGTAGTGGTTAGTGGACAGCTCAGCCCCTCTCTTCACCCGAGTGTCCAAAACATGCAACCGCAGATCAGATGAGACGACAACCAAGTCGATCATCGAGCTGCGGCCTAGGGTGTCCTGGTGCCAAGTGCACATATGGACACCTTTATGCTTGAACATGGTGTTTGTTATGGACAATCAATAACGAGCACAGAAGTCCAATAATAAGACACCACTCGGGTTCAGATCGGGGGGGGCATTCCACCCAACCACACCCCTCCAGGTCTCACTGTCATTGCCTATGTGAGCGTTGAAGTCCCCCAGCAGAACAAGGACTCCAAAAAGGGTGGGTAATCTAATCTGCCGTTTGGCGCTTAAGCACAAACAGTCAGGACCCGTCTCCCCACCCGTAGGCGGAGGGAGGCTACTCTCTCGTTCAGAGGGATACCCGAGATGGGGGGCAACAAGTATGCCCACCCCAGCTTGGTGCCTCTCAGTGGGGGAAACTCCAGAGTGGAAAAGAGTCCAATCCCTCCACCACGATAAGGTGGCAGCCCAGGGAGGGGCAATATCATTTTCTTTATCGTTTTATTTAGGTCACGGAACGAGCTACGTTGAATTTATAAAATAAAAAAGCAGTTTGGATAATTTATTTTTCATTTTATCTATGAGTCAAAAAGGGCATTTTTATTCTGAAAAGGAAAATGCATTTGCAGAAATGCATTTTAATTTTCAACTTTGTCATTTCAAATTGAATTTTGTAACTATTTTGCTGGGGTGCAATTTGAAAATAAAATCTTAAATGTTCTTTTCTGTTTAATTTTAATTAAGTTACAGAATGAGCAATGTTGAATTGTACAATGAAAAAGCAGTTAGGATGATTTGTTTTTAATTTTATTTATGAGTCAAAAATGGCATTTGTATTCAGAAAATGAAAAAGTATTTCTGCTAATGCATTTTAATTTTCAACTTTGACATTTCAAATTGAATTTTGTAACTATTTTGCTGGGCTGCAATTTGAAAATTAAATCTTAAATGTCCTTTTTAATTTAATTTAAATTAAGTTACAGAATGAGCAATGTTGAATTGTAAAATGAAAAAGCATGTGGATTATTTCTTTTTAATTTTATCTATGAGTCAAAAATAGTTGTTAGATTTTGAAAATGAAAAAGCATTTCTGCTAATCCATTTGAATTTGATTTGTTTTACATATAAGCTTCCATATGTATGGGCCTGTTGTATGGGGTGCTTTTACAATGAAAACAGATAGAAAAGCGGACCAGGCTGCACAGTTCTGCTCAGTGGAAATGAGGCTTAACTGAGGAACTGTGGTAAGACATTAAGACCCCATACATATGGGAAAGTTTTTTCTAAAACAGGAAAAAAATTTAACCGTCCACATGGAAGCGCCATTTAAGGTTTTCATAAAGGTTTTTTCTTTTTTCTTTTTTTTTAAATGGGTACAAGAGTGAAAATTTCTCTCTTGCGGACAGCGAAAACACCTTTTTTGAAAACGCTGACATATTAGCCCAACCTCTAACCTGGCCTATAACCCCCAAACACTTCATATGGCAGAATACATACATAAAACCTCATTGATAAACTTCAAGATATCCTCTGTGCGCTATATTATTTGAATTGTGCTTTATTGTTTGCCATTCTTGTTTTCTTGTTGTGTTTACTGCTAACCTCGTGTGGGAGCGTTACATGCATGTCCTGCAATCCATGGTTATCGCCACTTACAGGTCTGGGGGAGTGAAAACAGCGTTTCGGGTTGTTCTCTGCGTCTCCATGTGGATTAAAACATTTTTGGAGAAGGTCCTGTGTTTTTGAAACTGACAACTCCTTCCAGTGTGGACGGGGGTCTGATGTTCACAAATGCTATCAAGCTAATCTGTCTTGTGTTATCTTCCAAAGAAGAATGAAAAAAAGTTTCACACTCCAATTGTGCAACACATACTCCAAAAGACTTGAAACTGTTATTGCAGTGAAAGGTGGTTATAATCTGGAACAGACTTCCAGAAAACTGCAAATCTGCTGAAACAAAAACCAATGTTTTAGTGCTGCCTTTGATCAATAATCACTGCAACATCGTTAATTCTAGTCTGGATGCAGGTTTTCCTTATCTCTTTATTTCGTCACTGTAATGTTCTTTTTTATTTGTTTATTGTGTTATGTTTTTCATGTAAAGCCCTTTGAACTGCTTGTTGCTGAAAAGTGCTATACAAATAAAATTGACTTGACTATGAGACAATGGCTCAAAGGGGGTTAACCACAACTGCATCTCAAACTTTTCTTATATGAAAAGTGTTGACATTTTTTTCCCCTTCAACGTTACAAATATTGCATTACTTTGTTTTGCCTTTCACAGAAAATTCCAGTAAAATTATATCCAAGTTGTTGGCTAAACATAACAAAACCTGAATTGTTCAAGTAGCATTAACTGGTTTGAAAGACACAGTAAATAAACAGGAGAGGTCAAAAGCATAAAAAAATGTGATTAAAAGGTAATCAATGCTCCTAAAATCAAGTGATTCATTCATTGAATTCTAGATGTTGGATCTGCTCCGTATCATTTCCTATCATACATTTTTTACACAGGAGCAATACCACGATGGGACGATTGGCTCCCCCCTTGGACATACAAGACTTTTTGGTCCATTAACGTGTGTAAAAGGTTCTGTGTACATTTTTGTGCAAGGGAAAGACAGATTGCGCTGTTTTAGAAGGAAATTCAGGGAGAGGTCCATCTTTTAGGAGAAGTACACACACACACACACACGCAGAAGATGATGACTTACAGTCCACACACTTCTAATACACATTCAGAATAAGTCTATTTCCATCTGGTGATGTTTGCGTCTTCTAGGAGCTGAGGCAGGAGGGGGGAGTAATGGACGACAGAGGAACAGTGATAACCTAGGCATCGAGCAACAGATTGATGGAAAAGTGAATATTCCTCTGGTGGAAATCTTCAGATTACATGCCTTGTTAGATCTCATCGCCCCCATAGGTATTTTGCACAGTGAGACTGTCTGCGTGGCTTCATATCTCAGTTTGCATGTACTCAGCTGACTTGAGCAACAGACAGCAACCACTTGGGGATATATGGAAAAATATATAAAATATGTGGTGTATAAACATTTGGGTGATCATTTCAATAAGTTTGTTGCAACATCAAGCTACAACATTTATCTTTTTTCTCCACACAAGGAGACATAAATTCTCAGAGAGGAATTGTAAACATGAAAATATATTCACTAACTGTGTCAAGTAAATGGCTGTAAGAAAAATGAGAAGCTACAATCCTGGTTGCACCAACGCATTCTCACTTCCCACAGGGATTCAAATGTCATGAGCCTCGTGTTAAATTTTAAAACACATCTATGCTTCCCTGACTGAGATATGGGAAGTTTAAGATTCTACAGACTCAGTGCATGTCTATATTTACTTTCCCAATATCTGTGAATATCTGTGGTTTCCCTAAAAAGAAACTTAAAACTTATCGGGATACTGTTAGTTTTCAAAAAACATGTTGATAATTTAACTGTTACCATTCTATGTTGCCAGATTTAGGCCATGTACACATATAGTAGTAGTATAGTAGGCTTTTTGTAAAATCGAATGGCACTACCATAGTTAGACTTATCACCAACAATAACGAACACCATTATCGTGAATAGGTCACCCACTTGATGCCAAAACAACAACCTACAGCTTAACACATCAAAAACACAGGAACTCATAGTCGACTTCTCACGCTCACCCACTCACAAAACATCCATCTCCATCTCCACCCAGCCCATTGTCATCACAGAGTTATTCAAATTCTTAGGTACACACATCAGTAACACACCTAAATGGAAACAGCACTCGGACCAATAATATATTATATTTTCTCAGACATCTACAGAAATTCAGAGTCAGGCACAACATCTTGCTTCAGTTTTACACCGCCATCACTCAAAGCATACTCACCTCATCCATAATAGTCTGGTATGGATATTTGGACTCCCATTCATGCAATAATCTAAAATCACAGGCCACACCCTTCCTTCCATTGACACACTGTACCTTAGACGCATCACACAACGGGCAGTAAAAATGATCTAGGACCGATCTCACCCTGGATATCACACTGTTGCTTTCTGGAAGACGTTACAGATCCCTGCCAACAAAATCAGTCAGATTCAAAAACAGCTTTCTTCCAACAGCTGTTCAAACACTAAACCAAGTCATTACCTGATGTCTCTATGTGTATCTGTCTATTTATAAGTAAGTAAGTAAAATTGTATTTATACAGCACCTTTCAAGACAGAATCACAAATTGCTCCACAGTAAAACCAAACAACAATCAAACACACGCAAACAAAGAAAACATTCAAAAGAAAAAGACTAAGCAAAAGCAATTATAAACAGATGAGTTTTGAGCTGCTTTCTCAAAGAATTCTCTGACTTAGCAAATCTCAGGCTTAGAGGAAGGGAGTCCCAGAGGGAGGGAGCAACAGCTACAAAAGCCTTTGGGTTTTTTTTATTTATTGTTTGTATTGTTGTGTGTTGAGATGTGAGCATGTCATGCTGTACTGAAAACAAATTCCAACAACTTGTTGTGTGGTCATTAGTAAATTAATCTGCCTGAATCTGATGACGCGTTCACACCGCCCAAAATGTCTAGGCCTAGAAGGCAAGATTACATAATAAGTCTATGGTTGAGGCCGTCAGAGTCTCTGCGGTGCTTTGTGCGCTTTGGCCGAGGCTGGCAGACTGACAGAGGCAGAGACTGGTGAGACTTCCAGGCAGACTGGCAAGACTGGCAGAGTGACAGAGGCAGGAACAGCAAGAGCTATCGACTGGCAGGCAGGAGTGGGAGGAGCCAGGGGTGAGACGGCAGATCGCTCTTCCATCCCAGAAGCAGGCTTGACTCGACGGCGGCGTCATTTGAGGCGAGACGGTTGAGGACACCCATGTCTCCGTGCCCGGAGGACAATACACAAGCCTTTTGCTGCTAAAAAGCATGCCCGCTGCTCCCAGTAATCCTCAGTGTCTGAGTCATCTGGGAGTGTGGAAATGTAACCGATAGTGGAGTGTGGGATGATATAGGTGGGCTGATTGGAGTCCGCTCGTTCCTTCTCGTCCTCCGTCTCAGACCAGTAGAGAAGGGGGCAACCAGCGCAGCCACAGGATAACTGGTGCTGGCTGACTCGGCTGGACCACCTCCCAACAGAGGACATCTGCTCCCTGGCTGCCTGATGTGCACATTGTGCTTCACTCTCAAGAGCGCATGAACCAGTGGGTCCATAAGGGGTTACACTAGGTGTAGGAGCTGACGGATCCGATAAGAATAACTTTCAACTTCCTAACTTCTACATAGAGCAGTCATTTAGATTGTAAAAACAAGCAAGCAAAAAGCGCTTGGACACCTGATAATGCCAACACAGTTATGAGGGCATCCATGCTGTTTCTGAGTTAAACACAGGTCACACATGTTATGTCAGAGCATTTTTGTCATGGGCAGTGACGGTGCGAAACCCAAAACCCTGCTTATTCATGTTCACAAACAAACGCTTACAGTTATTATTATTGATATTAATATTATTTGCTTTTGTCTTTCCCTTTGGTCAGAGGTTTTTGAAAGAATAATTTTTGATGCCGTAAATCATACACTTTCGTGTGGATGATATGCCAAATAGTAGAAAAGCTAAGGGGCGACTGTGGCTCAGAAGTTTGGAGTTTGTCTTGTAACCAGAGGGTTGCCGGTTCTAGCCTCTCTATTGTGGCTCCTTGCAGCCACTGTGCCCCCAGGGCAGCTGTGGCTGCAATGGTTGAATGACTGAATGTAGTGTGAAGTGCTTTGGGGTCCTCAGGGACTAAATAAAGCGCTATACAGATACCCTGCCACGTGTGGACAAGGCCAACACAGTCAAGACATGTACACATCCACCTGTTCATTAAATCAATCTGGGAGGTCATCTAATAAGCCGCATGAGCCAAAGATGTCCCTTTGCTTGTATGGTTGGTCTTCAAAACCTGCTTCAGCTGTAAAGCGTACCGTACAGTAGACCCCCACCTACTCGCAGTCCAGTATTTGTGGATTTTTCTTTGCAGGATTCTTTGCTCCAAATTATTTCCTGTCCACGAATTCACAGATTTTTCCGCACAGTATATCTAAAACATGCAATGCTACTTGCAATGCTATTGGCTGGTGTTTACAAGACAGCCAATCCAGGAGTGATATTCATTTTGCTTACTGGCTGTACCCCCAAGAATGGCGATAAGGAGGGCCATGGATGTTAGCTTCTGTAGTAGTGCAGTGACGGTTTCCTGTCAGGAACGCTCTTCTGGAATACAGTGGCCAGAGGGTCTCTCGGTGTTCCAAATACAGATGTGGGTGAGGCGTTCACGGAAGTGGGAGAGCCAGTGGACTGACAGGAGAGGATGGGCAGGTTCATCTGGCGATGTTGTGGAAGAACCTGAAGGTGTAGGATTCTCTGGAGCTCTGGCCATTGATGGATCCATGACTGAGCTTCTTTTCTTAGAAGGTCCAATCAATGGCAGCTTGGAACTCATCGAGAATTGCTGGAGGCTGTCAGGCCTGATGGGTTTTTGACAATTTCCACTGTGCACATTTATACACATTAAAGTATATTTTGTGTTTGAACTAAAATATGCAGTTATACGTTTTTTAAAGGGGGTCTGAAGTATTCGCAGATTTCAACTATTTGCAGACAGTTGTCCCTAACCCCCGCAAAAACCGGGGGTCCACTGTAAATGTATTTATATTGTAGTTTTCACTGTTGATGTAATTGCAACTCATTGCAAGAAGGCTTTAAGTACTGTCTTGACCCACTGAGCTGTAAAGCTTTGGTTTCACAGCTAGCTAGCTAATTACTAACAGTGATTCCTTAATAAACTTTAATATGTATTCATGTACACAACAACTTGTGTACATTACGATTTTTTATATTAAGTTTTAAGCTTTTCTATGAGTTTTGCCCTGCTTAAATCCAGCAGTGTGTCCTTTTACCAACAGAAGGGAATATGAGTGGTGGAACTTATGCTTTTGAAAATGCTGCAATGGATCTGTAATAGATCATGTTGTTGCTTCTGCTTTGAAAGTTCACATTATTATAGTTCATATTGTTAATATAAGCTGGTAAGACAGGGAGAGTTTTTGTTGTCTTTTAAAATTAACTGGATTGGGCATAGAGATTGTCCGATGGTGACATGACATCAGCTATACCTAAAATAAATGTACAGTAGACAAAACATTGTTAGAAATAATATATTTTATATAACCCAATACATACTCGATCTAGAGCGAGAGCTCAGAACATGCAGTCAGCAACATTTTATTACTTTAGCCACTAGCAAAGACTTTGTATAGTGGAGTTTCAAATAGTGAACATGATATAGGACCTCATAATTACTTTCACTTGGGACATCTTCAGGAATTGTTGCAGTTTGAGACATCAGAGCACTCACCTGTTCATGAAAACAACAACAAAACAGGCTTCTGACTAGCTTCCCAATGACTGGATGCGCCTTGCTAGCATGGGTGGATGTGTCATCAGATCCCCTGCTGAGGCAAGTAAACTACAAAGCTTAGCTTTCACTGTTGTGGCATGTCAAATGGGGCTTTAATTATTGCCTCAACCCACCCATCTTTAAAGCTATAGCTTCAAAAAGATAAAGCTATATTCATTCTACAAATGAATTGTTTGAGACATCTTACACATTAAAAATATGTTCAGCTAAAGATATGCTGGGAGGATATTTTATCTGTGTTTTAACCAGTTGAGAAGCTACATTTTTTGTCCCCTAACCAACTCCACACTTACATATATACATATACATATAGTCAAGATTTTTAGATAATAAATTGAGATTAGATACGTGTTTAATTTATTATGACATGATTTGTCTTAAACACACACACAAAAACAAATGAACAATTTATTACCTTCTTGTTTTCCTTTAAAGCATGGGCTGCTGCATTTTTTTCAGAGCATTAAGGAATGATCTAAATAAACACAAACTCCTCAGCATCTTTCATGTCATCTGATGCCAAAGCAGCACCCTCGATGGGACTTGAAACAGGAATGGTGTCAAGTCCAATCGAGGATGTTTTGCTCAGAGTGAACCTGGAGCTGCAAATCCAATTACAGACGTAAACAATCCATCGTTTTATCCTCGACATGAACATTCTTTAAAGGGACAGAGGGACGAGTGATACAGAGCGGCGTTAGCACGAAAAAAAAACAGGCATGTTATAGTAGAGTAAATTAGGTTACAATTGCTGTATTCAGTTCTACTATAATAATCATTCAAAAACAATAATCAATCAGGCCATTCCTATTTGCTTTGTGTTCATAAAGGATATAGTTTAAGAGCATACTTTAATACCTCTGCTGCTGTAGGTTTACAGCATGTGTTGGTAAAAATGTAATTGGTTTCTAAAGTTTCTAAGCAGAAAAACCCCACTGAAAATGAAGGCAGCAAAAATCTTATCTCACATAACCAAAATTACTACAAACGACAATACAAAATCTGGGTTGGCAGGTGGTCGGCTGCTCAGTCAGCTCCTCTTTTTGCTTAATCATTTTGCTTTTGTGGCTGTAGGTACTATTGATTACTTTTCCCTTCCCCCTGTAGGCAAAGTGAAGCTCTTTTCCTCTCATTTACTGCCCTCCGGAGGTGACCTTGGTTAAGTTTTCAGACACTTCCGTTTCCCTGTTATTCAGAATGAGAACACAAACTGTTTGGCTTGTATCAAAATCTTACTCTTAGGTTAGAAACAAAAATTATATTAAAAAATGATTATTTTGAGATAAGACTTTTAAGTAGTGATTAGCCATAGGTTGACTCCCTGATTCAATGCAGAGTTGCATACTTTAAAGCAGAATACTGGGAAATTGGAGAGAAAATTGTGCTCTACGCACCTAGAGGATTCCTATTTAACCTGGTAAAATAGTCTGCTGCTGAATAAAAAGACCCTGCGACAAGCTAGAACAGCAAATCTTTTATCATTAATAGAGGCGAATAAGAACAATCCTAGGTTTCTTTTTAGTACAGTCGCCAAACTTACACAGAGTCATAGATATGTTGAACCAACTGTGCTTGGACCAATTCCTTTTACTATATATATATATATATATATATATATATGCTTCCAAATGGCAAAATCATTAGAGGGCATGGGATAAATTTCCACAGTTATGCCGATGATACACAACTATATTTATCCAAAAATCCTGATGAATCCAGTCAGTTAGGTAGATTACAGGCATGTCTGGAAGACATAAAAACATGGATGATGCCAAACTTTTTTCTCTTAAATTCTGACAGAAGTTTCCGTCTTTGGTCCAGAAACTCTAAAAAAGAAACTGATTAGTGAATCACTTCATCTGGATGGTATTAAATTGCCCTACAGTAATAACATAAAGAAACTCTGGGTTATTTTTGACCAAGACATGACATACAAATCCTATATCAAACAGGTTTCTAGGATTTTACTTCGTTCACCTCTGGAATATTGCTAAAATTAGAAACATCCTGTCCAGGAGTGATGCTGAGAAACTAGTCCATGCATTTGTTACCTCAAGGCTGGACTACTTTACTATGAGGTAGTCCACAAAATGTAATTAAAAGCCTTCAGTTGATCCAAAATACTGCAAAAAAAGTTCTGATGAATATTAAAAAGAGAGATCACATTTCTCCTGCTTTAGCTTCCCTTCATTGGCTCCCTGTTAAATCCAGAATAGAATTTAAGATCCTTCTTCTTACATACAAAGCCCTTAATAATCAAGCTCCATCATACATCAGAGATCTAATTGTTCCATATGTTCCTAACAGAGCACTTCGCTCTCAGACTGCAGGTTTATTTGTAGTTCCTAGGATTTCTAAAAGTAGAATGGGAGGCAGATCTTTTAGTTATCAGGCTCCTCTCCTGTGGAACCAGCTCCCAGCTTTAGTCCGTGAGGCAGACACTCTGTTTACTTTTAAGGCCAGGCTTAAAACTTTCCTTTTTGATGAAGTTTATAGTTAGGGTGGCTTAGGTCATCCTGAGCTAGCTCTGTAGTTATGCTGCTATAGGCTTAGACTGCTGGAGGACAGACTTACCACTTTTCTTCACTCAACTTTTCTTTTCTACTACTCTCCACTTGCATTATTTGCTGTTATTTCGACTGTAAACTTTGTTTTCTCTCAGTGTTTTTCTCTCCATAGAAGCAGCACCTGGGCTTCTCAAACCCACAGTCAGTCGTGGCAGATGGTTGCTCATACTGAGCAATGTTCTGGTTCTGTTGAAGGTTTCTTCCTGTTAAAGGGGAGTTTTTCCTCTCCACTGTCGCTACATGCTTGCTCAGTATGAGGGATTGCTGTTAGGCGAAACTGTCAGTCAATAACTATTTAATTTTTTTTCACATTCTGTCTATCACAGTTGAAGTGTAACTATGATGAAAATTACAGACCTATCTCATCTCTTTAAGTGGGACAATTTGCACAATCGGTGTTTGCCAAATACTTTTTTGCACCGCTGTATTTAAATATCTTTTTGTGGGTTTTGGTTGTGTAGTTCTAAGTTTGCATTGTTGGGTTCGTTTTCCCCCTCTCTCTGCCATCCTGCGGGGGTAAAGGCGGACTGGGATGTTTTGTGTTTACTATGATCGCCTTCCTCTCTTGTATCGTCTACTCAACCTCTCCATTTTTTTCCTACCTCTCTTTATCTTCTTTCTTTTCCCCCCTTTATTTTCCGTCTCCGTGTCCATAATATCAGGGGCAAAAAAAACACAACAATTTCTAATAAAGATTTCTTACACATATATCATGTGGTGTACTATAGGAAAGGCAGTAATGCTCCACTTGGTAATATAAATCTGTGGCCTTCTACTTGGTACTCAGAAAAAGCATTTGGTTGCTCACTGCTGAGTTACTGAATGAGTGTATAGTGCAGTCTGAATTTTCTTTATATTGCAATACGTATCATAACTTTTTTTCCAGTTGCAAATAAGATTTTTGATTAGAAGATTTTATAAAAATTCCTTACAAGTGTTAGATAAGACCTGTAGGTTTTATGTAAATTAATCAGGTTTACCCATTTACTCAGTACAGTTTAATTTCTTTGCTTTGTTTTGCAGCATCAAATCAAATTTCACATTGATTACCCTAAAACCACTGAATCGAGCTGCATCGTGATATTTACTGTATCACCCACAGGGATAAGAGCAGAGATGCACAACCCTAGAACCGTCGCAAATCCCACCATTAGTGTGCAAATGCAGTAGACTACAAACAAATCAGACCATTCCTTCTGGGAACTTAACTCTGCGCTTAACTTTTTTGGTCACCGAGTGGAAACACTAACTAAATGTTTTATGCTCAGTTTGTAGCTTCAAGCTGTTATTTCCAGAAGACTTGCAATGGAAATGTTTAATTAACCACCATGCAATGCTTATACAGATTAAAAGCAACACTTTTAGAATAGTAGCAGACACAAAAATAAGTCAGCAGTCTTATCTCCTCATTACAAAGAGCTCTGAAAGAAAAAAGTGGAACTTACACCAAAGGAAACAAGATAATTACAAGGCATGAGTTTACTGGGACTAACAAGACAGTGTTTCGAATAGGACGCAGGACAAAACACTTGTCAGATAGGACGAGCTAATTGTAAAATCCCATAACACCCTCTAGTACGTTACAGCTAAGATATATGCTGTTCTAAATACTGGGCTGGACGTTGACCAAGAACCCTGGCTTAGATGTGAGGTGATAATTTAAATTGTGATAAAGAATACCTGGCCCATAAGTGAAAGCTCCCCCCCACGCAGATACTCCAGCCTACTCTCAAGACAGCAGAGAGCAAAACATTGGATAAGAGCTTGCTTTTATGAAGATAAGGAAACTGACTGAAAGCAAAGCAAGATAAAAGCCTTTGAAAGATAACAGCTGTGTAATATGTATGACTATTTCCTAATGGAAGCAATGATTCATCAGATTTTGAGGAGTTTGGGGAATAAAATGTAACAGGATTACATGAATCTGGCTGTTAAGAAAATGAAGCTCCAATC
>OY747711.1:49243913-49423913 GCA_963556495.2 Valencia hispanica
AGCCATAGTGAAATAGAACAGAAATTAAACTATGAAAAGCATTATGTGTGACCAGTCTTTCTAAAAAAACAAAAAACAATGTGATAAAATACAATGTGCACTTTGTATTTTATTCCAGTCATCAATACTAGAATGAGATATTATAGAGAGATGGCAATAACTTGTTACAAAAATAGCCTGATGTAACAATAATTTTGCATGGCAATCACATGGCTCAACATATTTTTTGAGGAGAAATGTTGAAAAATGGGCCAATCTAAAACATAATGTAGTTTAAATTATAACAAGAATTAAAAGTCCATTTTAATCGCCATTTTTTTCACTTAAAAAAAAAATCAAATTATCGACCACAGGGTTGATGTTATGGTAACATCATGGTCATCATGGTCCATCAGTGAAGGGCATTCATCATGCTATTCTATTCTTGCATTATTGACAAAGATTTTCCTGAAGATTTTTTTATTGAGACATAACATTGAGATAATAAATTATTAAAACCAACAGGCATATCTGGAAGACATAAAAACATGGGCTGCCACCTTATCGTGGTGGAGGGGTTTGAGTGTCCCAATGATCCTAGGAGCTATGTTGTCGGGGGCTTTTGCTCCTGGTAGGGTCACCCATGGCAATTTGGTTCTAGGTGAGGGATCAGACAAAGTGCAGCCCAAAAGACCCCTATGAAGAAAACGACAGATGGACTCAGTGTTCCCTCGCCCGGACGCGGGTCACCGGGGCCCCCCTCTGGAGCCAGGCCTGGAGGTGGGGCACGTTGGCGAGCGCCTGGTGGCTGGGCCTTTACCCATGGGGCCCGGTCGGGCTTAGCCCGAAGAGGTAACATGGGCCCCCCTTCCCATGAGCTCACCACCTGTGGGAGGGGCCATAGGGGTCGGGTGCTGTGCAGGATGGGCGACGGCCAAAGGCGGGGACCTTGGCGGTCCGATCCTCGGCTGCAGAAGCTGGCTCTCGGGACGTGGAACGTCACCTCTCTGGTGGGGAAGGAGCCGGAGCTGGTGTGCGAGGTTGAGAGGTTCCGACTGGACATCGTCGGACTCACCTCGGCGCACGGCTCTGGCTCTGGAACCCGTCTCCTCGAGAGAGGTTGGACTCTCTTCCACTCTGGGGTTGCCCCCGCTGAGAGGCGCCGAGCTGGGGTGGGCATACTTGTTGCCCCCCATCTCGGCGCCTGTACGTTGGGGTTTACCCCGGTGAACGAGAGGGTAGCCTCCCTCCGCCTTCGGGTGGGGGGACGGGTCCTGACTGTTGTTTGTGCTTACGCGCCAAACAGCAGATTAGATTACCCACCCTTCTTGGAGTCTTTGGAAGGGGTGCTGGAGAGTGCTCCTCCTGGGGACTCCCTTGTTCTGCTGGGGGACTTCAACGCTCACGTGGGCAATGACAGTGAGACCTGGAGGGGTGTGGTTGGGCGGAATGGCCCCCCCGATCTAAACCCGAGTGGTGTCTTGTTATTGGACTTCTGTGCTCGTCATGGATTGTCCATAACAAACACCATGTTCAAGCATAAAGGTGTCCATATGTGCACTTGGCACCAGGACACCTTAGGCCGCAGCTCAATGATCGACTTGGTTGTCGTCTCATCTGATCTGCGGCCGCATGTTTTGGACACTCGGGTGAAGAGAGGGGCAGAGCTCTCCACTGACCACTACCTGGTGGTGAGTCGGCTCCGATGGTGGGGGAGGACGCCGGACAGACCTGGAAGGCCTAAACGTGTTGTGAGGATCTGCTGGGAACGTCTGGCAGAGTCTCCTGTCAGAAGGAGCTTTAACTCACACCTCCGGCAGAACTTTGAACACGTCCCGGGGGAGGCGGGGGACATCGAGTCCGAGTGGACCATGTTCCGCGCCTCCATTGCCGAGGCGGCTGACCGAAGCTGTGGCCGCAAGGTGGTCGGTGCCTGTCGCGGCGGCAACCCCCGAACCCGGTGGTGGACACCGGCGGTAAGGGATGCTGTCAGGCTGAAGAAGGAGTCCTACCGGGTCTTTTTGGCTTGTGGGACCCCTGAAGCAGCTGATAGGTACCGACAGGCCAAGCGGGATGCGGCTCGGATGGTTGCTGAGGCAAAAACTCGGGCGTGGGAGGAGTTTGGAGAGACCATGGAAAACGACTTCCGTACGGCTTCGAAGCGATTCTGGTCCACCATCCGGCGTCTCAGGGGGGGAAAGCGGTCTGCCACCAACACTGTTTACAGTGGGGATGGTGTGCTGCTGACCTCGACGCGGGACGTTTTGGGTCGGTGGATGGAATACTTCGAAGACCTCCTCAATCCCACCGGCACGCCTTCCAATCTGGAAGCAGGGTTTGGGGACTTGGGGTCGGGCTCTCCAATCTCTGGTGCCGAGGTCACCGAGGTCGTTAAAAAGCTCCTCAGTGGCAGGGCTCCGGGGGGGGATGAGATTCCACCGGAGTTCCTCAAGGCTCTGGATGTTGTGGGGCTGTGTTGGTTAACGCGGCTCTGCAATATTGCGTGGACATCGGGGGCAGTTCCCTTGGATTGGCAGACCGGGGTGGTGGTCCCCCTGTTTAAAAAGGGGGACCACAGGGTGTGTTCCAACTACAGGGGGATAACACTTCTGAGCCTCCCTGGTAAGGTCTATTCAGGGGTTCTGGAGAGGAGGGTCCGACGGATAGTCGAACCTCGGATCCAGGAGGAACAATGCGGTTTTCGTCCTGGCCGTGGAACACTGGACCAGCTCTACACCCTCAGCAGGGTCCTGGAGGGTGCGTGGGAGTTCGCCCAACCGGTCTACATGTGTTTTGTGGACTTGGAGAAGGCGTTCGACCGTGTCCCTCGGGGGGCCCTGTGGGGGGTGCTCCGGGAGTATGGGGTACCGGGCCCCTTGATACGGGCTGTTAGGTCCCTGTACGACCGGTGCCAGAGTTTGGTTCGCATTGCCGGCAGTAAGTCGGGCTTGTTTCCGGTGAGAGTTGGACTCCGCCAAGGTTGCCCTTTGTCACCGATCCTGTTCCTAACTTTTATGGACAGGATTTCTAGGCGCAGCCAAGGCGTTGCGGGGATCCGTTTTGGTGGCCTCAGGATCGGGTCTCTGCTTTTTGCAGATGATGTGGTCCTGTTGGCTTCATCGGAGCGTGATCTACAGCTTTCGCTGGAGCTGTTCGCAGCCGAGTGTGAAGCGGCTGGGATGAGAATCAGCACCTCCAAATCCGAGGCCATGGTCTTGAGCCGGAAAAGGGTGGGGTGCCTCCTCCGGGTCAGGGATGGGGTCCTTCCCCAAGTGGAGGAGTTTAAGTATCTGGGGGTCTTGTTCAAGAATGAGGGAAAAATGGAGCGGGAGATCGATAGACGGATTGGTGGGGCATCTGCAGTTATGCGGGCGCTCTACCGGTCTGTCGTGGTGAAGAGAGAGCTGAGCCAAAAGGCGAAGCTCTCGATTTACCGGTCGATCTACGTTCCTACCCTCATCTATGGTCACGAACTCTGGGTGGTGACCGAAAGAACGAGATCACGGATACAAGCGGCTGAAATGAGTTTCCTCCGCAGAGTGTCTGGGCTCTCCCTTAGAGATAGGGTGAGAAGCTCAGTCATCCGGAGGGGGCTCAGAGTAGAGCCGCTGCTTCTCCACATCGAGAGGAGTCAGTTGAGGTGGCTCGGGCATCTGGTCAGGATGCCTCCTGGACGCCTCCCTGGTGAGGTGTTTCAGGCACGTCCCACCGGGAGGAGGCCCAGGGGAAGGCCCAGGACACGCTGGAGGGACTATGTTTCTCGGCTGGCCTGGGAGCGCCTTGGGGTTCCTCACGAGGAGCTGGAAGTCTGGGTCTCTTTGTTTAGGCTGCTGCCCCCGCGACCCGACCCCGGATAAGCGGAAGAAAATGGATGGATGGATGGATAAAAACATGGATGACCCTAAACTTTTTGCTTTTAAATTCTGACAAAGGCTAGGCTTAAAACTTTCCTTTTTGATAAAGCTTATAGTTAGAGTGGCTTAGGTCATCCTGAGCTATCTCTGTAGTTATGCTGCTATAGGCTTAGACTGCTGGAGGACAGACTTACCAATTTTCTTCACTCTGCTACTTCCTTTTCTCCTACGACTCTCCAGTTGTATTACAGTACATTCTGTTATTTCGACTGTTAACTTTATTTTCTCTCAGTGTTTTTCTCTCCATAGAAGATTTACCTGGTCTGGTATCCTGCTTGGCTGCAATGCCCTGTTGGACGGGGGGCATCGACTGGGATGATCCTCCCAGTAACTGAACATCCACTGTGTCCTGTTATCAACTTTTTACTTTCTGTAACATAGAAAGTACTCTTATATCAGATCTTCTGTTCCTTCTGTGTCTCTGCTCTGTCTTCTCAAACCCCCAGACAGTCGTGGCAGATGGCCGCTCCTACTGAGCCTGGTTCTGTTGGAGGTTTCTTCCTGTTAAAGGGGAGTTTTTCCTCTCCACCGTCGCTACATGCTTGCTCAGTATGAGGGATTGCTGAAGGATTGCTGTGGTTGGAAAGTCTGCATCAACGGGGCCCAACCTCACGCCAATGACTGACGCAATCTGCTGGGATTCCTTAAATAGGAAACTTTTTAACTGATTGGAATGTTTGTATAAATGTATTGAAATTACTTCTTGTTAAGTGCCTTGAGATGACATCTGTTGTGAATTGGGGCTATATAAATAAACTGAATTGAATTGAAATTGAAATGAGTCATGTTTGTCATATATATATATATATATATATATATATATATATATATATATATATATATATATATATATATATATATATATATATATATAAAAAACACTGTTTTACAATAAGATCATACTTAAAACAATATGCAAACGCCAACATTTTACAAATTTAAAGTCTTGAATACGTTCAACAATAACAGTGAAGGACAGGCCAAATTACACTCACCTCATACCTCATTAGGATATGAGTAAGTTTAATTATTTAAAATTCTATTTGATTGATTGACTTTAATTTGATCTTATTTTAAGGAAAGAAGACATGGCAATATTATATTCTTAAATTACATATTAATTTGTTGTTATCGTAATTTTATGACTGATTACTTAAGAACAACAAAAGGCATCAATTCCATGGAATAACCCAGGTCTCAAATGAAGAAAGAATATTTAAGCCAGCATGATTCTTGAACCTCAGCTGTGAATCTGTGGAGAGAAAGAATGGAAATTGGCATCAAGGCACAATAATGAGCACTTTCAATCTGAGAACTAAACTTCGTTTCTAACTCTTGTGTCATACGCTTATTACATTCTTCTCAGAATTAAGAGGAAAGATTCTGATATAACCAGTGTTGGGGAGAATACTTTGTAAATGTATTGAGTTACAGAATACTGAATACCTGCTTTCAAATGTATTTTGTAGCGTATTCCGGTACTTTGCTTAATCCTGGTACTGTATTCCAAATACTTGGAATACTCCCCCTTAAAAACAGCATTTAAGTCTATTAAATGTCACAATATGCATTGGTAGCAACTCCCGCAGGAAAAAAGAGGGCCTATTAATGCAGAACATTATGTACTGATTGAGAAAAAAAGAAATAAAACAATTTAATTATTTTTGTTTATTTATCAAAGTGTCAACAGAACATTTCTGTAATAAAGTGACAAAGTGCTTGAACATAGCACAGCATTACTGTCTGTAATATATATATGCATTTTGCTTACCCTTTGTATTTCACGATTTGACAAGAAAAAAAAAGCTTTTATCCTTATCGCAGGAGAACATCATCAAGCTAACGTCATTTCAGATAAAACGAACAGCGACACTATAACTGTGAGAAATGACCTAACTTACACGATACAGGTACTGTCAAATAATGCATACAGTCTATAAAAACAATTTAGGATACTTTAAGTTGTTTATTCAGATTAGACGTTGAGTCTTTGGACGCAGCTAATAGGTTGTTCGCTGGCAAACAAAGATTGCACTGCACTGTTAAGAGTGCTCCCCCCTCTCCTTTTTTAGCGTGAAAAATTGCTCAAATTTCCAGAAAATTAATGCATTTTTTCCTTCACTGCTCGTAGGTTGATTCGGCTGCAGTTGTGGCTCCAACCACTCAAGCTCCTGGTCTGAATCAGTGACTGTATATAGATCTGAATCTGAATCCATACCTGGCCACGATCACGTTAACGCTGATGCTTGATAGTGAGAATGGGGTGCGGGTTTGACGTCAGAGAGAAGCGACAGTGTTATTGTTTGCAGAGAAGTGGTGGTGTGAAAGAAAATAAATGGAGTGGGTTGCTCAGCTCCAAAGAATATTATATTCGTGAGTCCTGACCACGAAAGTGTAAAACACACAAGTATTCCAATGGTATTACGAAAGTAACTATATTCTAAATACTGTGGCAGTACACAGTGGGGTACGTTCTATTTATAGGGCATACCCCTCAAACATATATTTAAAGCAACCCAGAAGGGAAGCAGCAACACCACCTTGGGAATTTCACCCAAGTAAATAACTGTACCGATAAGGCATACACAGGTTCGATCCACTGATTGGAGGCAGGAGACGAGGTTGCACAATTTAAAGATATTTATTAAATCTTTTAGAAACAAGATAAAATACAGTGCTTTATTATAATTCGGCAATAGCTAGAAAACAAAAAAAATAAATTAAATAAAAGAATGGGGAGGACTGAGACTTACCAAGAGTGGAAGGCGAGTCCACACAGGGATAAAACAACAAGAACGAAGAAAATCACCCCAAGCACTAGTGACATTCACTTTGATGTGATAAACCCGGCACCAGCATGCACACAGCAAAACTCCCCAAGGACCACCTCTCCACCTCCTGGTCCCAGCCTTAACACAAAAGAAAAGAGGGTTTAATAAAACTGGCGACAACAATAAATTCTAATAATAATAATAAAAATAGTCGTCCTCCGTGAACTTGCACGCCAACTGTGGATCATCCAGCGCACCGCATGGCGATCAGAGGGAGGCTACAACAGGTAGTTCTAGGTCAGTTTAAAAATAGGTAGTTCAAAACAGCAGCATGTCTCGGGAACTCTTCATAATCAGGCCGCCAGAGCACAATATGTGAGGGTAAGGACGCTTCCAGTCCGAGCCGCATACAGAATAAAGAAAACCCTTCCTTTTGAGACGATCAAACTGTCTAAAGGAGAGTAGTAATTCCGCGCCGCCTATGCAACTAAAGTGCCGTCACAAGTCGCTTCTTGATCAGAAAGATCCAAACACCACACTGATCTGCCAGCCAGGAATCAGATGCCAAACACTGTACCTACTTCCTTGAGCATAAGGAAGTGCTGTCATTGCCTCCTCTTATGTTTGCAGCGCCTCTATTGGTGGTGGGTAGATCTGCACTGATTAATAATTAGGAGCAGGTTTGATTCATCCTGCTACATTCCACCCCCTTTCCAGGAATCGTCGTCCCGACCATTAAAACCACTGATCCCATGTTCAACTCCATGGTCTAAAGATTGTGGAGACCGGGCCCAACACAGGGTCAAGGAGTGCCGCCACCTGTAACTCAGAGTCACCCACTGACCTCGGAAGATGGTGAACATTAGGGTGCCGGCCGGCGGTTGCTCGCTGGGTCCGTCTCACACTCATACCACTTGGGGCAGCCAGTTGTACCAATGGTGCTGCTAGGGTTGGCTCATTCCCCACAGGAGCCTGTGCGCCAACAAAAACAGGCATCGCTTGATCTAATTGAGCTCCAGGGTTCAATAACTGAGCAGGCTGGGTGGTCAAAGCTTCCCATGTTGGGGTCTGCTGTACAGAGCCCGTTCTCACGGCCACAAAGTCATCCTCGTCTGAGGACTGTTCTTGGTCCTCCTCCAGTGGCTGCCCATCAGGTGCAACCACCTCAACTGGTGATCGAGCCCAGACCACTGGCTTTAACATGGACCGATGAACATTTTTTATGTTTTCAACATCGTCCACAGCTGCCACTATATACACCGGGCCTCCTTTTTGTGGAGCCCTGAGAATCTTGTAGACCACACTACCCCACAGGTCCTGGATCTTATGGCGGCCTTTCCACCCCATCTTTCGTAACAACACGTACTGACCTTCCAGTGGAGAGTCCTTCACCCGCTGGTCATGGGTCCTTTTTCTATTTTCGGCAGCTCCCAACAACCGTTCCCTAGTGCCCACAAAAGGCATCTGCAACTGGCTTTGATGCTCCAAGATCCAGTTGTGTACAGTGCCATCTACAGGTTCTTGGACCCTCCCAAGCAGGAAGTCCACTGGGAGTCTTGGCTCCTGGCCAAACATCGGGAAACATGGGGACTTCCCTGTTGCCTAGTGTGGTGTTGTGTTGTAAGAATACAACAACTGTGGCAAACAGGAGCTCCACTCCCTCTTTCGTGACACTGGAAGAGTCTGCAATAAGTTTTGTAATGTGCGATTAAATCGCTCACACTGCCCATTCCCAGCAGGATGGTATGGAGTGGTTCGTGACTTCTGTATACCATCCAACCCACACAATTGGCGGATGAACAAGCTTTCAAAGTTACAACCCTGATCCGAATGGATACGGGCCGGGACACCAAACTTTGAAAACCACTCAGTTACCAAGACTTGTGCTACAGTGGAAGCATGTTGGTCCCGGGTGGGGACTGCCAGTGTGTACTTGCTAAATACATCTGTCATCACCAAAACGTTCTCCACTCCACTACATGAGGGCTCTAACACTGTAAAATCCATAGCAAGGATCTCGTTTGGCCGTGACGCCAACAGGTGCCCCATAAAGCTACCTGCCTTAGGTCCATCTTTGGCCACCTGGCACCTTTCACATTTACGGCACCATTCTGCTACGTCACCAGACATGCCAGGTCAATAACACCTAAGTTGGAGCAACTCCAACGTTCTCTCAATTCCCTGGTGAGCATGTTTTTGGTAAACTGCCATCAACACTTCCTCCTTCAGGACCTCGGGTAACACCAACTGTAGCGTTTCCTCTGTAGTCATTGGGAGGGTGACCTGACAGTGCAACACTCCGTCTTTCTCAAGCAAACGGCCCCACTGTCCCAATAAGACTAAGGCTGATTGCGATAACTGCTTACGCTCCTCCGAATTCGGCCGTTTATTCTTTCTCCAGAAGTTCACAACCTCCTGAATAACAGGATCGTTCTGCTGGAGGGCACACAGATCCAAAGGTGTGTGGTAAGGAAATGCAGTCACCGCAGCCTGAACCCCCTCAGGTTTCTGTTCCTGCAGGACTTGGTGCAAGGGTTCAGGAAGAGATGTACCTGGAAGGAGCACTCTAAAGTCCTGGGCTCCGGGAGGATGCAGTTGGGACAATGCATCAGCATTGGTATTGCTCTTCCCTGACCGATACTTCACCTCAAAGTCAAATGAGGCAAGCTGGGCCACCCAACGTTGTTCAGTGGCACCTAGCTTAGCAGAGGATAGGTGGCTCAATGGATTATTATCTGTATAGACCAGACATTTTTGACCCAACAGATATTCCTGGAATTTTTCAGTCAGGGCCCACTTTAGGGCCAAAAATTCCAATTTCATAGAGCTGTAGTTCTTCATATTTCGCTCATTGGGTCTCAATCCTCTGCTAGCGTATGCTATCGGCCTCACTTTACCATCTTGTTCTTGCGAAAGTACAGCACCTAGTCCCCCATGACTTGCATCTACCTCCAGAAAGAAGGGGCGAGAAAAATCTGCATAAGCCAGGACTGGTGCAGTGGTAAGTTTGTTTTTCAGAGCCTCAAAGCTAATTTGGCATTCCTCTGTCCACTTCTCATTAAAATCCTGTTGTACGCTCTTCCTATTCTTTCCCTTCCCTGTTTCAGCAACCAGTTTATGAAGGGGTGCAGCCAGCTTTGCAAATCCCTCCACAAACCTCCGATAGTAACTGGCGAAGCCCAAAAATGAGCGCAACTCTGAGGTGTTATTTGGGGTTTTCCACTTAGCCACCACCTCCATCTTATCAGGGTCAGTTGGCACGCCCTGGTCAGAAATTACATGGCCCAAGTAGCTGACCTTCTGTTGGAAGAAAGCACACTTTGCCAACTTCACCTTCAGCCCTTCCCTCTGAAGTCTCTCCAGCACCACCTCCAGTCTCTGCAGATGTTCTTCAACACTAGAAGAGAAAACCACAATGTCATCCAAATCAATAAGCAGTGACTGGCATCGTTTATCCCCCAAAATCCTCTGCATCAATCGCTGGAACGTGCTGGGAGCATTACACAAGCCGAATGGCATCCGATTCCATTCGAATAAGCCAAAGGGAGTGCAAAAAGCGGTCTTAGGGCTGTCAGCCTCTGCAACTTTCACCTGATTATAGCCACTGGCTAAATCCAAGGTGGAAAACCAACATGCGCCTGTGAGTGCATCTAAGGCCTCCTCAATACGAGGAAGGGGAAAATGATAATAATAATAATAATGGCTTGCATTTATATAGTGCTTTTCAAGACTCTCAAAGCACTTTACAACTCCATTATTCATTCACTCACTGGTGGAAGCAAGCTATGATTATAGCCACAGCTGCCCTGGGTCAGACTGACAGAAGCGAGGCTGCCATATCGCGCCATCGGCCCTTCTGGCCAACACCAGTAGGCAAGGTAGGTAAAGTGTCTTGCCCAAGGACACAACGACATGTAGCAGGTGGAAGCTGGAATCGAACCCACAATTTCTGGGGTTGCAGGCTGACAACTCTACCATTGAGCTACATCCTTCCTTGTCTTGCTATTCAGTTGTCTGTAGTCGACACACATCCTGAGGCTACCATCCTTTTTCCTCACCAACATGATGGGGGATGCATAGGGGCTACTGCTTTCCCTTATCACCTGTGCCTCGAGCAGTTGGTCAATATGTTGCTTTACCGCTTCATACTCCGATGGAGGAATTCGTCTGAAGCGCTGGCGAACAGGTGCAGCGTCCATGACAGGAATCTCATGTACCACCAAATTTGTACATCCTAAATCCCCATCGTGAGCTGAAAAAACAGAACTATAGCGGGCCAGGAGAGATCTCACTTTCTCTCTGTCGGGCTCAGACAACCCTTACAAATCCAGGTTTTTCATCTGTTCTAAGAGTGTTTCATCCCCCGAATGGGATGCCACTATTGAATCACAGGACAGCACCTCTGTGACTCCAGGTGGGAGACTTGCCACCGCAACTTCAGTCACTGTGCCTAGCCGAGTTCGAGGGTAAAGGAGAACATTGGTACGAGACATGCTTCTGTTTTGAACTACCTATTTTTCAATTGACCTAGAACTACCTGTTGTAGCCTCCCTCTGATCGCTGTGCGGTGCACTGGATGATCCACAGTTGGTGTGCAAGATCACGGAGGACAACTATTTTTATTATTATTATTATTAGAATTTATTGTTGTCGCCAGTTTTATTAAACCCTCTTTTCTTTTGTGTTCAGGCTGGGACCAGGAGGTGGAGAGGTGGTCATTGGGGAGTTTTGCTGTGTGCATGCTGGTGCCGGGTTTTATCACATCAGAGTGAATGTCACTAGTACTTGGGGTGATTTTCTTTGTTCTTGTTGTTTTATCCCTGTGTGGACTCGCCTTCCACTCTTGGTAAGTCTCAGTCCTGCCCATTCTTTTATTTTATTTTTTTGTTTGTTTGTTTTCTAGCTATTGGCGAATTATAATAAAGCACTGTATTTTATCCTGTTTCTAAAAGATTTAATAAATATCTTTAAATTGTGCAACCTTGTCTCCTGCCTCCAATCAGTGGATCGAACCTGTGTGGGCCTTATTGGTACAGTTATTTCTTTGGGTGAAATTCCCAAGGTGGCGTTGCTGCTTCCCTTCTGGGTTGCTTGAAATATAAATATGAGGGGTTTGCCCTATAAATAGAACATACCCCACTGTGTACCGCCACAATACCATGTTTAAAAATAGTAACTGTAACGAACTCGTAATTAGTATTCTAAATACGTAACGGCGGTAAATGTATTCCGTTACTCCCCAACACTTTTGTCACAGGATGATGCTGGATTTTGCCCCTTGAGCCCCCTGCAGCACATAAATGTTATAAAAAACTATATGCTACTCCATGAGCTAACATTCACAAACTGTGGCACTTATCAAATCCTTCTCATCAGCTAGTGTGTCCAAGACAAGAACACATGATGGAGAAAACAATAGTAGGCCTATAATGTTTATGCTATAATTTTTCTTGGATCGTTTAATTTGTTCCTGTAAATGTGTTCTTTAGCAGTTAATTAATAGTTGACTGATGTTAAAAATACTAAAATTAACTCTCCAACAATATATCTAATAAATCACTAACTTATTAGCCTCACTACTACTAGCCTATACAATTATCAGTTCAGAAATACACCCAAAAATGGCATCCGCGGTAGTAGTGAGCAGTAATAAATCTGCTAGGCCTAATTACTTAGGCCAGTTAACAAGACCTAACGTTACACAAAATAAACCTCGCCAAAGTTATACATCAAATAAATAGCATAGCTAGCATATTCGAGCAACGTTAATACTCACCTTCAAACGTAAGGTCCTTATTTCGCTCATGATATTTAGGTTTTCCGACGTGTCCGCATTGTTTACATCAGCTGATGTTCTGAGACGAACAGCTTTAAAAACAGCTTTAAAAAAAAAATCTTTATTTAAAATTGTAGCAACAACATGTCTTTCCAGCTCACATTCGTTATAACAATAACGTATCCCATGAGAAATATAGTTATAGTGACATATTATCCGTTAAACATTTCTGAATAGATGTTCATTACTGATATACACTCAACAAAAATATAAACGCAACACCTTTGTTTCTACTCCCATTTTTCATGAGATGGACTTAAAGATCTAAAATGTATTCCAGATACACAATATTACTATTTCTCTCAAACATTGTTCACAAATCAGTCTAAATGTGTGATAGTGAGCACTTCTGCTTTGCTGAGATAATCCATCCCACCTCACAGGTGTGCCACATCAAGATGCTGATCTGACATCATGATTAGTGCACAGGTGTACCTTATACTGCCCACTAAACAAAAGGCCACCCTGGAATGTGCGGTTTTGTCTCACAGCAAAATGCCACAGATGCCACAAGCATTGAAGGAGCGTGCAATTGGCATGCTGACAGCAGGAATGTCAACCAGATCTGTTGCTTGTGCATTGAATGTTCATTTCTCCACCATAAGCCATCTCCAAAGGCATTTCAGAGAATATGGCAGTACATCCAACCGGCCTCACAACCGCAGACCACGTGTAACCACACCAGCCCAGGATCTCCACATCCAGCAGGTTCACCTCCCAGATCGTCTGAGACCAGCCACTCAGACAGCTGCTGAAACAATTGGTTTGCATAACCAAACAATTTCTGCACAAACTGTCAGAAACCGTCTCAGGGAAGCTCAACTGCATGCTCGTCATCCTCATCGGGGTCTTGACCTGACTCCAGCTTGTTGCCGTAACAGACTTGAGTGGGCAAATGCTCACATTTGATGGCGTCTGGCACATTGGAGAGGTGTTCTCTTCACGGATGAATCTCAGTTTACATTGTTCAGGGCAGATGGCAGACAGCGTGTGTGGCGTCGTGTGGGTGAGCGCTCTGCTGATGTCAATGTTGTGGATCGAGTGGCCCATGGTGGTGGTGGGGTTATGGTATGGGCAGGCATCTGTTATGGACGAAGAACACAGGTGCATTTTATTGATGGCATTTTTTTCTTTTTTTTTTATATAAGAGAGGAAGGGGAACAAAGAAAACACAGGAAGACATTGAAGTCTGCCTCCATACCCACAGGACGGCAGAGAGAGGGGGAAAAACAAAACAAAACACGAAAAAGGAACATCGACAAAACCAACCAAACATTGTAAACTAAGAATTACACAACCACATCACACAAAAATAGATATATTATTGATGGCATTTTGAATGCACAGAGATACCGTGATGAGATTCTGAGGCCCATTGTTGTGCCATACATCCATGAACATCACCTCATGTTTCAGCAAGATAATGCACGGCCCCATGTTGCAAGGATCTGTACACAATTCTTGGAAGCTGAAAATGTCCCAGTTCTTGCATGGCCAGCATACTCACCGGACATGTCACCCATTGAGCATGTTTGGGATGTGCTTGACCGGCGTATACGACAGCGTGTACCAGTTCCCACTAATATCCAACAACTTCACACAGCCACTGATGAGGAGTGGACCAACATTCCACAGGCCACAATTGACAATCTAATAAACTCTACGCGAAGAAGATGTGTTGCACTGCATGAGGCAAATGGTGGTCACACCAGATACTGACCGGTTCTGAGTCCCCAGACCCCCAATAAAGCAAAAAACTGCACATTGCAGGGTGGCCTTTTATTGTGGGCAGTATAAGGTACACCTGTGCACTAATCATGATGTCAGATCAGCATCTTGATGTGGCACACCTGTGAGGTGGGATGGATTATCTCAGCAAAGCAGAAGTGCTCACTATCACACCTTTAGACTGATTTGTGAACAATGTTTGAGAGAAATGGTAATATTGTGTATCTGGAATGAATTTTAGATATTTAAGTCCATCTCATAAAAATGGGAGCAGAAACAAAGGTGTTGCGTTTATATTTTTGTTGAGTGTACATTTCTTGCTTGTAATTAAATTAAGAGACTTAAATAATAATCCACCTCTATCAAAAATAACCTAAATGATGGTGAAGAATTCTGAAATTTACATTTATGGATATGAAACTTCCCTA
The DNA here is from genome assembly GCA_963556495.2 of Valencia hispanica. Lineage (NCBI taxonomy): Eukaryota > Metazoa > Chordata > Actinopteri > Cyprinodontiformes > Valenciidae > Valencia > Valencia hispanica. The sequence goes on from OY747711.1 coordinate 49,258,570, forward strand.
ACAAAATATAAACGTTTACTATAGTACACAATTTATTTTCTTTGAAGTCAAAACAATTGATAATGTTCTTCCCCTCAATGATGATTTTGTGTTTTGTTTTGTCTTTAATCCATGATTATTAAAAAATATTGCAAGAATTACGAGTGCCAACAATCAAAATCTGATAAAGACAAAGCTAAAAAAATGTAAAGATCCAGGGGTTCCCTCAAGGCAAGGCAAGGCAAGGCAATTTTATTTGTATAGCACACTTTCAACAGCAGGGTAATTCAAGGTGCTTTACATGATTTGGTGATTTTTTTTAAAACACATAAAAGAAACACACATTACACATGATACACAATAAACCAAGAGAAAGATCAAAAAAAGCAAGAGAGCATGAACACATTTCATACATATGACATCAAGCATTTACTCAAAGGCAATTCTAAACAGATGGGTTTTTAGTCTCGATTTAAAGCAGCTCAGTGTTTCCGCAGCTTTGCAGTCGCCAGGAAGTCTGTTCCAGATAAGGGGAGCATAAAAACTGAAAGCTGCTTCTCCATGTTTAGTTCTGAGTCTAGGGATGTTTAGTTTAGCTAGAGTTGGAGGACCTGAGTGGTCTTGGTAGTTGGTACTGTTACAACAGGTCTTCAACATATTTTGGTGCTAAGCCATGTTATGATTTATAAACTAGTAGGAGTATTTTGAAGTCTATTCTCTGAGCTACAGGGAGCCAGTGTAAGGACTTTAGAACTGGGGTGATGTGCTCTACTTTCCTGGTTCTAGTGAGGACGCGAGCGGCAGCGTTCTGGATCAGCTGCAGCTGTCTGATTGACTTTTTAGGCAGACCTGTGAAGATGCTGTTGCAGTAATCAATCCGACTAAAGATAAACGCATGGATGAGTTTTTCTAGGTCGTGTTGCAAAATCAGTCCTTTAATCCTAGAGATGTTCTTCAGGTGATAGAAGGCTGACCTTGTTATTGCCTTTATGTGACCCTGGAGGTTCAGGTCTGAGTCCATTACTACACCTAGGTTTCGAGCCTGATCAGTAGTTTCTAGCTGTATTAATTGAAGCTGTGTGCTGACTCTTGATCGTTCCTCCTTGGGTCCAAAAATAATCACTTCAGTTTTGTTTCTATTCAGCTGGAGAAAGTTATGGCACATCCATCCATTTATTTGGTCAATGCATTGATTTAGGGTTTGAATGGGTTCAGAGTCACCTGGTGACAATGTAATGTAGAGCTGAGTGTCATCCGCGTAGTTATGGTAGCTAATGTTATTGGTTGCTATAATCTTGCCTAGGGGGAGCATGTAGATATTAAATAACATGGGCCCCAGGATGGAGCCCTGGGGCACCCCACATGTGATTTCTGTTCGTTCTGATGAAAAGTTTCCTATTGAAACATAGAAGTCCCTGTTCTTTAGGTAAGACTCAAACCAGCCAAGTACTGTACCAGAGAGTCCGACCCAGCTCTCCAGTCGTTCCAATAAAATATCATGATCAACAGTGTCAGGAAATCATTATTTGCAAAAACTAAAGCAGATACACGGCGTCAGCCCACCGCCTGTGTAATCGAATCTACAGACTACAGAGGCTTGCACTTCTGCGCCTCCTAGTGGATAGATTCACGATTGCAGAAATTGAATTACCGCTTGGAGCAGGGGTGTTTCCACTCTCTACGTCAGGACAAGGGACGTAATGACGTATGTTGCGGCCAAATTTGTTAAGCTGATAGTAACGCGATCATAACACGGCAATCCTGCACTGATACTGCAGGAGTATCAGCTGAAAAAGGCGGAAATTTTTCATACCCACATAATAATAATAATTATTAGGGATGTGTATTGGCAAAAATCTGGCAATACGATATGTATCGCGGTACAGGGGAGACGATACGATATATTGTGATATATCACGATACTATAAGTAAGACGATATATTGTGATTTTTTAAACTCAATTTAACAGTAGGAAAACTATCAAACCATTCTAAATGCTCCAACCTGTTTCATACTTTTAACACATCCAGTTTTATAGCTCTAGGTGATCCACTGGAACGAAGAAGGTGACAACAGCCACAAACTACCAGTCATGCTTATAATTTTACTACAAAAATTACTGTCATCATTAATGGTTCCATTCAAATCCTAAAAAAAATAAATAAATAAAAATCTGTACTTTTATTTTGAAAATCGATACAATATCGGGAAATAAAATATTGCGATATATCGTTGTAACGATATTTTCTTACATCCCTAATAATTATATGTCAAAATTACCAAGTTTGGGGCACCACCTGGATTCCAGGAATACCAATAGCCAAATTGTTCAGTCTCAGTTTATGTTTACCTGCCTAATAAGGCTGAGATAATTAAACAATAGATGTAGGAATAAGTTCTTGGCGTTCTTTGAACAGCAAGTTACTACACATGTAGGTGAAATAACAACGGTTTTCCAAAATACAGATTACAAAAAGAATTCAACTTTCAGTTAAAATACTTTAATCAACAAACTCACTAAGCTAGTAACACACCTAAACCACTAAGAAAAAGAATAATAATAATAATAAAACTAACACCCAAAAGTAAACAGTAAAAGTGATAAATATGCAAAGAAGTAGAAACAACCAATAAATTGATAGTGATGTCACAGTTCAGTATGAATATGTTTGCTTGAAGACCAAGGCTTGTGTTGAAGAGTTTTGGGAATGAAGCTACATTAGTTTTAAATTAATTGTGGTTAGTTTAAAACGAATTAGCACCTTTTGGTTTGTTTCCAAACCACCAATTCACAATTCAAAGCAGAAATGAAGAAAAACATTCTTTAGAAGAAGTAATGTTTTATTAAACCACTTCTGAGATCGAATTCAATAACTTGATGGAGAACTGATTCTATTTTATGGATCGGTCACCGCAGCAATTTTTGTAATTTAAAATTTTTACTTACTAATAATGCAGTTTCAAAAACGACTTAAAAGATTAGTTTTGGTGTTTAAATTATCTTTTATAAAGCCGATCTTTATTTTTGAATACCATTAATGGCAGTCTTTATTGTTCATGAAGCTGAAGACGGGCCCACGTGGTTCGCTTGAGCATGTAGCCAACAGCGAACCCACATGGAGCTGCTTAAAGCCGTGAAAATCAGTTTTTAACCTCCAGGTCGAACGACCTGTTTGTACCCAAACAATAAATGAAATCTTACACAAGGTAACAAATCACAGTGAAAAAAAACAACCTTTAAATCCTGTTTATCCTAAACTAATCTCGCTTCTGCCCAGACAGACCATATTGAACAGATAAAGTTCTCCAGGTTGCTCCGTTGATGATCTGGAAAACTCAAACAACGTTAGCCGGCAGGCTAACCCCCAATTTAGAGCTGAAGATCTTTGGCCGATGGGTCGGGCTGGGTTCTGGCTTAATTTCTATCATTGTTCACGGGCTCGGGCTGTTGCATGCACACCGCATGCGTCATGATGTGAAAGACCCCGACGTCAGGCCACTCCTTCTCTCAGATCCAAACAGAAAACATGCTCTGACTGCTGCACTGCGCTCTAAGACAGAAAATGCTGAAGTGTAAATGCTCTATTACCAGACATCCCAAGTCTCGAGTTGCAGAAGTCTCCTCCATTTATATAGCAGCTCCCTGATGCCCACAAGTCAGATAAAATCTCCTGAAATCTAGAGCAAGCGGTCAAGAGCGCACACAGAAACGCACGCAGGCGAGACAGACTTTTACGCAACAGAAGCGGTTAAAGCTGAGGATCTTACTATTCTCTCAGCCACTGCCAAGGTCCTCTTTTGGGGTTTTCAGACTATGGTCACCCTATAAAAAGTAAAATGTCCAGTAAATTGAAAACCTGCCGGTCACGTTGTCCAGTGTCACTTTTTTCTAGTAGAAACCCTGATGTGTGACTTTTGAATAATGTCGGGCTGTAATCGGGTTTCGGGCTTTATTAAGCTGTCAATCAAAATATACTCTCGGGCTGAATTCTCTCGGGCTCGGGCCTGGCCCAACTTTTAAGGCCCGATTACAGCTCTACCCCAATTTCCACTGCATGCGCTCCGCTCCGGTCCGCCACTCACTGTTCTATATCCGGTTGGTGCTTACTGATTTGTTTAGATTGACTGGACTTGATCCGGCATCCGGCAAAAATAGAATCCGTCCTATTGTTGCTGGATGGCGAAACGGCGCCCTGCGCCGCTCGGCGGAGGCAGTGAAAATGCTCTCATTGACTACAATGGGAGCGTTTTTGCTGCAGAGTGCGTGGTGGAGCGCATGCAGTGGAAATTGGGGGTAAGCGGAAGAGAACGTGATCCGGGGTGTTTCTCAATGTCAAGGCGCCTCACCTACCAAGGCAATGCCTCTATAGGCGAGGCGCCTTGCTTACGAGGACACTGTCCTTCCTTGGTCAAAGAAAACAGTTAAATGGAACAGACTTACATCCCATGACCGCGGCTGCCCAGGGCCCGCCTTTTGCTTACGAGCTCTGTTTACATCCCGCCCATCGTTATATTTTATACGTATAAGTTTCAATATAGATGTATAACGACAGTTTTACTTTTTTAATTGTGTATATATTGGTTAAATCAAATGTGAAAGCGAGTTAATACCTGCTAGCAACCGAAGCTGCAACTTCGAAAATACCGCGATGTATTCTGGGAAATTTTTGACCGAGGGAAGGCATCAAGGAACCTCCCATGTATCCTCGCTCAGTTAGCTAAACGGCAGACAAACGAAGGACAGACGCCTCGGTAGAATATTAACATTGGAACACGCCTTGATGACGTGTCTCCTAGGCAACCGGGGCGGGACCAAGGAATCAAGGCGAGGTTCCTTGGCATTGAGAAACCCCCCCGGTGTAGGTACCAGATCTGCTCGGGTAGCCAGATCTGCTCGGGGGCCTGCACCTAATTATGACGTCGTATTACATGATTGGCTGAACGCTAACATTACACTACATGATTGGCTGAACATTAGCATGTTGAGGCACTGTGCATTTTTTAAAAGAACTTTATTGAACAAATAGCAAGTATACAACACACGAACAAACAGCAAGGGGTGTTATATAAATACTGTACATGCAAAAATTTATGTAAATGACTTGTTTTAAGAGCCTTTTTCTTGATAGTCTGATATTGATTTTATATAGGCTTATAGTTAAACATTTGTCATTTTTTGGGGTTTCAAAAAAAAAAAAAAAGATCGTAATGGAAAATCTCTTTTACATTTCAATATATAGTGCTTGGCAGGGTTAAAAATGGGGCGTAATGTAGTTTGTCAGAGTGGCGTTGCCGTAATGTGACGTTATCGGCAAGCGCAGGACCCCCGAGCAGATCTGGCTACCCGAGCAGATCAGGTACCTACACCGACGGAGAGAGCCCTTAAAGCTCTGATTCTCTTCTTCTCCTGTTGGAGCTAGAATGTGGATTAGCGCCACCCAATGGGTGTGCATCTCCTAACATTGTTAAGCTTAGAGTTAAAGGCTCTACATGTAACATTGATTTTGGATGCTCGTGTATCATGTAAAATAAATATGTTTCCACCACAACTTACTGTTGTTGACGAAATCAGTGGCCATATTGAAAGTCAAAGTTGGAGCAAGAAAAAATCTGACTTTCTAAGTGGGAAGTTCAACTTCAGGGGGCGTTCCAGTTAATTTTTTCCACTCTGAAGTCAACATTTCTGAGTTCCAACTACAAATGGAAAACACCCAAAAACCTGGTCAAACTTGAGAATGCTGCAATATCGGTTGTACTGATTTCTCGTAAGATTGATAAGTATACAACAAAGGGGACTCCTAGCTAACAACTCTCCAGCCCAGGTTAGACAAGCCATTAAATAGCTCAAATGATACTCAAAATATTAACCATTGTATTATTTTCCTCACCAACGACAATCTGGATGAGGAAATTGTCGACAGTCTGCAGAGCTACACCGACCCTATTTTACCTACGTAATAAAATAATATATAAATTTTTTTTTACAAAATCAACTTGAGGTTTATATCTTTCAGCTAAAAACCTGTTCTATTTTAGCTAAGATTACATTTCTACCTTGCCTTTTGTACGTTTCTGACAATATTTACCTAGTGAACCTGTGTTTTTGTATTGAAATTTAGGTTGTTCAACTGTTTTTGGCTGACAGTTTAGCTTTCCTAATGTTTCAGCGAAGTTGTAATATTTCAGTTTTTTTTAATTGGTTAGTCTTCTTAAACAGTTTTTAACCTTTTTATAGAGATATTGTTAAGTTTGCAATTAAGAAAAGATTAATTAGTAACTAACTGTAAGCTGAGATACATGAAACCAAATACAGCTGTAATAGACTTGTCAACAGATCTCTTAATTTTGTGACTTAGTCTGTGGTTTTGATTAGTTTTTAAATTCCCAGTTACATGTAAAGCCTTTTGAGATACATTAAACACTAGACAGTGAAGTACATTGTCCCCCAACCAGTGAAATGGGATTAGGCTGCCTCTAAAGAGAAAATAAATTGGCTCGGAGTTCTGTCCCAGTCTTTGTTGGCTGTTTACAATAAGCTTTTGCAGTTGTTTAAAAGCACTTGAGGTTGGATCGGGTCAGTTTTTATGTTTATTTACCACAAATTTAGCAATCAATTTTATATATATATTCAGCTACATCTAAACAGGTGTAAAAAAGCATTTAATCTTAGGTGACACCATGTTATATCACAAAAAAGTTTGTTTTTTTGGCTGAAAATGTTTATTAGGATTTCCACCAAAAATGCACCAATATACAAACTAAGCCAGAGTAACGGCAAATATAAAGCAAATAGCTTCAATGTCCTCGATAACAGATGTAAAATTCCAAACTTTTCACAGTAACATGCATTTCATAAAAAAACAAATTAAAGATTCTTTCTATTGGCAGCAATTATTAAATCACCCATCAGTCAACAAGAGTAGGTGACCCGCTGGAGTATTGGACCATTTCTAGGAAACTTAATACAGGTGGAAAAATGATACAAAATTCAACTAATAAATGTCTGAACACAAAGTTAAAATGCATGAAGTGATCTCTTCCAAACTTTCAAAAATAACAGTTTTATAGCTTTGGTTAAAACCTTTTACCAGAATTTGAAATAATTTTGTTTTGAAGGAGCTCCACATCTTATTAACCAACTCATCATGTCCATTGTTAATCAAATTTACTATTGAGAATTAGACGGCCCCTAAATGAATGGAAAAACATACTTTACACTGCCATACAGTAGGACTCATTTTTTGTAAAGTTTCAGTAAACAAAGAAGAGACTTCATTTCTTATCGCTGAAGCTAGACAGAGAACATCTTAAACTGTAAACAGACAGTAAACAAGGCACAGATCAGATCAAACTAAGCACAGAAATCCTCCTAAGATATTTAAATTAATTATGATCTTAAGGAAGCTCAATCTGCAAATGCTAAAGAGAGAGGTTAGGAACAAACAAGAAACCCCAAGGCAAATAAATTAATATAATACAGAGAGAAACATTTGGCAAACTGTCCTCTGAATGAGGAAAAGCAAGAATAAGAGTGAAAGTTCTTCTCACTCTCACACACACACACACAGAGAGAGGTTCAGCTTCATAAACGCCATCATTATCCAGTTAACAAGGAACTCTATTAAGATACCTTAGCTTTTAATCACTGGACTAAAATCTGACCATTTTGTGTATGTATATATATATATATACATTCCATCCATTTTCCATACCCGTCCATCCTATGTAGGGTTGCGGGGCGGCTGGTGCCTATCTCCAGCAGTCAAGGGGCGAGAGGCAGGGTAGACCCTGGACAGGTCGCCAGTCCATCGCAGGGCAACACAGAGACATACAGGACAAACAACCATGTACGCACACACTCATACCTAAGGGCAATTTAGAGCAACCAATTCACCTAACAGTCATGTTTTTGGACTGTGGGAGGAAGCCGGAGTACCCGGAGAGAACCCACGCATGCACAGGGAGAACATGCAAACTCCATGCAGGAAGACCCCAGGCTGGGATTTGAACCCAGGACCTTCTTGCTGCAAGGCAACAGTGCTACCAACTGCGCCACTGTGCAGCCCTCATTCAGTTCCAGTGTTGTGTAGCTCAAAATGACCAGAAATAAAGGCTTGGAAGTATTCATCTATATGAGCTTAACTCTGAAATGAGTTCAAAACTATAGATCTTTATACAATATTCTAATTTGTTATTTTCCTGTAAATACAAAATTAGGTTTTAGACCATTTTAAGGTCTATTAGAGAAAATATTCTAAAATTTTATTTGACTCTTACAGAAAGGCTAGGGGGCCCTACCCTCTGACACAAATCCGAGAGATGAGAACATTTGAAAACAAAGGAAGAAAGTTTTTATAACTACTTTTATTGTGAAATAATGTAAAAAATAAGTTATTTCACCAGAATTTAATCTATGCATGCATTAGTCAAAAATACAATTCTAAATGGAGGATGTTTTAATGTTTGGCCTTAACTTTGCACATGGAGTCATTGCAGTTTACTAAGGCTACAGGTTTTATTAAACAGACTAGATAACTAATAACAGACTGCAACATGACAGTGTGGATTATGAAAATCAAAGGGTCAGACGGTCTTTGGTGAACCAGTTCTGTTGTCTAATTCTATAGTATCCAACTGGTTTAAACCTAAAATGACCTTATTAAGGAAATCTTCGAATATCCTAAATGAAAGATGGCGATTTAATTTCCCAGAGAGCAACGTTAACAGAATCAATAATGAGCCTCAATCTTAAAATTAAACCTCCACCTTCCACCCACACATTAATATCTATGTATGTTGATGTTATTTTAGGCAGTAATGCTCAACAATTATTGGTTAGAACAAAACATGCTCATCAGTATTGTGTTTACATGGGAACCATCTGTCATGGCTGCACTTCCTCTCTGTTCTCATTAAGATCGTGAGGTTCTGCCAAACAGGACGATTTCTGACTCTGCTCTGATTCCTTCTCCTCTTCATTAACCACTCCATCCTCCTCTGTCTGCGGTTTCTCCTCTGATAGGTTCTCTTTCTCTTCCTCAGAGCCTCTTTCATCCTCTCCTGAGTCTTTCTCATCTGTGGAGACGGAATAGAAGTCAGCCTTACCTTAACCATAAAGCAGAAACAGAAAACCGTAGGAAGGATGGAGCAAAGAAGAAAGGGTCTGAGATGAACCAAAGTGCCTTTGTTTTTTTGTCATAAATTAACGAAAGTTTGCATTTACAGATAGAAGAGCATGTAATATAGATCGCCGCCTGTGTACTTATAATCACAGCTCATCCTGATCCCATAGAATGCTTAAGGTGACAACACAGCAGAAAGGTTTCACTGCTTCTATATGTTTCGGTGAATGAAAACAGACACAGGAGTCGTTTTAAATGCATATTTGACTAAAATTTATATTTTTACAAGAAAGAAAGAAAGAAAGAAAGAAAGAAAGAAAGAAAGAAAGAAAGAAAGAAAGAAAGAAAGAAAGAAAGAAAGAAAGAAAGAAAGAAAGAAAGAAAGAAAGAAAGAAAGAAAGAAAGAAAGAAAGAAAGAAAGAAAGAAAGAAAGAAAGAAAGAAAGAAAGAAAGAAAGAAAGAAAGAAAGAAAGAAAGAAAGAAAGAAAGAAAGAAAGAAAGAAAAGAAATAAAGAAAGAAAGAAAGAAAGAAAGAAAGAAAGAAAGAAAGAAAGAAAGAAAGAAAGAAAGAAAGAAAGAAAGAAAGAAAGAAAGAAAGAAAAGAAGATATGAGGAAGAAAGGTATGGTATGAAAAGGAAGGAAGGAAGGAAGGAAGGAAGGAAGGAAGGAAGGAAGGAAGGAAGGAAGGAAGGAAGGAAGGAAGGAAGGAAGGAAGGAAGGATATAAGGACAAGAAAAAAGACCAGGAAAAATCTATAGAAATAGGAACACAAAGAAAGAAGGAAAGGCAAGAACTGACATATGGAATAACAAAAGAAGGAAGAAAGGATGGAAGAAGAGAAGGAAGGAAGAAGGTAAAAAAAAAAGAAAAACTCCTGTCTTTAATTCCTCCATAACTCGTGATGTGCATTCTGATACTCTTCTGAAACAGTTATCCTGAGATGCTTACTGACCCATCAGAGACTATTATTATATACACACCCACACGCACACATGCATACACACTGATTCATATAGTCACACCTGACTGTATGAAATATGCTTTAGGAAAATTTGATAGACTCAAAGATTTTTGTAAAAAAAAAAAATTATCTGTGGTCACATGACGCTTGTTTTAGCTTCCTTGGTGCCTCAATTCTACATTATCCCCCCTCTTATGTCGTATCTATTTCCACAAAACAAAATGTCTGACCTAAACACTTTAACCCTCATGTGGACCCCCATTGTGTTTTCATGTTTGTCTTCAGATGTCTAGCTTTTAGTACCTCCACAAGGGGGAGCTGTCTCCTCTGAGTCTGTCTCATCAGAACACATTGACGGTCCAGGAGGATGTGACTCTGCCCTCAGCCTCCTCTCAAAGCTGAACTCTGGAAGTCTGGGAGCCTGAGGTCGAGTCTTCCTAGCTGGGTTAAGAAAGTAGCAATAGGCACAACGGAACGCTGATGGGAAACACCGGAGGAAAGAAAACAGGAAGAGAGATTTCACAACAACAAATGGAATGTGAAAACTTGGTGAGGGGGGGTTGGGGGGTTTTATCTTACCAAGGTACTCAAATTCTTCTTTCAGAGCCATGCCGTTATGGGAAAAACACTGCTGGCAGATCAGGGCATATCTACAACAATATACCGTAATAGACATATTAATACATAGTCAGTGTACTGTAATTATTTTCTTGTTTTAATGTAATGTTCCTGAAATGAACACCCAGGTGAAATGTTATATTTCGTGAGAACATACTGAAAGCTACCAAAACAACAAGGTTGTGCAGAATTTGTGATTACACACAATTTAATGGTAGGTTTTGGCCCTTTATACATATTCAATTCTGATTCAAAATTATACAAGCTGGCTCTAATATAGATATAACACCTCTTTATAATATTTGATTAAATCAACCCACATAATGTTGTCATCATCAAGCTTCTGACATAATTCTGGATAGATATCTGACCACTATTCTTGTCAGATTTCGTCTAAATTAGTTGGTTTCCTTGCCTACCCTGGCTTTAGAATAGTCCACAAATATCCAATTGACCTGTGGCTCAGCCCCGTGCCCCAGATGCAATTGAACCAATAGCACTCAACTGTACGGTGTTCATTTTAGGACATCCTCAGACTCAGGTGTCAGATTCAGAAAAACATCCGTCATCTTCAGACAAAACTCCTTCAGCGTCAGAAAAACATCTTTCATTCTCAGAAAAAACTGCGTCAACCCAAACGGCCTCAGAAAAATCTCTGTCATCCTCAGACAAAACTCTCTCAGCGTCAGAAAAATCTCTGTCATCCTCAGAAAAAACTGCTTCAACCCAAACGACCTCAGAAAAACTTCTCAAAGGAGTCAGGTCTCGGAAAAAACTGAGTCAGACGAAAAGTTATCAGAGTCAGGTATCAGACATCAGATGAAAATTAGTCGGGTCTCAGGAAAACCGCTGTCAGAAAAAGTGTAGTCAGACGAAAAAGTCTCAAATGAAAAGTTATCAGAATTAGCTGAAAAATATCACGCGTCACGGACGAAGCTGAAGTTAGCTTCCGATTCGTAAATGTGTAAAGGGCAATTCCATTGAATTTTTGCTAGACTAGACTACATTAAACCAAGTCCTGATCAAAAACTGCAATACGACTTTTCAAATCTGGACTGAAGTACTCTAAACAGCATGTAGATTAATTAAAACTCTGTTTCAGATTTGTGAAACCTTTATTCTATTAGTGAAAATGCAAATTAGGTTCATTTTATGGTATTTTTTACCATCCAACCATATTAGACCAGGTTCTGATCAAAAACTACAACACTTGGACTTTTCAAATCTGGACTGAAGTACTCTACACAGCATGTAGATTCATTAAAACTCTGTTTCTGATTTGTGAAACCTTTATTCTATTAGTGAAAATGCAAATTAGGTTCATTTTATGGTATTTTTACCATCCAGACCATATTAGACCAGGTTCTGATCAAAAACTACAATACTTTGACTCTTCAAATCTGGACTGAAGTACTCTACACAGCATGTAGATTCATTAAAATACTGTTTCTGATTTGTGAAACCTTTATTCTATTTGTGAAAATGCAAATTAGGTTCATTTTATAACTTTTTGTCAAATATACTCCACTGCATGCATATGTTGGATCTTTTAACATTTTCATCAATATTACTTTAGCTCTTTAAGATTCTGTCAATTTCCTACAGTCAACCAAAACATTATATACATATTCAAATGGATTCATTCAAATCTGAATAACAGCAGTTCAAACCAGGATAGTCATGACAGTGTCATACATCATAAATATGTGGTGTTGTTTTGTTCTGATCTTTTGTTCTTGTGGATGAACCTGATATTGTGAAATTGTGGGATAAAGAGTCAACAATTTGTTAACCCGCAGTATTAGTGTAGCCCACAACACATTAATTTGTACTTCTGCCTACTGCTTTTCAAACAGGAAAAAGAAATGTAAATGTGTAAATGTTAAAACACGTTTAAAATAAACTACCCTGGCTATAGCCAATATATAATTAACTCTCATCTTTTGTTTTATTGCGCTGTGTGCAGCACAGTAGCTGTAGGCAATTGAAGTTATCCATCTATTGCAGCAAATAAAAAACACCATGACCCAGGCTGTCCCTTTCTGCTCAGTAATCCCTGCAGCAGACCCGCCGTTAGGAACTCTGGTTTATTTGTCTGCCACTCCGTCCTGCTGCTGACCCACCTTGTCATCAAGGAACGACAAATGCCTGGACATCGCCATTAGCTTCTTTTAAATAAACTGTTTAAATTAACTTTATTTCTGCTTTGGCTCCACTTTCCGCCCACTATGTCATATAGGTTACCAACACGAAGACGTGTGCTACTATCTGGTTTAAGGTGCAACGCCAACATGATCAGTGTCATCCAAGCTTCAACATTCTCCATGTCTCAGCCTAGTATGAAGTACAACTTAAACATTGATTTAATATTTCTCTGATCTAGGCTGCATGTTTAATCATTCAAAGACAAACACAGTTTATCCAGTTTTTACCACAAAACTTAAGTAGACTAATAAGTTTCACGTTTTTACAATAAAATCTATCACTTTTAACGCACATTTCACGATTTTACAATAAACCATCATGTTATGCAATTAGGAATTAGGTGTATATTATAGAGATAAGGGGCGGCCGCGTTTGGCCCGGGAACCTTAGCTTGGAAACTTTCTTTTAAAATCCTATGTGAAACGATGCAATTCAGCAATAAACTAGATAAATGATGGTTTCTATGTTTAACTAATACTTTTGATAAACGTAGCCCACTCCGCAGTAAATAGAAATAACACTGAAAACGCACCGTTACAATCGGATATATTGAAAACCAACTCCAGTTAATACAGATCCGAGTGGCAGTATGAAAGTATTTCAGTCTTTTGAGTAATTTACAGAAAACGAATAGAAAACAACGCGGGTAAAACACTCTAAGGTTAATCTTAGCCAGCGAGTTAATAACTACAATGTGGTTAAAATTATCTGAAATAAAGTCCGTTGCAGGTTTAATATGATTCTCTAGTCGCTAATCAGCTAATGGAGCCACAAGCTTCTTTCTTACGACCGATGTGCTGCGATTCTCTGGTTGTAAACAATCATAGATCCCGACACTGATGAAGCGTTAATAGCGCTCTGCGGCTGGAAGTCTAAAAATAGGAACTTAAACACTTGTTTTGACGAAAAGTTTAGTCTTGAGTTTTCAGTTACTTCCTGGATGTTAACGAGTCCGGGTTAGTCAAACTGTTTGTTTTTTGCGCAAAACCACTTCCTGTTTCAAACATGAGCGTTCCAAATTAAAATACGGTAATGCTTAACTTCATGAATCATGCTTTTATTTTCCCAAGAAGGGGAACTTCTGCTGTACCGGCAGCAAAGTGACAGATAGAAGCATTTAGATCATAGACCGTACATTTAGATTTACACAAAGGAGGTAGAAAGCATGAAACAAAGGGAGGATTAGAACATTAAATGATAAAGAATAAATCTTTAGCCATACCTCGACCAAAACAAACTTTTCCTTAATGATAGTAATGTTTAACAAAAATGTTAAATAATAACATTGGACCTTTACAGTAACACTGCTTAGATTTCTCCACAGCTGTGAAGGACGAATTTTTTTATCAGCTTGTAAGGCGCTAATGTAAACAATCGCCAGACTAAAAAATAACAAGACTTTGCTGTGAGCAGCAACAGTAAAACAACATTGTTTAGACTATAATTTGAACACAACTGAAAAAAAAATATACAACTTTAGGTTTCTGCTGGGTAACATTAAAATAAAGATGACTAGTCCTTAGGCTACTTAGGTCTTAAATAAATGGAAAAAAGGTAAATACTAATCTTATCTGGGGAACATTCAAGCGTCAGAGCAGTTAGTGGGCCTTATTAGAAATTTTGCTTGGAAAATTACTGAATTGATCTGAAGCTGTGAAGTATTCTGTCTCCTTCCAGGAGCAAAGTGACAGATAATAGAAGCATTTAGATCATAGACCGTACATACATTTAGATTCACACAAAGGAGCTAGAAATCATAAAACAAATTTAGGATTAGAACATTAAATGATAAAGAATAAAGCTTTAGTCATACCTCGACCAAAAAGAACTTTTCCTTAATGATAGTAATGTTTAATAAAAATGTTAAATAATAAGGACGCATTTGAGATACACTAGGCTACCTGTTTCAGCTGCATGATGTTCTTCTGTACAGCACTTTGGTCGGCCTCGGCTGTGTATAAACGTGCTATATAAATAAAGTGGTATGGTATATGTGAAAATTATGCTTTTAGTGCAATCTTTAAGCCAACAGGGGTGACCTACACACACAGTGGGGTATAACTTGGTTTCTATTTTTTAAAATGTAGTTTACTTCATTAAGACAAATGATGATAAAAATAGATTCAGAATTTCGGTCACTGTTCTAAAGACGGGACAAATGCGGAAAATATTCAGTTAACACCTGTGTGCATTATATGCTATAGATCGCATAAAAAAAACAACAGGGTGTCAGTATAATAAATGTGAGACCTACTATCAAACCACAGTAAATTCTATTCAGTTGCAACACTTTTTGATGTTTGAGGGTTTTTGTGTGTTCCTTTTAATAAAAGACTAAATTAGACAGGAGTAACAAGGCTAATTTAAAATATAAGCAGTCTAAAGTACTGAGTAGAGGTAAAAAGTGGCCAAATAGATAATTACTCCGGTAAAGTATAAAGTATAGCTCAAGTCCTACACAGAAACTGCAATGAAGAAACGTGTCTTTCTTAAGCAAGAGTATCAGGTACAGGTAAAAAGGTTACTTGACATCGTTGTTATTAAAATAGAGTGGCATACTCAAATCTGAATGTGCAACTGAGTTAGATCAATTGAATTAGAGATTTTTTACAGTTGTACAGGTTTTAAAATTGTGCATTTAGAATAAATGTATTATTTTTTTTCAAGGAGTTAACAGAGAATAAACTGTAAGAAACAGATGAGCAAATAACAGTAGTAGAGATATTAATTAGGTAAATAAACTGTGTCCTGAGTAAAACAATTTTAACTAAGGTGGTTGCAAAGATAATCCTTACTATAACATCAATTAGATTCTGGAAAAGCAGGGTCTGAAGAAGTTGTCTAATTCAATTCAAAATACTTTATTGATCCCAGAGGGAAATGAAGTGTTGTTGTAGTTCATGCAAGTAGGACTAAAATTCTTAAATACATTAGGTAACTATGTGGGGAACTTATTAGTTTGTTTTGTTTTTGCAAGGCAAGGCAAGGCAATTTTATTTGTATAGCACACTTTCAACACCAGGTAATTCAAATATACAAACCTAATTGCAAACCTAAATGATTGGGATATGATCATCTGGGGGTTGAAGATGCCTCAGCAGTGGCAGCAGCAGGATACACAGGTTCTGAGGTTAGGCCTTATGCATGACCTTTAACCTACTATGTTTCTTTTCTGGACACCTGAGAGGCAGTTGAAGTTATTGTTTCCTTGTTTCTTGATTTTTTAATACATGTGCAAGACAATGCCTTAAAAAAAAGGGGGGAATTGGATTTGATAGTAATTGGAACAGATTTTTAAGGGATTATGAAGAGAAGTGTAACTTGCAAGTAATTGAGTTTCTTGTGAATCATAACTCCGTCATAAATTAATGAGGGTTTTTACTACCTAGACTTGACATCTGACTTCATATTCCATTTCGGTTTGGGTTCAGACTTGTAGTACATATTTTGTCTGGGAACTTTAAAAAGTTTTAATTTGATCTGAAAACCTTCTTTACTTCTTGCTGGGAGTAGTTGATTCTTGGGATTCTTTACTCTCACAAGTTGGAATGGTTGGTTATCTTTTTCTTGGCATGGATTTAGTAAAGATTGATTTGGAGACATTTACCTTAATTATAATCTAGCTTCAGTTGATGAGGCTTGACTCATTAACCAGGTTGTGAGTTGTTTAGAATTGCTTTTGCACACAGTTGCATCAGGTTGATCTGAAACCATAGTGTGTTGGTTATACTTGTCATAATCATCCTATTCATCTTTTGTGAATTGGCTCACCTATGTTTGAACATCAATGCTCTAATACCTAATTAGCTCAGCTCCCAAGGGTCGCATTGGGAGGTTCTCACTGAAGGACCTTCTGAGGGGTGACCTCTCTCCTTTCTGAGGAAGGACTGATCGGTGGCTACGGGTCACTGGATGCTGGCGGAGGCTGACTTCATGGCAACAGACAACAAACAGCGCAAGGGAAGAGTATACATTTCAACACCTAGTGTTGATGTAATACCCTCTGAAGTGTACTGGAAGATGCTACATAATTTCTCCTTTGTTCTGTGTTTTATCTAGAACATCCTGACCGATGACGAGACCTGTGGATGGCCGCCTCTGGGGCGAGGGGCTGTTGAGATGACATTTTGCCCACAAGAAAATGGCGTAAGAAGACCCCGTGGGTTTTCGGTCTCAATGCACAGGAGTCTCAGCAAAGTCATCTGGAAGGATCTAATATTTGTCACTGTGAGCTAATTCCATGGCAAAGCATGTCTCATGTCTGATTGTAATTTGTGTTTTGAACATTGTCTTTTTTTTTATCAACCTACCAACCTTTTAGGGAGATTTGTGATAGCACTTTTGAATTTTCCTTTATATTTATGGTATTATTTAAGTTAATAAAAGCAGGGAATTGTGGTGGAAAATTGTTATGCAATTAGGAATTAAGTGTATATTCTCTGTTTAGTGATGCATCTAGGGTAAAATGACAAGCTTATTGTTCCAGCTTAATGTTATGAGAAAGATATATGTGTCAGGTCACCAGAGAGACAGACGCCGGGGCAGTAAGATAACAGTCTGGCCTTCGGATGTGCTGCTTTATGCGTTGATATAAGACTCGTGTGAAGCAGTTTTCCGGAGGCGGGGCGTGAACGTTGGAGAAGACATCTACAGAGATAAACAATGATTGCTGAATACTATTTAAGCGGTTAGTTAGAAAGGTTGGTTAGGGTGATGCACGAGTAACTCTGTCCCCTCCGTGTCTGGCCAGACATGTTTGAATTAAATAGTTAAACGCCTTCTTGGACTCAAGTCTTCTTTATAATGGAAACCCTGAGATACTATTTTTTGCCATTACATATCATTGATAATTGTAATACTGTTTGTGTTACTGTATTTTGGCTGTGTAAAGTTTAAATAAGACCATTTGTATCCTTTACTGACAACACAGAGCCTAGGATAACAAAAAGGTTTGTGCTAATTCCTTATATGGGTGATAAATCCTCTCTAAGAGTTGATTGAGAGTTGTCTGGAAGGCCTAATTTACATGTACTTTGTTATATCGTTTTAACATCCACAGGCCTAATGTGGGTGTGGTTTGTGACCTGTTGTGAATCCCTGTTTTTTAATGCTTTTGAGAGACTGAGCTCGGTGGGAGTAAGCACTGAGCTTTGTTGGAGACAAGACACTGAGTAAGCTAAGGCTTATCTTCCCCTTGTGAAAGAATTCGCAAGTAAAAACACAGAAGCTGTCTCTTTCCTCATTTCTGTTCTTTATGTTCTAGGGTAATTTTTTTACCTAACATCCATACAAACATTCCAATCAGTTTAAAGTTATTATTTAAAGCATCGAGTCATTGACTGGCAGAGCAGAAACACATTACAAAAAGAACTGAAATGAATTTGACATATTACTACATTACTCTGCTGTACATAAACAATGCTGGTCTTCAATAATGTTTCCCTTGTCAAGGACAATTGATGCCAGATGAGGCTTCTCTCCTCTTGCTTTAAAATTTGAAGATCCGTCCCTCTAATTTCCGTTTATTTTCAAGTAAATCCACTTTGAAATTTTGTACATAGCCATTTCATAATGCTGACCTTTTTAAAGGCTCCTCTAGGATATTAATTGTTGTTGGCTCCAAAAGTTTTCAAGAGTCTCTTTAGGAATTGTTTCAGCACTGACCGCTCTCACTGTAAAGATACAGTAAGCTGCGACCGCGTGTCTGAGTTAGCAACAGTAACTAAGGAGGATGGGGCTTAGCAGGAATAAGCGACAGGTCAATAGGGCCGAGTTCAGGGCCATTCCAGAAGCTTAATGTTAGCCTGGTTAAACCATTTTGAGATTAGTTTATTTGGATCATTAACTGCGTTCACGTTTCAACTATTCATTTCTTGACTTGAGGAAAAAAAAGTTAAATACTCTTTCTTTATAATGCCATTCTTGAGAGTTTAAATAAAGGCAACTGGCCTTTTGTTGTTGTCTTGAAAAAGTTTTGTCTCTCATCCAAGAAGCTTCTTCAGTTCCTAAAACTGGATTGGGAGTATCAGATTTATAAGTCTAAGGTTAGCAAACTAATTCTGACCTGATGTTAGGCTCATGTGTGCTCATGTAGAAAGAAACATCAGTGGTTTGAGACGTTGTGTTCCTGGA
Source organism: Valencia hispanica (assembly GCA_963556495.2). Classification (NCBI taxonomy): domain Eukaryota; kingdom Metazoa; phylum Chordata; class Actinopteri; order Cyprinodontiformes; family Valenciidae; genus Valencia; species Valencia hispanica. The sequence continues at coordinate 49,277,588 of OY747711.1, forward strand.
TTGTTTCTGATCATTCATTGTAACACATTATCTTTCATCTTTCAGTTTGGATTAGAAGGTTGAAGCTTGGAAGAGGTTAGCTGTAAAACTGGACAATGATCTTAAACACACATCAAACATGGTTTTTGCAGGGATGACAGGTCAAAATGTCGTTTCTGGATGCTTCAGGCTTTAAAGCTAAAGATATGTGATTATAAGCTAGTTCTGTTCTAGGACACCAACCATTTGGAGTTAGCTCTACCAATTCTAAGAGTGGGTAAATTAACCAGAATTACTCAAGAAGTGTGTGGTTTCTCTGCAATATGTTTGGCTATATGTATAATTTAACCTATGTTTGGTATAGAAAAAAAATATTCCCATAACTTAAATCCTTTGAACCAATTCTAGTAAAAAAAAAAAAAGACTAAAATAAAGAAAATTCCCAATATATAGAAGTTGAAAATTAACCCCCATAAAGACAAGATAAACTTCTCAAACGGACTGGAAAAGGATAACGATACAACTTTCCAATTTAGGCTTGATTACAACTAAGACCATAAGGTAAATGTGATGGAGCTTAATAAGCAGTTTATTTGGTGAGTATACCTTACAAACCATTTCTTGAATAAGTGGACTCCTACCTGTTCTGTGGTCCGTCTCCTACCAGAAACTCGATGACTCTGTCAACTGTTCCTCTTTCTCTGGGTAGAATAGGTCTTGCTAATGGAGGACCAGGGGAGTACATGCCTGCAGACCAAATGCATAGAAATGAATCACAGACAATTCCTAACATCCAATCTTTAAACTAGTTATACAGAATATGCATACAAGTATAGCTCAAAAACTTAGAGAGTCATGAAGAAGTTGAATATTTTTTGTTACTCATTTTCAGAAAGTAAAATTCATACATTAAAGTCCTGCAGATGCAATATTTCAAAATTCATTGGAACCTACCTACACCTGTAATTGGGGTGGAGGGGGTCCTCTGTACAGTTCCCTGGATGATACAAGTATTGGGGGTGGATTTCTCTGGAGGTCCTCCTGGAGCTAAGAGAGGAACAAGATCTGTTGGCAAAGCAGAACTCGATAAAAGACACTAAAAATGTAAAGGAACCTAGTTAGAGGCTTGACATTCATTCCGGTTGTTCTTGACTTAGCTTTTCTTCCACGACCTGAATTTTCTAGAACCTCCGAAGTATAATGTGTCTCAGATTGACAAGCCCTAACAGACTGCTACACAACTGACATGAGAAGTAGTAGTTTAGGCTTAACACCATGAAGCACAAATGTGACTATATCCAAATCAATGTTCTGATTTTCATGTGGTGTTTTGTTCTAATTCCAGATGACCTTACATACTTAGGACTTACCTCATATAACTGCAGATATTGAGGAATCAAAATGTCTGAGTATGCTGGATTCTCCGTTTGCTTTGATAAACGCAGTCGCTGGGGTTGAAGCCGTCAGTGGGTAAGACTTATATCCTGCTTGAGTATGCTATGATCAAAAGTCAACCATAGAGCCAAGGTTCCCCTGCTTCCATATAAAGACACTGTATTGCTGATTCTGCACTATCATGATCAGATGACCAAGTCAGTCTTCAAGACCTAGTCAAGACATCTGCCTTTACTGTAGCAACATTACCATTATAAAATTTTTAGGAGCAAATGAAGTCACAATAGGTTAATCTCCATACTAAAAATGCAACAAAACACCCACTTGAGCGACTCCAAAGTCTTCCAAATGAGAATTTGGAATTATAATTTTCATCCAAATTTAACAGGAGAACCTGAGATAAAAAGGTCAGGTTTTGTCTCTTACCCACTGGTCCCATCTGAGGCCGTGCTCCTGGTGAGAGAGTAATTCCCATCGGACTTGAGGAACCTGTCGACATTGATTTCATACCCCTTTGACGGATTTCTGCTGAGAAAACAGAAATTTACACTTCCTTTGTTTTTTCAGTGACAACATTAAGGAATGCTGGAGCATCTGAATAACTAGAATATAACGGAAAATAAACTTTATTAATCCAAAAAGTAATGCTCAGTATGTTGACCTATGACATTGTGATACATTTCAGGAATATATATCTGTTAATTTGATTATGACCTACAGTTCATGAATTTGTTTAGTTTCACAAAAAATAATACCATGTTTAATTCAGAACTGCTCTGACAGACTTGGAATGAGCACACAACTATATGGAGGAATGCTGACCTGACAGTTGTCAGGCAGACAGACAGTAGCATTCTGCACAAGAAGGGCAACCCATAACAGGTCATTACAAAATAAGTTGTCTGTTCAGAGTGATCTATACTAGCATATTAATCAAAAGCTTAGTTGAAGGAAAAAGTGTGACAGTAACAGGGATAACTGTATCCTTAACTAGATTGTTCGCGTTGGAGATCCACAAGGTAAGGACTGCAGCTGGAGACTGTCCTTGAGGAACTACTATACTCCAACATATCCAGGTCAGGAGCTAAAACTGCTCTATTCCCTGTGGTAAGTTTCCCCTAAACCAGAGGAATTGCGCCGCTCAAGGTGGCAGCATGTTGGAGTAGCTCTGTTAATTTGGTTCATATTTTTTTCTTTTTTTCAAAACTTTAATTCTTCCATTTTTGGTAGAAACATTGTTTTTGTGGACAACTGTTCTCTCTGGTTTTGAATGCTGTGCAGCTGGAAGGATTTTTGCTGATACTTTTTATTTTTGGACATTTGTTATGATGCATAACCATGGCAACAAGGTGGTTTACAACTGGCAGCAGCTGATTAACATCACAAAAGCTCAAATAATACCTCAACTACAGCCACAAAACCCTGATGAGTTGAAAAGAAGACGCCATAGATCCAGAGTATCTTCTACATCAGACAACTACAGAGCGTCTTCAGTCAGAGGCTTCTTCAGATCTGCAGAGCACTGCAAGAGATCATCCCTACCCACAGCCATCAGCATCTACAACAAATCTTTAAAGGAACTTGCATAATGAGTTACAACAACATTTAATTTCCCTTTGGGATAATAAAGTAATTTTGAATTGAATTGAATTGAGACAATGTCAGCAGGGTCTTACCACGGCCAAGGACTGAGATGTTAGTGCGTACTTGCCAATGTATGCCATATTCCAGCATTCCTAGTTAGAGATCAGGTGATTACCACCTTAACACTACTCATTAGTAGGCCCACATTTTGTACATTTTCTTTTTTTTGTTATGAAACATTTTTCTTCAAGAAACTGAATTTTGGGTTTCCATTAGCTGTAAGCCATAATCATTAGAATGAACAGATTTAACATTTAAAATCTTTCATCCTGTGTGTGATTTGTGGAATATATGATTATGTCTCTGTAAAAGAATGCAAACTGGTACATCATAATAAATTAGATTATATCAATAAAATGTTAATTAATTTCAGTAAGACAATTAAAAGAGACATGATCAGGTCTTGCTACAGTTCATTCTTCCACGAACAGCCAACAGTGTAGTGATGACTGGCGTACCATGACCTGGTCTGGGAGTGAGCTGAGGACGCACTGGTGTCGACTCCAGGTCCTATAAAGGCAACACAAGAAAAATCGGCAAAAAAATATGACATTTAAATAGATCATGTAAAAAGTCCAAGATCTCATCACCTACATGTTTGTTTTTAGATTCAGGATCAAAGCGTTCCAGGATGAGTTTAGCAGTCTTATATGTCTCCGTTTCCATTACTTCCTCCAGCTGAACACAGAAAACCATAGGAAACTTCAGTTAAGAGGCCAGAAAAGAAATGACCGTCGGAATAGAAGCATGCAACAGAGCTATGGGAGTGGCAACACTCACTATATACCTTAACTAAAACATTATTTCATTAACCAACGTGAACAAAACACAACTTACTATCTTTTTTTTGGCAGCTTTCAGGTCTTCAAGCTTATCATCTAAAAAGGGACAAAAGTCATATAAGTTAAACCTGGCAGATTTAGTGAAGTGGACAGGAATGTTCCACTGAAGCAAACACACAATGAATGGATGTGTGGGTTTAAATCCATTTCAGTCTCATTAAACAAAACATATCAGTCTCAAAGCTAGCAAAATCAGATTGCCTGAAGCAACTGTGCAACTGTGGCTCACTAGATAGAGTAGTTGGCTTGTAACCAGAGGGTTGTAGGTTTGATTCTAGCTTCCGCCTGTCACATGTAGATATGCCCCTGGGCAAGGCACTTAACCCCAAGTTGCCACCTGATCAGTGTATCGGCGTATAAATGTGTGTGCATTTGGGAATGCGAATGGGTGAATGTGGCTCCAGTCTAAAGCGCTTTGAGTTGTCAGTATGACTAGTAAAGCGGTATATAAGTTCAGTACACTTACCATTTGAAGGGGAAATTATCTTTATCAGGGAGCCTAAATTGCTCACCTTATAACACAGCAAGACCACCTCCACAGTGAGAGGGCAGGGCACCCCAAACACAGAGCAGCCATCAGGACAGAGTTTCTTGAGATTAATAAACTCCCCTTCTTTATGCCAAGTATCCTTGAGGAGCAAGAAATCGAGATTTCCCCTTGCAAAAAGTTAATTCAAGGAAAAGGATTTGTTCGCAATACAGCAAACATTAAACAAACCAATCCGAGACAATGATGATGTCACAGTCGAAGCAACCGCTCAACACATCAGGACCAGCCGAAGTATGAAGTACGACAGCGTGGTCTCCAGCTGTGGTGGGAGGGCAGATGCCGAGGGGGGATACGAAAAGGCAGGACAGAGATACATCCCAACTGTAACGATTTCCGCGCTGCACTAAATCCGAACCATCTGTCACGATGACCCGAAGAACCATTCGTAAACACCTGGCCCGTTGATCTAGAGTGGCAGCCCCAAGACGCAACGCTCGTCTGCCTTTTACTTGGACGCCAGAGTTACAGCCTTGGTTTCTGTGTCTCTTCATTTTGCCCAGTGCCTGATACTACAAGGAGCATTTGGGTAAGTCAGGCGAGCAAGTCAAAGGGAGGAGGAAAAGTTTATTTGAATTTATCCCAATCGCTAAGAAAAGACTCTTTACTGTTTAGAGTAACGACCGTCCCTCTCTTTTGCACACCAGAGACACAGAATATTTAAGTGGATATGATCATATACCTTGGAAAAACTGTAAATAACAGGCGGCAAAGGAGCTGAGAAGAGGCTTGGCCGATCACAAGCGCCATCTTCCTTCAGATAGATAGTCTTCCATGGGGGTGGAAGCATCATGCTTTAGGAGTAACTTTCTCCAGAGGGGAAAGGATGACTCCACCCTGTTGGGGAGACGATGGATGGGGGAAAGTAAGGCAAGATTTTGGGCAAACAACCTCTTTCCCTCAGTTAGAGGGTTGAACATAGGCCGGGACTGGGTCTTCCAGCAAGACAATGACCAGACACATACACCCAGAGTAACTAAGGAGTGGCTCCATGAGAAACATTTCAAGGACATGGAGTGGCCTAGCCACTCTCCAGACTTAAACCTTATAGAAAATCTTGGAAGAAGCTGAAACTATGTGTGGCCTAGCAACAGCCTCCAGCAGTAGTGTGAGCAAACCTGATAAATAAAACAACTGGAAACATCTGATGTCTATGATTGCAATCACAGCTTTCTGTATCAAATATTACGTACTATTTTTCTCTAGAATCAAATACTTATTTCATGCAATAAAATGTAAATTAATTATTTAAAAATCATACAATATGATTTTCTGGATTTATTTTTCTGTTTCCCAAAGTTGAGGTGTGCCTATGATGACAATTACAGACCTCTCCATTCTTTGGAAGTGAGGAAACAAAAATCTGCAGTGTATCAAATACTACTTTTTCAAAAAGGAAAACAATTCTGTTAGGTAGCTGCACGTCACTGATTTGCAAAGTCATATAGAAAAACTTGGAAGGAAATGAACCCCATCAGACCGATGGACAACTTACTGTTTCTCTCAGTAAGTTTGGAAAACAGGAAAAGCAACAGCTTCCTGATGAACCACACGCTGGAAAATATGGAAGCAGGCAATAAGACAGATGTTAGAGTTTCACTGATCATTTTCAAACATGTCAGCTGTTACAGCTTTTGCCTCTGTTCCTCCTTTCTTTGCTAAGTACATAAACCACAAATTAATTCAGAAAACATTAAAAACAACATATTACAATAACAGCTCGTCACACTTATATTTACTAGAGTGTTGGGATTGACAATGAAAAACAAGACTCACAGTACGGGGTATATAAAGAAAGGCAGGGCCATGGCTAGTCTCTGCAGCCACTCATCAGGTAGGTAGAGACAGTAAACGGCAAAAGAAGTGAACAGGTAAAGGACAGATGAGTAAAACAGCAGGCGACCGACCCAGAGCTGCAGACAGATAGAAACACATCATTCAGGTCAAGGAAAGGACAACTAAGGGGGTCATAGATCTGTGTTGTTTCCGGTCTTTACTTTTTGTAATCGTTGATTTTTGGCTCTGAACTCCTCCAGCTTTTTAATCTCCTGCAGAATGAAAAAAATAGTTATCAAGTTTGTTCACATAAACAAGGATTTGGTGGGAAATAAAGGATTCTTCATCTAGAAGTTTAATTAGCCAAATTGTATGCCGAGTTGAACTCAAAGTTTGTGTTCAGTTCGGAACAATCCATAATTGAATAAATGAGTTTAACAGTGCAATGATGAATGCCTTTTCCTGAATCTAATAGAATTATTTCGTCTGTACCTTATCCAGGTTCTCCAGCTCCTCCACTGTGGTCTGTTTTGTCTGGAATGAGAACAAAACCCACCTTTATTTATTTGTTCATTAACGACCCTAAAAGGTCAGTTCCTGTCTATCGGGCATTGCAATAATATCTAAACAAAGCATGTGCAATGTTAAAATTCTAATTTTTTTACTGCTTGTAAATTTTGTAAATTGTAAAGTTGTGCATTTTCTCAACTTCTCACATTTCCCTGTCTTCATCTTTTATGTAGGCTTTTCCAGTGAATGATAAAAGCTTTTCAAACATAAGCTGATAAACTCTGACAACCAAAAAGCAGACTGTGAACTGCAACATTTTACAAATATCTGACACATCAAAGTTTTCCCTCATAGTGTAGGTTTCCAAAATTTGTACACACTGGGGATGTAACAGAAGAATCACATTTGGTACATATTTGGAGTTTTTAGTAGTTTTAGTCACGGTTCGTTACGTTTTTGGTACACTTTAATCAAGAAAAAATAAATATAAATGTGCTTAATACTTTTTACTTTGACCAAAATTTAAACCAAGAAATTTTTTTCCTGAATCCCTTCCTTTTAATTCTTGAAATTTACTTGAATTTGTTGTGTTCTATGACAAAAAAGTTGATTTTATAGAACTGACTGGAGATTTGTTTTGTTTTTAAAAATAAATAAAATTGTATGGTGGCCCAGAATGGTCGACACAACACAACAACAAAAGCCACAACACGACAACAAAAGCCACCGTCAAAAGTCGCGTTGTGTTGTGGCTTTTGTGTTGTGGCTTTTGTGTTGTGGCTTTTGTGTTGTGGCTTTTGTTGTCGTGTCGTGTTGTGTCAATCCTTCTGGGCCACCGTAAAATAGTACAAGCAGACATAACCAGAGTAGACAACAATATAACTACTTAAAAAACAGTCAGTGTTAATGTTTAGAAATAATATTTTGCCCATATTTGAAAAAATAAATCATGCTTAAATCACTTTGGAGTTGTTTTAATATTCCGACAGCCTAGATTCCTAGCTGCACTTGAATGCAGCATGGCCAGCTGTTGGGATAATCCCTTCTCATCAACAGGGATTCTGCCAGCTTGGGTTTCATTCAAAATAATGGGTTTGGGCTGATTGGATGGTGTTGGTAGCCATTTGGACGTCAGTTGTTTTTTCTCTGTAAGTGATCTTTACATTCAGCTTGACATTGTTTCAGATGAGTCATTCAGTTCAGAGAAGAGAATTTTATGTACCTTGCTGACAAAGCTCAGGTTCGGTCCATCTTTCTTTTTCTAGTGAAACTGCATGAGAAACCATTTATGTTCAGAAATAGCAGAGTTTAGTGGTAGCTGGGAGTCCATTCCATTTTGTTTTGGTGTCACTTTGTAAAGTTGCGCTGTGGAATGTTCCACTGCACTCTGAGTTCCGCACATAAACATTCCATATGGGTTCAGGTAGAAACGGCTGGATTTGTTCGGTACACGTGCATACCAAACCTACAAGGCCGTACTGAAAAATACGACTACATGTACCTTTACACCACTAGTGCACACTGTGGTTGGGGATTTTTGGAACACATTTAAATATATTTCTTGACCAGATGATTCCTGTCCATGTTATAATATGTATAAAATACGGTTGCACTGAGAAATCCACTGCTGATTTTCAGATCTACCATCCCTGAATGCACTAATGGCCTCAGCAACATTCCCACCAGACCTCCCTTCTCCAAATCTTTGGTCACATTCTCTAAGTTAAAAAGTGACAAAACAGGAATGCTCCTTGTTGGTACCAAATCTCCACCATCCAAAGTTGGAAGTTCTTCGGTTTATATCAACCTTCCCCGTTTCCCCGTCCCCTCAGGTCAAGAGTTTGGGTCTCATCCTTGATAGCTAAATGTCAGGGTTCCGCACCCTGGCCATAGGGAGGTTCGGAAGTTTTCCCGAAAGGCAAATCTGTTCTAAGGCCGGTGACCGGAAGGTTTTTTTTGTGCTCCAAAAGCAGCAGCGGTTGAGCCACTGTGATGATCCTGTTGTGTGTCTGTGTTCATGGGTGACACAACACGTGACTGAGGTGTCCTCCTTTATAGTAGATATTTGTGAGCAGTAAGGCAAGGCAATTTTTTTTTGTATAGCACACTTTTCAGAAACAGGGTAATTCAATGTGCTTTACATGATTTGGTGATTAAGAAAAACAGAATATAATAATTGGAAATCAAAAGCAGTAATTTAGCATGAAACACACAACACATGACACAGAATAAAGCATGAAAAACAGCAATAAAGCAAGAACACATATGATACATAAGACATTAATAGTTTACTCAAAGGCAATTCTAAACAGATGAATTTTGATTTAAAGCAGCTCAGGGTTTCAGCAGCTCTGCAGTCGCCAGGAAGTCTGTTCAAGACAAGGGGAGCATAGAAGCTGCTTCTCCATGTTTGGTTTTGAGTCTTGGGATGTTTAGTAGGCTAGAGTTGGAGGACCTGAGTGGTCTGGGTGGTTGGTACGGTGACAACAGGTCTTCAACATATTTTGGTGCTAAGCCATTCAATAATTTATAAACTAGTAGGAGTATTTTGAAGTCTTTGAAGAATTGGGGTGATGTGCTCTACTTTCTTGGTTCTAGTGAGGACGCAAGCAGCAGCGTTCTGGATCAGCTGCAGATATCTGATTGACTTTTTAGGCAGACCTGTGAGGACGCTGTTGCAGTAATCAATCAGACTAAATATAAACGCATGGATGAGTTTTTCAAGGTCCAGTCGCGACATCAGTCCTTTAATCCTAGCAATGTTCTTCAGGTGATAGAAGGCCAACCTTGTGATTATCTTTATGTGACCTTGGCGGTTCAGGTCTGAGTCCATTACTACACCTAGAATTCGGGCCTGATCAGTGGTTTCTAACTTCATTGATTGAAGCTGTGTGCTGACTCTTGATCTTTCCTCTTAAGGTAAAAAAATAGTTACTTCAGTTTTGTTTCTGTTCAGCTGGAGGAAGTTACAGCACAGCCATTCATTGATTTGCTTGATGCATTTATTTAGGGTTTGGGATGGGTTCAGAGTCACCTAGTGACATTGTAATGTAAAGCTTAGTATCATCTGCATAGTTATGGTAGCTAATCTTGTTGGTTGCTATGATCTTGCCAAGTGGGAGCATGTAGATATTAAATAGGAGAGGCCCTAAGAAGGAGCCCTGGGGCACCCCACGTGGTTTGTTCTGATGAAAAATTGCCTATTGACATGAAGAAGTTCCTGTTCTTAAGGGAAGACTCAAACCAGCCAAGTACTGTGCCAGAGAGTCCAACCTGGCTCTCTAGTCGTTCCAATAATATATCATGGTCAACGGTGTCAAATGCTGCACTGAGATCCAACAGTGCAGTATTTATGCGAATGTCATTGAAAACTTTCATCAGGACAGTCTCAGTGCTGTGGTGAGCTTGGAAACCAGACTGAAAAACATCCAAACGGTTGGTTATTGTTAGGAAGCTATGTAGCTGTTGAAACACAGCTTTTCAAATAATCTTACTAATGAATGGAAGATTAGGGATTGCCCTGTAGTTCTGCATTAACGTGTTGTCCAGGTTGTTCTTCTTTAGTAGGGGTTTAACAACTGCTGTTTTTAAGGCTTGGGGGAAGACGCCTGACAGGAGGAATGAGTTAACTATTTGAATCAATTCAGACTTAATGACTAGGAAAACTTTCTTTAGAAAAACTGTGGGTAGGACATCATGGCAACAAGAGGATGAGCTTAATTGGTTATGATTTCTTCAAGGTTTGTTTGAGTATGTTTTTGGAATTCAGACATTTTCTCTACCTTGGTATTGAGTGCGGATGACATTGGTAGTTTGTTTGGTACAGATATACAGATTGATCCTCTAATTTTTAAAATATTTTCAGTAAAAAAGCTGGCAAATTCATTGCAGCCCTGGTGGAGTATAGTTCAGGGTCTACTGTCGCACGAGGTGTTGTTACCTTCAATTTCCACTGCATGCGCTCCGCTCCGGTCAGCCACGCACTCCGCATCCATTCGCAATTTCCACTGCATGTGCTCTAGATCCGCTCTGCAGCCCAGAGGTGGTCAAAGAAGCATGAGCGGGAATTGCGAGATCTCGCGATAAAAGCCAGTAACAAATGCGGAAGTCTTTACAAAAGTCTTCATTCCGTGGAAAACGAACAGAAAATAACTGTTTTTCTCCGTTATTCTGTGTCAAAATATATTGGACAACATATGTATTATACGCGGGCTTATGTTAATATAGCTATGCATACAAAAAATGTCTAGTCCGTCTTTATTGATTTATTTTGAAAAACACCTGGAAATGTGGTTGTTGTATATCCGGTTGGTGCTTAGTGATTTGTGTAGATTGACTGCGGACTTGATCCAGCGTCCGGCAAAAATAGAATCGATCCTATTTTTGCTGGATGGCGAAACGGCGGCCGGCGTCCTGCGCCGCTTGGCGGCGGCAGTAGAAATGCTCTCATTGACTACTATGGGAGCGTTTTTGCTGCGGAGTACGTGCCGGAGCGGAGCGGAGTGCATGCAGTGGAAATTGGGGGTTAGTCTCTCAACGTTGGAAATAAAGTCCATGCATTATTAATGTTTCTGTTAATATCAGAAAAGAACGATTGCCTTGTGTCTTTCAAAATTAAGTGATATCTGTTTAGTCTCCTCTCCTCTCCTGTGGAACCAGCTCCCAGCTTTAGTCTGTGAGGCAGACACTCTGTTTATTTTTAAGGCCAGTCTTAAAACTTTCCTTTTTGATAAAGCTTATAGTTAGAGTGGCTAAGGTCATCCTGAGCTATCTCTGTAGTTATGCTGCTATAGGCTTAGACTGCTGGAGGACAGACTTACCAATTTTCTTCACTCTGCTACTTCCTTTTCTCCTACGACTCTCCAGTTGTATTACAGTACATTCTGCTATTTCGACTGTTAACTTTGTTTTCTCTCAGTGTTTTTCTCTCCATAGATGATATACCTGGTCTGGTATCCTGCTTGGCTGCAATGCCCTGTTGGACGGGGGGCATCGACTGGGATGATCCTCCCAGTAACTGAACATCGACTGTGTCCTGTTATCAACTTTTTACTTTCTGTAACATAGAAAGTTCTCTTATATCAGATCTTCTGTTCCTTCTGTGTTTCTGCTCTGTCTTCTCAAACCCCCAGACGGTCGTGGCAGATGGCTGCTCCTACTGAGCCTGGTTCTGTTGGAGGTTTCTTTCTGTTAAAAGGGAGTTTTTCCTCTCCACCGTCGCTACATGCTTGCTCAGTATGAGGGATTGCTGAAGGATTGCTGTGGTTGGAAAGTCTGCATCAACGGGGCCCAACCTCACGCCAATGACTGACGCAATCTGCTGGGATTCCTTAAGTAGTAAACTTTTTAACTGATTGGAATGTTTGTATAAATGTATTGAAATGACTTCTTGTTAAGTGTTAAGTTAAGTGCCTTGAGATGACATCTGTTGTGAATTGGCGCTATATAAATAAACTGAATTGAACTGTCTGTCTCTTAGATCTGATAGTGAACATCAAGTCGAGTTTTCCGTCATTTTCTCTCGACACTCCCTTTTTTCACTACGTATTAGTGGATTGCTAGTCCAAGGAGACTTCTTTCTACTCGAGACTATTTTCATTTTCGCTCTGATTGGAGCAAAGGTATTAATGATGTCTGAACTTTTAGAGAGAAAGTTATGTACCAGCGTGTTTACTGATTTAGTGTTGGAGGAAGAAGGGGATGGGGGTGAGAGTAAATTTGTTTAAAGGTTTCAACTGAACTGTCTCCAAGAAATCGCTTTTTTACAGTGGTCTCACGTTGGCCAGATATTTTGGTAGAGAGAATGCTTCCAAAGAAAACACAGAAATGGTCAGATAATGCAACATCAATTACTGAGATGTTCAAGATTTTTAAACCACTGCTGATGATTAATTTCAGAGTGTGTCCTTGGATGTGTGTTGGTTGTTTGACATGCTGGGTCAGGTCCAAGTCATGAAGAGTGTCATTTAATGTTTTGTTCATCTATCTTGGGGGTTGTCAATATGAATGTTGAAATCCCCCACAATGATTAATTGGTCATAATCCATACATATTACAGAAAGAGGGTCGCTAAAATCATTAAAGAAATTTGAGTTAGGTTTAGGTGGCTTATTTAAAGTTAAAAATAAAGCTTTGTTAGGATCTTTTATGGCTACGTATTCAAAAGAGTCAAATGTGCCAAGGAAATACTTGTAAAAATATTATTCAGTTGTGAAAAATTGTGGCGACGCCTCCACCTCATCTGTGTTTCCTGCTCTCACTTAAAAAGTTGTAATTTGACGGTGCAGATTCTAACAGTGCAGACGATTCATTATTACTGTCTAACCTGACTTCAGATAGGAATACGACATTTAGATTGTGCTCACTGATAAGGTCATCAATAAGAAAGGACTTACCTGACAGAGGTCAAATGTTTAATAATGCTAATTTGAGATGTCTGGTGATCAATTGCCCATTCTTTTGATAGGTGAAAAGTTTGTTATTTCGTCTAATATGGCAGTGTTTGGTTTTAATATTATGGTTTCTTGTGGTTATAATTACAGGAATGCACGTTTCAGGGTGACCAGACTCATCCTGGTGGGTGATGGGTCTAGAGTTAATGTCTGGTTCCCTTCTATATCAGATGTCTGCTATTGCCAGTGGTGGTAGAGGAGATAAACATGTAGTATCAGTCCCAGAGGCTTGGTTTAGAACAAGCCTTGTTGTTAGCTGGGTTCCAAGTCTAACTGGAACATTCAGCCTTTCAGAAAAAGTTTTGAAGGGAGAAAGCGATGAAGAGGAGAAGGCGACAAGGAGGGGGAGGGCGATCCTCCCTCCCCCTCCTCTTGTTGTGCTGGAGGAGATACTTCATGTACCGGCCTTATCTTTGCTTGTGCTCCCTCTCTGAGCTGTGTGTCTGTCCTTGAGTCCAGGGCTTTCTAATTTAGATAGCAACACAGATTTGATATCAGATGTTTCTGTCCACTTCTGTTCAAATAGCATTCGTTTCTTTTGAATAAATACTTTGCCCCACAAAATATATTGAATCTTTTTATAAATCTCATTGAAAGGTAAGCACAGGTGTTTTTCAGAAATTTGAGGCAATGGTCCGCTAAAAAAAAAATTCAATTTTTAGTCTCTCCAGTTTCAGTGACAAGTCTATGTCCCTCTTTAGAATTTCTGACCGCTTTCTGACAATATCAGTAGATCCTGCGTGTATAACAAGCTTTTCCAGTTTATGGTGTTGGTCTGTGATTGTCAGGATTTTTTCTGATATTTCTCTCACAGTATTTTTGGAGCAATAACACTTTAGTGTTATTGATACAGAAGAGTTCAATCCCATTAACTGATCCATCATGTACTGGGGGGAGTGAGGGATGCAAATCTGTTTTTCAGCGGGATTCCGGAGGAAGTAATATCTCTGGTTTTGGGCTGGAATTTCTTTAGTTTTTTTCTTCAGTGCGCTTTAAAGCCGGCCAGTGTTCATCAAACTGTAAGTGTGGTGTTCTACCCGTTAGGTGCCTTTTGGCTGAGGGAGTAGCGTTGTTCTGTGGTTTCTGTGCAAGACTGTTGGACCGAGCTAACACCAGGCTGCCAAGTTCTTCCTCCCTGTGTGTAGTCATCGGAAAAGTAGTCTCATTTCCATATCCAGTGTTTAAATCAACATTAAACTCAAGATGGCGTAACTTCGTCTCCATAGCTTCCATTCTCTGGAGCAGTTTCTCAAAGTCTTCAGCTGAACAAATGCCATTTTGGTCATCCACAGTCCTTGAAAAAGTAATCCAAACAAATAGATCTGGTCTAATACAGTACCTCGAGAGGCTGGGTGTATAAAGTAACTAAGAAAAGGTTAAGAAAAGAAAATAAGAAAAGAGAATAAGGCAAGAGATCAGAAGGGATCAGGAGAGATCAGAAGAGGCCGTTTCTCCTTCAGCAGCTCTCAGAAAGCTATGTTCCAAACTATGTTATGTAGGCTACAGATGTGGCCCGCCTTCGCTGAGCTCTACAGTCAGTCTGCAGAGCTGCAGTTCAGCTCATGTTATGAATAGCCTACATATTTCAGTAATACGTGGACTCGTCATTTGATTCAGAATGTGGGTTTGTCATGCAAGGCAATAACTTTTTGAAAGTGTATTATTTTCAACTGAATTTTCTCTAACATGCTAAATATGATGAATAATTTCCATTTTATTTACCTGAAATGTTACTACTCACTGCTGCCATTTATTTGATGCGAAGATTGTTGTACAAAAACTAAATATGGTCCAGTCCCTGGTTTAAGATGTTTTCTCCATTCTTGAATCACAAATTCAGCTGCAGAAAAATCTCTCTCTCTGGTGTTCTCAATTAGCCAACGGAATATTTGAAAGTATTCCGGCATGTTTTTATGTTGCGACCAGAGTAAAGTACCCAAAAACAATTCTCAAGTAAGTAGTATTACTTCAACATATTTTTGTTCGAGTAAAAGTAAAAAGTAGGCATCCAAGAAATGACTCAAGCAAGAGTAAAATAGTAATATGTAGAAAGGCTGCTTAACAGCCTAAAGAGTAACTGATCAAAACATCAGATCAGCTCTATAGGCACAGAATTTTGAAAATGACTTCATCAGACAGACAATATGTAAATTCTGGTATTTCAAAAAGTACAATTAAAGAATTGATACATATAAATATAACTAAAATAACAAATTTGAAGCCGAGGAAACTTCTTCAAATCAAAATGTTCATCATTAAACTTATTAAACTAATACAAGTATATATGTTAGAACAAGGTAAAGTGCTTCTAGTTGCAATATATGGTGTTCAACATATATTCAGTTAATCTCCAAAGCTCATCAGCTAAAAAATAACATTAGAACAACAAAGCTTGTGTACAAACAAGAGGTCTCACTTTAACATAAACTGTAATTTGTGTACTTGTCTGGGGCATGTTTGGTTAGAACAAGTTTTGTTTTGATTCCGTGAAATTACTCGCAGGAGGTAGAATATCCAGAAGTTTTTCTCAAGTAAGAGTAGTGATACTTCATAATATTTACTGTATTTACTTTAACCCTTTAAAATTCCTGCAATTTCCACCCTACATTTTTTTAAATGCATACCCAAAATAAACTTAAAGCTGTTTTTGAACCATTTTGAGTAGAGACATGGCTGGGGTCTCCTTGGAAAGCAAACACTCTTTAATTTAATTTATCCCAGAACTGTGTTAATATCTCTGAATGCTATTGTTACCAAGCAATATACATTTTAATATACTCAAAAAGAAAAAAATGTATGTCCAATTATTTATTTTCTATAAATATATGGTATATACACAATAATACACTCAACAAAAATATAAACGCAACACTTTTGTTTCTGCTCTCATTTTTCATGAGATGGACTTAAAGATCTAAAATTCATTCCAGATACACAATATTACCATTTCTCTCAAACATTGTTCACAAATCAGTCTAAATGTGTGATAGTGAGCACTTCTGCTTTGCTGAGATAATCCATCCCACCTCACAGGTGTGCCACATCAAGATGCTGATCTGACATCATGATTAGTGCACAGGTGTACCTTATACTGCCCACAATAAAAGGCCACCCTGGAATGTGCAGTTTTTTCTCACAGCAAAATGCCACAGATGCCACAAGCATTGAGGGAACGTGCAATTGGCATGCTGACAGCAGGAATGTCAACCAGATCTGTTGCTCGTGCACTGAATGTTCATTTCTCCACCATAAGCCGTCTCCAAAGGCGTTTCAGAGAATATGGCAGTACATCCAACCGGCCTCACAACCGCAGACCACGTGTAACCACACCAACCCAGGACCTCCACATCCAGCAGGTTCACCTCCAAGATCGTCTGAGACCAGCCACTCAGACAGCTGCTGAAACAATTGGTTTGCATAACCAAACAATTTCTGCACAAACTGTCAGAAACCGTCTCAGGGAAGCTCAACTGCATGCTCGTCGTCCTAATCGGGGTCTTGACCTGATTCCCAGCTCGTCGCCGTAACAGACTTGAGTGGGCAAATGCTCACATTCGATGGCGTCTGGCACGTTGGAGAGGTGTTCTCTTCACGGATGAATCTCGGTTTACATTGTTAAGGGCAGATGACAGACAGCGTGTGTGGCGTCGTGTGGGTGAGCGCTTTGCTGATGTCAATGTTGTGGATCGAGTGGCCCATGGTGGTGGTGGGGTTATGGTATGGGCAGGCATCTGTTATGGACGAAGAACACAGGTGCATTTTATTGATGGCTTTTTGAATGCACAGAGATACCGTGATGAGATCCTGAGGCCCATTGTTGTGCCATACATCCATGAACATCACCTCATGTTTCAGCAAGATAATGCACGGCCCCATGTTGCAAGGATCTGTACACAATTCTTGGAAGCTGAAAATGTCCCAGTTCTTGCATGGCCAGCATACTCACCGGACATGTCACCCATTGAGCATGTTTGGGGTGTGCTTGACCGGCGTATACGACAGCGTGCACCAGTTCCCACTAATATCCAACAACTTCGCACAGCCATTGAAGAGAAGTGGACCAACATTCCACAGGCCACAATTGACAATCTGATAAACTCTATGCGAAGAAGATGTGTTGCACTGCATGAGGCAAATGGTGGTCCCACCAGATACTGACCGGTTCTGAGTCCCCAGACCCCCAATAAAGCAAAAAACTGCACATTCCAGGGTGGCCTTTTATTGTGGGCAGTATAAGGTACACCTGTGCACTAATCATGATGTCAGATCAGCATCTTGATGTGGCACACCTGTGAGGTGGGATGGATTATCTCAGCAAAGCAGAAGTGCTCACTATCCCACATTTAGACTGATTTGTGAACAATGTTTGAGAGAAATGGTAATATTGTGTATCTGGAATGAATTTTAGATCTTTAAGTCCATCTCATGAAAAATGGGAGCAGAAACAAAGGTGTTGCGTTTATATTTTTGTTGAGTGTACATGGCTTTAAAAAGAGGTGGGGACCTAAAACACACTGTGGGTCTAAAGCCGGAAGTATTACCTTTATCCAGACCAAATTTGACAGCAATAAACCAAAAAATTTGTATTCTGCACATATTTTTCTAACTACAGGTCCAAGGTGGCCAAAAGTGTGCTTCTATATTAAATGTCGTCTTCTTTAATGCTAATCTGTCATGATGACAACTGTGTTCTATGTGGCAGTCTTTAAAAGCTGTGGTCCGTAGCCTGACAACATCAAGGAGAAGAGGAAGAGATTTTGAAATGTAGATGGCAATAGCTCCCGCCCCTGCTCCTCCCATCTTTCTGGAAAGAACTGAATGCCACGCCTCATACCATGCACGCGCAGGGAAAGCTAAGTCAACAGAGAGAGCATTGACCTACTTTTGACTTCAGTACTTGCTTTAGTTGCTCCATTGCAAGCCTCCGGCTTCTTCTTCTTCGTTGGTGTTCTAAGCTGACTGAGGCATACACTGAGGACTGGGGAGCATTCTCGTTGATTGACAGCTCTCTCTTGTGGAAACACAAATCTATTGGTCAATGCTCTACGCTCGCATAAATTATTTGTTTTGTTGTAGACCCCAGGGGAGAGATTTGGGGAAAATAAAAATTCTGAAAGACTACCTATTATATCATAGAACAGGGTCAGATAAAAAATAACCATTTTAAAAGTTATGTTAAAAATTGTAAACTACGTACCACAGCTTTAATGAACAATAAAGACTCTAATTTAGTTATTTTGTGTTTAAAATTAAAAACCTCCACCGAGCTCTAGAGGTATGTCACACTGAACAGCCCAATATTTCAGTGGATCAAACTGCACAACTTCTCATTCTAGCAGAATTCGCCAAAAACCAACATCATGAGCAGTTCGGGGTCATAGAACTTCTGACACTGCCTGAAGTCAAGTGTTGCCAACTTGACCCCCCACCACCGACCCCCCCACAAAAAAAAGGGCCTAGCAACATTTCTGATCACCCTTAGCTACTTTCTGTGAAACTTTGTCACCGATATTCCCTGCAGATTAGAGACTCTTCCTGCTCCGGGAATAGTCTCAGAATGTGCATGCACCATGATCACACTACGTCGACTGACCAATCATAAACCTTTCTCAGTTAATTTCACCCTCACACAAACAATGTTATTTTCTGTTTAAGATTAATTCAAAAGTAAAAAAGAAATCTGCAAGTATATAAAACCGATCTTTCTTTTATACACCACACATATACATCAGGCAGAAGCTTGTCTGTACTTACGCTGCATCGCACACCTGTGGTGCATTCAAGGAATATTTTAAATATATGGTGAGTTCCACAACATAGGACTTTTAAAACCTATAACAAAAAACACTGAAAATAACATTAGCCATAAATTTCTGTTTAATGGCGGTTGTCAAGCAACGTTTGGTGAATACTATTTACGCCCTACTTATTTTTTTACAAAGTAATTAAAAACAAACAAAAATTATACTATTTCTATTAATTTGTCTTCTTAACAATCTCAGCAAAAAAAAATTCAGAACTAGAAATTTTCTTTAAAAGGTCTTGGATGTCCAGCTGCAATTTGATATCTTTCAAATTTTGTAAATTCTTGTACATTTTGTAAATTCTCTCAACAGCGTACTTCAGGCAAAATAATATAACATGTTCCACAGTCTCTTCTTGAAGACAAGAAGACAAGGTTTTTAGAGATTGTAAAAGACATTTTGTGTTGTGTTACAAAACCAGCAACCTCTGTAGCACCAGTGCTATAAGCTAAAAAAGATGACGTACAGCACAGAAAAGAGGTTTTATTTCGACTGTTAACTTTATGTTCTCTCTCTGCTGGGCTTTCTTAGATAGAAAACGTTTAAACTGATTGGAATGTATGTATGATTGAATTGAAATTACTTGTAAAGTGCCTTGAGATCATCTGCGTTGTGAACTGGCGCTACATAAATAAACTGAATTGAAATAAAAGGTCATTATTTTCAGCTGTTGACTCAGATTACCAATTTAATCATGTAGGAAACATTGCTGAATTTAGATATAAAGGTTTACATTTTCAAGGAATACACAAAGACTTGTATTAACAGTTATTAAAGGAGTCATGACCTGTAATTTTCACTTTTCCAAGAGAAAAAATGTATGTTATGATTGCCTAACGATTATACACTGGCAGGGAAGCCGATATTTAAAAGTGAAGCGTTTGTTTACCCCTGGGTTCGTCAACCAGCCCACGTGCTTAGAGCCGGTTCGTTCGCGACCGACACATCACCGATTCGACCGTGAAAGATGCAGAAAGTTTCTTCACGCAATGATGCATGAAGAAGACATATTCGTGTCAGCCTTTTATTTTAATCAGCTAAAATAATTTCTGCCAGAAAGGTAGTGCACACATGAATTGCTCTGTTGTTGACTGCCAGATTCAACATGGAAATATTTTTGTCTATTTTTTTTAACGCCGGAATCCTTTACGAATTTGGGACAATATCAGGCGAAGTTGGCATCGAAGCTCCGTTTGGAAAAAGGGGCCATTCCAACAATCACAGACTTACCTGCAATTAAAACGGTACGGCTGTGTTTTTATTGCTCTACTGTGTGTAACAAACAGCAGCTAACTGCTAATGTGGCTATTGTATGCTAGCGGGAGTAGTAGATATGGGTTAGATATGCTGAATGTGATATCCTTCCTGCCACCAATCAATGCGTCCCTCATTTGCATTATTACAATGCTCGTCCACGACAGCCAAAATATCGCATCAGATCTCGCCTTCAGAAATGAGGGTCAGAGGAGCTCTGTGTTTATTTTTTTCACTTTTTTTCAACTTTTCTTTTTTAGAAGGGCCTGAAAGACTATAATAGAGCATGGGTATCCAAGATAATACTAGGTTATGACTCCTTTAAGGCTGCATCAAATCCCATTACAAAACCATTTCAACTGTGTTTAAAGTTATTAGTAAAGCCTTGTTCTACAGTGACGGCTCCCAACATCATGCTGTCTAGTTCTAAAGAAATTGTTCCAACACAGATCCATAATGCTACAAAGAGGTGAAAAGGATCATTGATGCTATGGAAAATGGACTGAATTTATGTAGCGCTATTCTAGTCATGGTAAATGGCCTGCATTTGTATAGCGCTTTTTCAGTCAGAGGACCACAAAGCGCTTTACACTACATTCAGTCATTCACCCATTCACGCACACATTCACACGCTGGTGGCAAGCTACTACATTGTAGCCACAGCTGCCCTGGGGCACACTGACAGAGGCGAGGCTGCCGGACACAGGCGCCACCAGGCCCTCTGACCACCACCAGCAGGCAACACGGTTAAGTGTCTTGCCCAAAGACACAACGACCGAGACGGACAGAGCGGGGATCCGAACCAGCAACCCACAGATTAGGGGACGAATTCCTACCACCTGAGCCACAGTCGTCCCCTATATGTCATATTGACATCTAGTCAAAGCACTTTACACTGGAGCCACATTCACACTCTCAAAAGTGCACACGATCATACACCGATACAGAGCTTGGTAGGCAACGTGCGGTTAAGTGCCTTGCCCAGGGGCACATCAACATGTGACAAAAAGAAGCTGGAATTGAACATACAACCCTCACCACTGCAGACTCTGCTTCCTGGGCACCACCATCACCCCCCATTATAAAAAAGGCCCAGCAAAGGATGTACTTCCTGAGGCAGCTGAAGAAATTCAACCTGCCGGCACGGACGATGATGCAGTTCTACAGTGCAATCATCAAGTCCATCCCACCCCCTCCCACAATCCCTGTGTGGTATGCTGGAGGAACCATCAGGGACAAACAGAGACTACAGCATGTTGTGCCCTCTGCGGAGAAGCTGATTGGCTGCAGCCTCCCATCTCTACAAGACCTGTACACCTCCAGGACACTTAGGTGTGCAGGTCGGATCACAGCTGACCCTTCTCACGCTGGACACAGCCTTTTTGAACTGCTCCCCTCAGGCAGGAGGTTGGACCATTTGGACCAGAACCTCTCAACATAAGAACAGTTTCTTCCCCTCTGCTGTTAGACTTATGAACAACCTGTTGTGTTGTGGTTCCCACCACCTGCTCTATTTCAGTCACATGACCCTGTCTTGTGTTTTTGTACCTGTGTGATTTTGCACTGGCCATACCCTGCACACATGTATATATTCATCTGTTTCCCCTATTTTATTTTTATTTATTGCATGCTTGGAAGAGTTTATCTTACGTTTGCACAATGTACCGCAGCAATTTCCTAATGTTGTGAACCTGTTCACATATATGACAATAAAACCTTTCTGATTCTGATTCTACCTACTGAGCCACAGTAACAGTTTGATGGCTGAAAAGATGCATGTGGTATGAACACATCATGTCAGGGATTCAACTGAAAAAATTTGGAAGCCAAGAAAGCCTTGGGCCTCGACCCAGATGGAAGACGACCACGTGGACAGCTGAACAAATCAAGCAGAGTATGCAATATGACTGACTCTGTACCTGAGGGACAACAGCTAGAAAAATTATGATAGAAAAAAAGTCCGTAATAATTGGTGTCTGCAGGTCAAAGCTTCATAAATGGTGGAGATGAGATATCATCTATTTAATATCAACACCCACACACTGCTGCACTTTATGTTCAGATAAATCCAGCCTCCCATGTTAGTCTTACATCATGTACAGGTTTACATACCTTCCATCGTGATATTATGGCCCCCATAACGGCGACAGTGACAGACGTATCTTCTTTAAGTTTTAAGGTTCACTAAAAAACAGAGAGAGTTTTCAGGTTTAGGGCTTTAAAAGAAAAAAAATGTTTACAGTGTTACAACATTTTATTTTATATTAAACAACAAATGTGAGCTTCATGATAACAGGAATAACAAAGTCTCCCACAGGACTTCCTGTATGTCTATCTGACAGATATGCTGCAGGGCAGGGATACACAATACATAAAATAATCTGTTTAGACACTTTCAGTTTGTGCAAAATTTATCGGGCAAAGGACTGTGTAGAAAGTGGTATTAGTATTTCATCATTTCGTTCATCTATTTCGTCTTGACATGTTTTAAAGTTTAAATTTCAGCTCATTGAAGTGTTTAAACACTTTTTCAGTATGTTTCCAGTCTTGTACAAGTGTGGTTCAAATAAAGAACTTTGTTATTTAATTACAAGTCAAAATTTCCTTCATGGCAGAGGTGTCAAAAGTATTCACCTTCATTACTCAGAAGTATAAACACTACGGTTTAAAAGACTTCTGTAGAAGCAGAAGTATCAATTCAAGCTTTTTACTCAAGTAGAACGAAAAAGGTACAGGTTTTAAAACTTAGAATATAAAGGAAAAGTAATGTAAATTTAAAAAATGCCATTACAGAGAAAAGCTTAAGCTGAACCACAGAACTACCACACCTCCCCCCAAGCCATAATGGCTATAATGTGTTAGAAATGGAATACACTAGGCTATTCGTTTCAGCTGCATATATGTCAATTGGAAATGAATGCAATATAGTCCAATGCAAGTACATTAAAGAACAATGTGGGGACTACTGAGCATTAGTAATATTGTTTGATTGATCGGAAGATAGTCCAATTAAATATTTTGTCCCCAACAAGTCTAACGTCTACAATCTAACATATTCTGCCGATTAAACCCATAGAAATTTCCTTTAGATGCATCTATCTCTCACAAAGTTTTCATAGTAACTTCTATTAGCATGCTCTCCTTTAAGTCATTAACCATCAGTTTGTTCAACTTATATTAAAACTTGTGTTTATGTTAAACTTATGTTTCTCTACAAAGAGCAGAAAAGCAACAAAATGTAATATATTCCAAAATAAGTACTTGAAAACTACAGCTAAATTTAGTGGGTATTTATTCCCCGTTTTCCATCTTTCTGTCAAATTAAATAACAATAAACAAATTGATAAAACGGTTCCACCTGTAATATTTTATGGTATACTCTGAGAATCTCATTCCAGCGTTTGCTCATTTCAAAATCCAACTATAATATCAAACATGGGGTTTACACAAGTCTAAAATTAATATTACTGTCGTTCGTACATGAGGATCAAGTAGAAACAATTGAACATAATCTGCTTACTAACAAGTCGGTCAACATAAAGTATTTATTATAAACAGAAGCCCACACACCCTGAGATGTTTTCTGAGAAATACTCCAAAGCGTTTCAGTTGGGATTTAAATGAGCCTTATACTAATTTGCTATCTTTCTATAAATATCTTTAACTTTCAAGATTATTCAAAAAATTTACAAGACAAAGACCACTCCTAATTAACAGTGTAAGGTTCATATTACACATAACATACCAAATAATAACGTTAACTGATCTTTAAATAAGCGAGGGATTTGAATACGTTTTGCAACCATATTAGTGCTATATAACTATGAAAAACCGCAGAAAATATGCAAGTCAGAAGTTTCTCTATTACTTCCAGGGGTGAAAGTAAGCCGGTATGGTCCGGTACTGCGTACCGTTAAAAGATTCTGTGGTGGTACGCAGTACCAGGAAGATGGGAGAGCGGCTGCCTGTCTTAAAGTCCTCATTCAGAACCAGTCTATTTAAAAATTCATTTTAACTCATACCGAATTGTTTCTGAATTGTTATTTTGTTTTTTAACCATACAGAACAGCTCAGAAAAGAAACTTCTTATGAGCTAATGCCGGTATCGTGCAAAAGTAGTTATCCCCGTCAGAAATTGTATCCCGCTGCGTCGGGAGCGCGCACGTAGAAGGAAGGGCTGTTCCACTTGACTCCCCCACAATCACAACCAACAACACGTTGAACTAGTGATGTTTTGTCTTTGAATAAGTGAAAACCAAGTGTTTTTACTTCATCGTTCTGTTTGTGGGTTACCACAGAAATAAATAGATTTATTTTTCTAACGTGGTGTCGCACGTTCGGCTTAATAAGAAAACGGTCATGTCTGTGTAAATTCGATTCATATAAAAATTACACTAAATACAAATTGTTCTAAGTAAACAAGTCTTTCACAATCTCCTATAAAAATACTATTTTCTTTCATTGTTTTACATCGCCCAAAGTTCTGTCTGCTAGAATCAAAAATCCACCTTCCTGAGTTCAACACTGAAAAACGCTTTTTATTTTAGTGTTATAATAAATAACTATAACAAAGTAAAAGAGAATCAGAATCGGGAAGGTTTTATTGCCAAATATGTGAACAGATTCACAACATTAGGAAATTGCTGCGGTTGAAAAGAGAAATGGCTTGTAGAACATCATTTAAATTCTCAAACTTTAATAGAAAACGTTTTAGTGATGTAAAAGCCTTCCAACCTGTTTCTGCTGACTATTTTTTGCATGTTCCTACAGTTTTTGATATTTCTCTTTGGTGGGTAAAGAGAAATAATTCAGGCTGGAAGTCCTCCTTGTCAAAATTACAAGGTATAAATTATATCAGGGATTATAATTATGTCCACCAGAATCTGTATCCCCCAGGTAACTTTTTTATTCCTTGGTCAAACCTCTTCAAATCCACAGAATTAAATGGTCATAATCCAAGGTAAATATATACCAAACCACTTGAAGATGGGATACTCACAGTCATTTTTAGGGGGGGATACAATTTATATCAGGCACAATAATTCAGTCCGCCAGAATCTGTATCCCCCTGGTAACTTTTTTATTCCTTGGCCAAACCTTTTCAAATTCACAGAATTTAATGTTCATAATCCAAGGTAAAAATATATTAAACCACTTGAAGATGGGATACTCACAGCCCTTTTTAGGCGGGGGATACAAATTGTTTAGGCACGATAATTCTGTCTGCCAGAATATGTATCCCCCAGGTAACTTTTTTAATCCTTGGTCAAAATTCTTCAAATCCACAGAATTAAATGGTCATAATCCAAGGTAAATATCTACCAAACCATCATTTTATCATTTTACAATATCGTCAATCGTTTTTAATTCTTGTCTACTAACCCTTAACCCTAGGCCTACAGAAAAATATTGAAATGTTTTTCTTAGGGTTTTGACTATTTGCTATTTTAAAATGCATGAAGTGAGAGAGAGATGAAGGTTTTGGTAATAGTACCGGCACGAATTTAAAACTACTTTCACCAATGATTACTTCACGTCCAGCAGCAGAGAACTAAGTCAGTATCAACGATGACTGAGGTAGGTAGCTAATGCAACAGCATGCTAACACAATCACTACGCAACACAACAAATGCCCATCTTTATATGTTCGTTCCGAGCCATACTTACATTCACCGGGGTGGAAATGTTTCTCTCCGTTTAGTGAAATAAGCGAAAAAAGGCAGCATACCACATTTAACCTAACATGACGAAACCTACTCAAGTCTGGTGCCGAAGGGACCCTGAAGTGATGCAATGGTACGTAACTTCCGCCTCCCGAAAACGGTCGCGTTCATAGACATATATAAATTAAATCTTTATTATTTATGATTGTGTTGCCCTTGGATTTAAGATATGATGTCCGTGAATTTTATACACACATTACCGTAATAGTTATAAACAGCCTAGTTTATACTTCTCCGTCAGCAAGTTTGCAATGGGAAGCCTTTTAAGATATTATTTTAGATAGAATAGAATACAATACTATTCTAGCTATCTTTAATTTAATTTCGGATATCCAACAATACATTTAGACTAGTACGAATGGTATTCAAGGTATCCCATATTCATATTTCAACCAGTTAAAAAACACTTTGAGATATCGGTAATTACATTTATAATTAACAATGTCTTTTAAGGTATCCACAAAGATATTACGGAAATCTGGTGACATTTTGTTGGGTGGCCATTTTAGCATAAAATACGTTCACAGACTATCTGTAATTATATTTGAGATATCAATATAGTGATTCTTCCTAGTCAAAGTAGCATTCTGAAGATGGAATTCTGGTTGGTCAAAATGCCATTCTGACAAGTAAGAATGCCATTTTTACTAGTAAGAATAACATTTTAAGATATCATCAATAAGAATTAAACTAGTAAGAAATAAAGAAATAGATTAGGTGGCCATTTTAACATTTATTAACTAGATTGGATATGTATTACCAATATCCATAATTCAACGTGTCCTTCCCATTGACTGTAAATTTATCCTACAAAAACTAGCCTGGTGCCTCTGATTGCTTTTAACCCAGCGTAATCACAGGAGGAATATGTAGCTGTAGACAGTTTTTTAAAAATAGGCACCGGGAATTAAAGTTGTTTTTAACGTGTCTAAAGTGCAATGTATTCCAATGGGGGACTAGCGGCTTTATGGCGGTACTAAAGCAATGGCGGAGTAATGGCGGCCCCCGGTGTCGTAGTCAAAAAGCAGAGAAGCCAGCGGCCATTGGTCTTTCCTTGGACAAATGACGTCACATTTACCATATGTATGCGGTTAATATGGCAAGATATTTTAACATTTAATAAGTAGACTGTATGTATTCCAGATATCTATAAATCAATTCTTCCTAGGAGAATGTATGTATATATGTGTATATATATCTACACTTGCAGAGCATGCTCTGTTGCTAGCGACCATAGTAATGAAGGAGCTGCCTCTGGCCAACTGCAGATGGAAAGTGAGGATGAGTTCCCACCACTGCCGGTAACTCTGTCTGAGCAACCAATAGCTAAAAAACAAAGTCCAACGAATGTTTCCTTTGATGGCTCAAGCCAAAAAGCCATTATGTAGTTTAGGTTCTTTCCAACTTAATTAACACAAGGAGTGAGAAAATGGTGGAATCTGTTTGTGGTGAACTTAAAGCCATGAATGAAAAAAATCGTTGGCATTGAAAAACGAATGGAGAAGAATGAAACATCCACCCTAGCATGTTCGAACTGGGTTTCTGAGTTGGAGCATGACGGTCAACACTGGAACCTGAAGCTCTACGGCGTTCCAGAGGATGATGGTCAGGATGAGAGGAGTGAAGTGATTGAGATCTGATAGGAGCTGCTTCCTTCAGAGGGGTAAAGCATTCCAAACTAATTGGATATTGCTCATTGACTGGGGAAAAGACGACAGGACATCCAAAATCTGAGATGAATCATCATCAGCTTTGTCACCAAAAGATAGAGAGATGCGATATGGAAAGCAGCAAAGAAATCTGCTTTCCTCCAGAATAAAGGCCTGCGGTTTGCTGAGGATTTAACTAAGGAGGACAGGGAGCAACGTTTGAAACTGTGGCCGATCATCCAAAAAGCTTTCATTGTTGTGAGGTAATCTTTATCTGTAACGGAACTGAATGGTATTTTATTTTAATTATAAAATATATATATTTGTAATAACGGTGATAATTAAGCTATTTTCTGTTATTCACCGTTTTTTCTACCTCGTTAAAGTTTGGTTAGTTTTTGACATGCTTGTTCTACTTGGTGCTGATCTCGTTTACAGTGAGTAGTTTTCAGGGCTTTTCAAGTCTGCATAAAGCGTTAGTAGCATTACTTTATCTTTTGTTTCTCTTAACACCATGGGGTTAGGAAATATTGTTAAGCGTAAAGCAATTTTTTCTTTATTCTAAAAAATACAAAAGTGATTTTATTTTCCTACAAGAATCACATTCTACAGTGGATGTAGCGGTCTTCTGGGGAAACAATTGGGGCAATTCTGTTTGGTTTTCTCATGGTTCTCAGCGCTCTGCTGGGGTAGTTACACAAAAAAAATCGGTTTCAGGGTGAAGTTAGTTCCAGTGAGCGGTTCGGTCCGGCTAGGTCTGACTTTTTGTCTGTTTCCATTGTAAAAGAGGCCCATACAGCAGGAGTGTACAGGTCCATTAATGGTCCACCTTCAGGTGTAGGTCCACAGGACAATGGTCCGATACGATAAGTCTAAACGTCACCCCCGCGACAACTTTACACACCGGTCCTCTGTTTCACACGGAGCCTTTTATTAAACACAGCGGTTTTATTTGTGTAAAGAAAAAACAAAAAGCAAGAAAGACAACCATGAGCTGCTGGATGGACTCCATTATTGTTTCTTCCTCCTTCTGTGTTTTTTCCACGTCATCCACTTCCTCGTCCCTCCAGTATGATGCCACGCAAGCATTCAGTGTAAACCAGCCTGCTCAAGGGGAGTTCAGTAGAGAGTGGCAATGCTTCCACGAGATGTCAGAATTACGCAATACCGGACCGGACCGAGCCGCACCGTTCCGCTCAGTGGAAACGAGGCTTTACTGTTTGTCATCCAAATGGGCACTATATTTGCCAAATAATTAAACTGATTGATTATATATTTTTAGTGACTAACATTTATGGATGTAACACAACTCTTGAAAACATCAGTCTGATGCTTTCTATTGAAGAGATTCTGGATTGTTGGTTAGCTAAATATTCTACAGCACAGTTGCTTTTAGGAGGGGATTATAATATAATCTTTGATTATAACCTGGGTAAATTTCCTTCTATTCAAACACGTAATACAAGCTATAACTTAAAAAAAACTTATGGATAAATTTAAACTAGTAGACATATAGTTAAAAATCCAACTGACAAATTGTTTACATGGAGTAATATATCAGGCTCTTGACAATCTCGACTGGACTTTTGGCTTATATCAGAGAGCTTTGACAAAGACACAGTTGATCTCAGTATTGGACCCTCACCTTTAACTGATCATAATTCAGTATTTATTTCTCTACATCTCACCACTGTAAAAAAAGAAATTTATTTATACTGGAAAAATGATTACCTCTCTACTGAAACATGATGATGTAAAAACTGCTATTAAAGATCTTTATTTTTTATTTAGTTTAGTTTATTTTTCATCGAAAACTTTAATTGAAAAACAATTTGCTAGAAACTGGGAGCTTTTAAAATTTCAAGTGGGCAAACTTGTGAGAAAAATAGGTACCTCCATGTCTGAGGCTTATAAAATAGAAGACAAAATAGTTTCTGACTTAGTTTACTTATCTAAGAAGGATCCTTAACCTACTGTCGGATGATGAGAAATTGACTGATCTTCAAAACAAATTAGATGTACTTTATAGTCGTATTGCCAAAGGAGTTATTGTAAGGTTTAGGGCCAGATGGCTTGAAGGCGGCAAACAAAACTCTTACTCTTACTCTTACTCTTACAGCACAGCAAAAAAAACAATATAACGAAATTAAATATTAACGGTGCAATAACTTCGGGCAGCAAATCCCTCTCTAAATTCTGTAGCGACTTCTATGAAACTCTGTACACTTCTAATATAAATAATGTTTCTAGCAAATCCTTTCTGGATTCCCTTCCTGTTAAAAACATCAGTAAAAATGACAAAGATATTTGCCATGCTCCACTTTCATTAAAAGATATTCTAAATGCAATAACCCCCTTAAACACCCTTCCAGTACAAATCTGAGATCTGTCCTCTGCAGAAATACTCAGATGATTCTGCAATTGTCGGGTGTATCAGAGATGGACAAGAAGCTGAATACAGAGAGCTGGTGGACCGCTTTGTGACATGATGTGGAAACAATCGTTTTACTTTGAATGTGAACAAAACAAAGGAGATGATTGTAGATTTCAAAAGAAACAGGGATAAGTCAAACACTGTTTCCATCATGGGAGAAGAAGTGGAGGTGGTTGAGGAGTATAAATACCTCAGATTTCCCCTTGACAACAGACTGGACTGGAGACTGAACAGTGAAGCCGTCTACAAGAAGGGACAGAGCAGACTGTACTTCTTGAGGAAGCTTAGGTCCTTCAAGGTTTGCAGCAAGATGCTGCACATTTTCTACAAGTCTGTTGTGGAGACTGTAATCTCTTCAGCCGTCATCTGTTGGGGTAGCAGCATCAGAGCCAGGGATTTAAAAATGCTAACCAACCTGATAAAGAAGGCTGGTTCTGTTCTTGGGACAACTGTGGAACATCTGGAGATGATGCAAAGAAGGATTCTTCATAAAATCAAAAAAATTATGAACAACCCTGAGCATCCTCTTCATGAGACTGTCATAACAACAGTGTGTGTTCAGTCGGAGGCTTCTTCACTTTTACTGCAATACAGACCGCTACAGGAAATCCTTCCTGCCCACAGCCATCATTATCTACAACTTCTTAAAGAATTAATTATATGAGCTATAACAACACTTAATTTCCCTCTGGGATCAATAAAGTATTTTTGAATTGAATTAGATTTAGATTACTTTGACTTAATTAATAAGAGAGGATTCATCTTATTTTTGGACTTTCAAAAGACATTGTAGAGCACCAATTAATTTTTTTATTTTTAGCCACGCTTGGTTTTGGTGATTATTTTTTAAAAGCAATACAAATGTTATATAAAACTGGTAATAGCTGCATCAAACTCACAGAGGGTACATCTCCAAGATTCTTCATGACCAAAGGAATTAGACAAGGTTGTCCTGCCTCACCTTATCTGTTTTTTTAGTACCTCAGTTGTTATCAACTCATATTAAAACAGGAAAAGGAAAATAACTAATTACTACTCAGCCAGCCGATAATTCGACATTGTTTTTGCACAATGAATGTCAAGTTCCTTTTGTTATTCATGTGATGAATAGTTTTTCTAAGGCTTCTGGTCTCTCTTTAAATTTGAAGAAATGTGAACTTATGGCTATCTCAGACTGTCCCACATCTGAGATTTGTAACATCCCAGAAAAAAACATAAAGTTATGTATTTAGGAATTATGATTACAAACGATGAAAAGGAAAGAATTTCCTTAAACTTCCCTAGCATTATTCACAAAATACAAAGAAAACTAAATTATTGGCTCATGAGGGATCTGTCCTTCAGGGGGAGAATTTTGACTACTAAAACAGAAGGGATTTCTAGATTGACAAATGCGGCCCTCACCCTTCATCTTGATGATAAACATCTAAACGAAATAGATAAGATCTTACTAAACTTCATTTGGAAGAATAATTCACATAATTTACCTAAGACGATTCGTATAAACTCGTATGAAAATGGAGGGTTAAACTTCCTTGACTTTGACACGCTGCATAATATATTCAAAATAAATTTGGTAAAACATTTTATTAAAAACCCTACCTCAATTTGGAACTCTATTCCTCTTTATGCTTTTTCCAAAGTAGGTGATATTAATTTTTTATGGTTTGTAATTTTAGTATTGATAAAATTCCCTTAGAATGATCTGCTTTTCATCGCCAGCCCTTTTGGCATGGAGTCTCATCTACAAACACAACTTCAGCCTTCATAGATACTTCATCTGGAATAACAGGGATATGCTTTACAAACATAAGATACTTTTCTTTGATTATTACTTTAACAATGGTATTATTTTGGTTGATCAAGTATTTAATAATGATTGTTTCTCCTTACATTGGAAGAGTTTTTGCGTGGAAATGGTGTTCCTGTCATTCCAGGTGACAACACGAAGGTGTTTGCGGCCATCCCAGCTGGAGTATGCATGCTATTTAAGTCCCTTTCTAGAACTGTTGATGTCTTGCAACCAGTTGTGATGTCTCCACTACACACTTATGTTGGCAAAAGGTGTTTCTCCACGCCAACCACAAATAACAAGAAAGTAATTAGATCGTTAGTCCAACAGAATCCTATCACATATCCACAGGTTTCTACATATTGGAAAAAATATGTATCTGATCTATCATGGAAAAATATACGACTCTTACCAAATCAATTTCTAATTACTAACAAAGTCAAAGAAGTCTCCTTCAAAACATTACACAGATTTTACACTGTTAAAACTTTCATAAAATCCAGCTTCAAGAAGGACATTGAAGTGAACTATACAGAGACAATTATGCTTTTGTTTTGGAATTGTCCGTGTGTTAATCAATTCTGGTAAATATCACAGTTTTTTATCTGTTTCAAAATTGATCCGGACTTCAAATTATATTGGAGGAATGTGTTGTTTGGGTTTCTCATGAACAACAAAAACATTGAGAATTCTAAAAAATATATTATTAATATTATAATATTGCTGGCTAAATTTCATGTTCACAAGTGTAAGGTCACAGGTAGACAGCCCCTTTTTGTCTGTTTCCAAGAGGAGCTCAGACAACACTTTTCCTCCATTAGACTCTCATCCATTAAAAAGCTTTAAAAATCGTAGCTGTGTGGTTCAAATGTAAATTATGACTCTTGCTATATAATTGATTTGTATATTCTTTATTTTTGTCAATTTGTTTACGCTTGTTCAAGATTCGCTTCCTATCCCCCTAGTGTTTTTTCCATGCTATTCTGTTGTAAGATTTGTCCTTTTCTCAATAAGTAAAAAAAAAAAAAAACAAGTTTGCAGCTGCTTCTATCCACAAATACATATTTAGAATGAACATTGTGGATAGGAGAAATTAAATTCTTACTAGGATAAATTCAAATTTCAGATGGCTAAAATTAAATTGTTACTAGTACAAACTCTGTGGAGTGACGCTTTCGGATTTTTCAGCCAGCTGTAGTAATTCAGGTGCATAGTAACATTAGCATTAGCTTTGACGTTTTTTACCCGATTGCTGCAGGACCTCCCGAGTATAATGGTAAACAATGTACACCAGATTATCCAGGCCACATCTAGGACGCCAGCATCACAAAAAGACATAGGTTTTATTTTATATGTGTCCAGCTACATACACAACTACGAAGGTAAGTCAAGCTTCTGCTTTGAGCTGCTGAATGTTGATACATGATAGCTCTTTAATATGCGAAGTTAGCACAGTGAAGAAGCAACGTAAACAGTGATTAGTTCACATTATGAGTCTTTTGTGTTTCTGACATAAAATACACTAACTTCTATGTTAGTCTCAGTTTTAAACAGGAGAGGTCACGGTTAGGTTCGAGTGCTTTAGGTCCATGAGGGAAAGCAATAAGCCTCACTGTGAGTGTAAGGGAAAGTCATCCTGCAGGTTCAGTTCCGGTTCAAAAGAAGAAGGTTCCTGTTTTTGAAAATGAAGTTTCTGCAGGTCATATTATTGCTGTGAATTTGATACAGACAAACGCCATCATAACACTATATGTATCATATGGTACCACAGGAACCATGTGAAATAATATATACATTTCCAGAAAGAATATAAAAGTAATTGCTCTCGCAGAAGCACGACTTTGTGAAAAGAGAAAAGTTAAGTTAATTCAATTCAATTCAATTCAGTTTATTTATATAGCGCCAATTCACAACAGATGTCATCTCAAGGCACTTTACAATAAGTCATTTCAATACATTTATACAAACATTCCAATCAGTTAAAAAGTTTCCTATTTAAGGAATCCCATCAGATTGCGTCAGTCATTGGCGTGAGGTTGGGCCCCGTTGATGCAGACTTTCCAACCACAGCAATCCTTCAGCAATCCCTCATACTGAGCAAGCATGTAGCGACGGTGGAGAGGAAAAACTCCCCTTTAACAGGAAGAAACCTCCAACAGAACCAGGCTCAGTAGGAGCGGCCATCTGCCACGACCGTCTGGGGGTTTGAGAAGACAGAGCAGAGACACAGAAGGAACAGAAGATCTGATATAAGAGTACTTTCTATGTTACAGAAAGTAGAAAGTTGATAACAGGACACAGTGGATGTTCAGTTACTGGGAGGATCATCCCAGTCGATGCCCCCCCGTCCAACAGGGCATTGCAGCCAAGCAGGATACCAGACCAGGTATATCTTCTATGGAGAGAAAAACACTGAGAGAAAACAAAGTTAACAGTCGAAATAACAGAATGTACTGTAATACAACTGGAGAGTCGTAGGAGAAAAGGAAGTAGCAGAGTGAAGAAAATTGGTAAGTCTGTCCTCCAGCAGTCTAAGCCTATAGCAGCATAACTACAGAGATAGCTCAGGATGACCTTAGTCACTCTAACTATAAGCTTTATCAAAAAGGAAAGTTTTAAGCCTGGCCTTAAAAGTAAACAGAGTGTCTGCCTCACGGACTAAAGCTGGGAGCTGGTTCCACAGGAGAGGAGCCTGATAACTAAAAGATCTGCCTCCCATTCTACTTTTAGAAATCCTAGGAACTACAAGTAAACCTGCAGTCTGAGAGCGAAGTGCTCTGTTAGGAACATATGGAACAATTAGATCTCTGATGTATGATGGAGCTTGATTATTAAGGGCTTTGTATGTAAAAAGAAGGATCTTAAATTATATTCTGGATTTAACAGGGAGCCAATGAAGGAGAGCTAAAACAGGAGAAATGTGATCTCTCTTTTTAATATTCATCAGAACTCTTGCTGCCGCATTTTGGATCAACTGAAGGCTTTTAATGGCATTTTGTGGACTACCTGATAGTAAAGAATTACAGTAGTCCAGCCTTGAAGTAACAAATGCATGGACTAGTTTCTCAGCATCACTCCTGGACAGGATGTTTCTAATTTTAGCAATATTCCGGAGGTGAAAGAAGGAAATTCTAGAAACCTGTTTAATATGGGATTTAAATGTCAAGTCTTGGTCAAAAATAACGCCAAGGTTCTTTACGTTATTACTGGGGGCCAATTTAATGCCATCCAGATGAAGTGATTGACTAATCAGTTTCTGTTTAAGAACTTCTGGTCCAGAGACAGCAACTTCTGTTTTGTCAGAATTTAAAAGCAAAAAGTTTAGGGTCATGATCTAATCATGATCTATTTATTACATTGGACATGGTCAACTATAAATAGCTTGTTTCAAACTCCCACTTTTTACATTTCAATTCACTAAGAGATTTTCACTAACAAAAGTTCCCAATTTTAGTGTGTTAGAGGTTGTCTCTCTCAAGTTGCAGTTGTAGTCTAACAAATATGTTGTGTTGTAGCAGTGCTAAAGGATTCAAAGCTGGTGGTGCCACTGCGATGCCCATGTGGAAGTTACAGGCTTGTGCTATCATGTGGCAGGTCTACTCTACGAGACAGCACATTGCTCCAAGCTGAGGCCTACATCAGTTGCCCCAGTGATCAGCTGCACAGAAACTGAACAAAAGTGGCATAAAGCAAGGATCATGGTAGCAAGCCTTTTACTATTCTTTCCTTTTCTGTATGGATATCTCTTGAATGATTCTTAAACATTTTTTGTTGGATTTAGGGTATTAAACCTGGTCCAGTTAATGATATGGTCATCATATCTGCCAGACCAAGGGAGAGGAGATTGATGGAAGGAATCAGGTATGTTGTTGCGCATATCCAAAAATACTTACCTGCCCAAAGAGATTATCTAGTGTACTTCTGACAATAGCCCTATCAGAGCTTTAGGGCTATCTTTGAACGTACACCAATGGAGCTCTATAAAGGCCGGTGTTGGAGCCCTGCGAGTCTTTTATACATATATATATGTTCCCAAGGAAGGAATAAAATCATCTGTTGTTTGGAACTGGTATGGGTTTGCTATGACAGACGTGGAGCAAGAGACCCCACACTGCAACATTTGCCTAAAGCCCATCGCAGTCAAAGTCAGCAGCACCACATACCTATTCCAACACCTGAAACAGAGGCATCCAGCCAAATATGAAAAATGCCAGTCTCTCCGAGACGATCAAAACCACAGTGACCAACAAACCTTAGATAAAAAACAGCTAACTGTAGCCGAATCCTTTGCACAAGGCACCGGATATAGCAGGTAAGGGTCACGGTGGAGAACAATCAAAGCTGTCACTTTGCACATAGCCAAAAACATAGTTCCCATATATACCCTGGAAAAGACGGGGTTTACTAATTTGATTAAAACCTTAGACCCCAGATATGAGCTACCCAGCTGCAAGTACTTCAGTGAAGTCGCCTTGCCCCAGCTGTACAACAACACATGAGAGAAAGTCAGCAGAGAACTGGAGGAGCTGTCCTTTTATTCGGCAACAACTGACATGTGGTCCAGTCGGACTATGCAACCTTATATGAGTTTAAGGGTGCATTTCATTAACAGTGCGTGGGATTTGCGAGTATTTCCCTCCAAACGTCATACTTTCCAGAGGACCCCACCGGTGAACATATTGCCAAGGGACTGAGAGACGCTCTCGACTGCTGGAACCTGTCTGAGAATCGTCTATGCTGCATAACAACTGACAGCGGCACCAACATGATTAAAGCCTTGAGAGTGAACGGAAAGCCAAACCTCCAGAGCTTTGGACACAAACTACACAACACTATTGTAAGTCTAACAATAAGTAAAATAAAATATTCAATTTTGACAGAGCACATATTATCCTCATTCAAACCGCAGCCAAGCTAAATGACGTTCGTCTTTTCGTAATACTACTACTACTACTACTGTCATTTAGCAGACGCTTTTTTCCAAAGCGACTTACATCTAGGAGAACAACACAAGCAAGAAATCAAATAGGAGGGTCCAGCATGGATAAGTGCTGGTTAGTTTGCTGTGAGTCCCGTCGGACCCTGGTGCTGCCGTACAGTGTTAGAGGAGTTTTTTGTCTTTCTTTTGCTTTTTCAGTGTCTGACTAATTGACTGCGGTTCATCCACCATTTAAAAAGTTACAAGTGTTGTACATGATTTGGTAAAATATTTTTTTTCATTAGGCCTAGCCAAAAAAACACCTCTGCAAAAATGTTTCAATATGGTGTGTTCATTTGATCTGTATTTGATTCATAAAGACATTCGAATGGATTATCTTATAAAGCTGGAAGAAAAGAAAAGAGCTGGATGTTGCTCAGTCAGAGCTTGGCCTTCCCCCTCATCAACTAACAAGAGAATCCCCAACCAGATGAGGCTCCCGCCAAAAGATGATCGAGCGATTCCTGGAACAGAAGGCTATAGCCCGTGTCCTGGGGTCTGATGTTAAAAGTCTGCTGACAAGAGGGCATCTTGTGCCCTTTTGTCAGCAGACTTTGAGGTTTTGGAGTCAGTAAACAAGGTGGTTAAACCACTCCAAGACTGTATGGATGCGCTATCAGGGGAAATATGTGTCAGTGTCTCGTACATCAAGTCTGTTATCCATCTGTTCAAAACCAGTCTTTTGCAGCCTGAGGACAATGACACGGAGCTTACAAAAACAATACAAAGGAACATACTGGGTTGCCTCATTGACAAATACAGTGAGCTCTTGGACATGGCTTCTTTGATGGATCCAAGGTTCCGAACATTCTACATCGACCCAGACAAGTAGGACCAAGTCAAAAGAAGAGCCGTCCGTGAACTTCTGTCTTTCCCCGCTGACAAAAGCACACCACAGCCTGGTGTAGTTGTGCAGGTGGACCAGAAAGAGGCAAGGCCTCAGCCAGACCCCAAGAGGAAAAAGACCTTAGCAACCTTCTTCAAGAAGAGTGTTGTTGTTCCAACATCTGACCAGTCGGAGGAAGCTAAAATAGAGACGGAACTGGCAATCTATCTGCTCTTGCCAGAGGCCGACCCTGACACTGATCCACTGCAGTGGTGGAAGAGCAACAAATCCAGTTTCTCAAGGCTCAGTCACATGGCCAAGAACTACCTCAGTATCCCTGCAATAAGTGACCCATCTGAAACGCTTTTCAGTGTGGGGGGAGGAGTTGTCACATGCAGCAGAGCTTGCTGCAAGCCTGAGGCAGTGGATAGGCTGATCTTCCTTGCCAAAAATGTTTAAATGTTATTGATAACTACTTAAGCACAGTTCTCATGTTCTGCACCTCAACCAAAATGTGATTTTTCTTTCCTGTTCATACATTCAGGGACACAAATGGCACAGCTTATTTTTTTAAAACAAAGTTTGTGCTTTATCCATTTCAGTTGGAGTTTATGTATTATTTATTTTGCACATTTTGTACTCTAAATTTGTGTTTACATTAGTATTTTACGCAAGACATAGGTGTTTTTTCTATTTTTGGTTTTAAAAAATAATTCTGCTTAGAGTAGTATGCAGTGCATGTTCATGCCATGTATCCCTGTATGTTGTTGCATTGTTTGGGGTAGATACAATGAAAAATGTCACTGTCTAGTTTTCCTTAGATTTGAATGTATTGTTAATGTTTTCGAAAATGGTGCTACTCTCAAGGTGAATGTTTGTCTCCTTTTAGTATAGACTACAAAGTCTGACTTAAAGACCCACTCTGATCAACTTTTTAGCTATTTTAAAGTGTTCTCTGTGGTCTTTAAATTATGAATATGCCCTTTTTAGCCAAAATCACAAAACCTGTGCCATTTTCTTGGACATAGCTTCAGAAGAGCAGCAGTAGCTCATTAGCAATTTGCCTCTGTGTTGAGGGCGGAACCGTTGGCGCGGAAGACCCCTCCTTGTAGCCTTCCCAGTGCGGTTGCTATGTCACAAGCAGAGTTTTTTCAGTTTCAGAACAGGTGTTAAGAATTAGTTTAATCAACTCTAAGTGAAAGTTAACCTGAGTTACACTCGTGCATGAGGATATAAAAAGCATGATTCATCATGGCAACAAGTGAAAAAAAAAGTTAGAGCCTCCTACTTGCATATTTTAAAAATAAAAAGCAATACTGCAGCAGCAGCAAAAGAGAGAGCTTGTGTGGCAGAAAATTGGTGATCAAGTCAATGCGTGAGTATTAATTAGAGGGGAAAAAAATTTTGATCTTGAATGTTCCCCTCATTCAACAATTATATACCATTTGTTTTTTGAGCACACAGGTCCAACCCAACAGGTGCAAAAAGGAGATGGTAGCAACTAAAGATGAAATATAAATATATAGTTCAAACATGTGATGTATCGTTTATTAACAAGTAATTGTGGTGGTGTTGTGCCTGCTCTCATTAAACTGCAGTCAGTGGTTACATTATACATAGCTATATTTAAGTAATTAGGGAAATCCCCTAAACAAAGAGAAAGCCAAATCTTTAGCCATACCATCACTGCCAGTATTTAATATTGTCTATGAAAGCCACACCTAAATGCGTGTTCTGGATATGTTCAAATTTGAACATATAGGCAACAGAAAGAAGGCAGAGGCCGGCAAAACAGGTGGCGGGCCACCCCCACCACCTCTTACAGAGGTGTAAGAGATGGCCCTCAGTCACACAGTGGGCGACCTATTGCTGTGGGCATCTCTGGGGGGAGCTCATCAGACCAAGGCACAACTCAGGACATTAGGGCCTACATAAGAGGTAAGTAATTCAAATGAATGGCATATGTTAAATGTAGTTGCTATCCATTCATCTGTAGGCTATAGTTCTCTGTAGTGGCTGCTGTTGCCCTCAGATATTCTATTATAAGGTAACTCAGAGTCAGAAAAAAGTTGATGAGAACTGCACTGTAATAAAAAGAAAAACTGAAAACATTAGATGGGGCACTGTTCTGGGTGATCATAAATTGGCTAATCTTCTATCTGTTACTGATGGTGTAATCTGTCGTGTGGAGCCCTGTACTATAACAGACTTCCATGCTGTTGTAAGTAGCTACTATTAAAAGAGTTTTAAAAATGGGTAGAATATAACACAAATTCTGTTTCATTACAGGAGGATGAAGACACCTTATTAACCGCCACAGAGAGGGAAGATGCAAAGAGGCTTGTTGAGGTCTACACCTTTCTAAAATAATTTTGGTTTCAGTTAATGATAGTGTTGTTCTGCAATCCAACTTGCAGCTTCTTTCTCTCCAACAGAGCAATGCTGGAAATGATGGGGGGTCCATTAATGAGGAAGAGGATCCATCAGCCTGCACAGCACAGCTTACCTCAGTAGCAATATTGTTCAGCATTGACCCACAACTTACTATAACACTAAGTAGACATGGCACTATGAAATTCAACTTCATTTGTGTTCATATAGCTTCCTGTGAAAGAACTGTTTAAAGTGTACCTACAAAAACAAATTAAAAAGTCTAATCTGGAAATGGATCACATAAAGCTGCAGATAAAAAAAAACACAAATGGAAATACAAACGCTGGATCATCAGTTAATGGTGGTTGATGTGCCCACAGGTGGATGATGTTTAATTGTTTAAACAACAAAAGATTAACTGTACAACATTTGTAATTGCAGGAAATAAGGAAGACATCATAAAATAAGAGGCATTTTGTGTTTCTCTGACTCTGGGGAGGTGATGTTTCAGTCAGAAATGATTATAGATGACCATGTCTTTTAACAGCTCTCCCATCTTGTGCATCAGCAGGGTGGTTGGGATTAATGTCTGCAACATCAGCGGAAGGGGTAGGACATTGTTCTCTTCTGATTGTGGCAATGTTGTGTAAGAATACACATGCAACAATGATGTCAAAAGCCCTTTCTGGGGTGACCCTGAGCATATGAAGACACTGGAATCGGGTCTTAAGCATCCCGATGGTCATCTCCAGCCTGGATAGTGTCCTGCAGTGAGCTACGTTGTAGCGTTTCCTTGGGCCGGGCTCAGGGTCAGGGTATGGGGTCAGTAGATGGCGCTGGCAGGGGTACCCTCTGTCTCCCAGTAGGTACCCATCAAACTCTCCTATGATAATACAAGATACAATTTAATGTTTCAGTTCCATCAGGAGGAAACAGAATATTGATCAGATATAGCTATACTGTGTATAAACTCACTACGGACAAATCTGTCACTCAGGGAGGACTCACGAAATATTCGAGAGTCATGGACAGACCCAGGCCACTTTGCTTCCACATTGCTGATCATATATTCGGTATCACTTATGATCTTCACAGAGGAGAACAATAATTAGTTGCAGCAGCTGTATTGTGAAGTATATATCATTTTGAAAGTTAAAAGCTATTATTTAGGCTTACCTGTACATTACTGCTGTGGACAGATCCATTCACATAATTCCCTTCATTTATTGAAGGAGCTATGATCGGAATGTAAGTTCCAACAATGCAGCCAATCACACCTGGAAACCCTAAAATAAATCAGATTGAGTGCTTCCAGTCTCCAAGCTTTATGACATATATTAATTATTGCTTACACTGATACCTGCAATTCTGTGGTACGCTTCCTTCAGATGTCTGGTGGTTCTGTGACCTGGGAACACTAGAAACGTGTACAGAAGTTGTTTGAGTGCAAGGGTCACATTTCGGACAGCCCGACAGACAGTTGCCTTGGACACATGCTCCGCATCACTGACATTGAACAAAACACTGCCATTCGCAAAAAATCGAAGTACAATACAATGAATTTGCTTGGAGCAGAGAACAGTTCCACCATGGGTCATATGACAAATGTGTGGACTAGGAATATTGTTTAGATAAATAATTGATGGTCACGAAAAACGGAATCGCTGCTACAGGTACTCATCAGGGAGTGATAAAAAATCCACTTGGGGTCTGATCTATGAGGTTCCAAATTATGAGGTTCCAAATGTGCCAAAAATGTTTGTCTATGTTCTTAGGCACACTGCATGTGTCAACTTAACAAGTAAGTTAGCATTTAGGTGCGTCTATGTAACTGGCAGCAGTACTTCTGCAGATACAAACTTGCAATTGATTACTACATTGCCCATGTAAATGACTAACCTGACCAAACATTTAGCCTTTTCAGGTTTATTTAATTATGTAATTGCTGTAGTCTTGTTACTCTGTCGTTACAACCTGTCGTCTCCCCCTGTTGTCACAGCCTGTCTTTACAACCTGTCGTCTTCCCTGTTGTTGCAACTTGTTGTTACAACCTGTCGTCTTCCCTGTTGTTGCAACTTGTTGTTACAACCTGTCGTTTCCCCCGTTGTCTTCCTCTGTTGCCTGGTAGTTCGTCCACATTTGCCAGTGTCATTACTTTGTGTGCTTATGCAGAGTTGTCGGTTTCATCTTTATTTTGTGTTTGATGTTACAGCATAAAGTAATCATCTTTACGTATGTTACAACCATTGACTGTTATCAATATCAAAAGATGAGAAATTCAGATGTTGCACTCCTTTAGTTCACATTTTAATGGCAATTGAGCTCATGGTGACGAAAACCGCATTGTTCCTCCTGGACCCGAGGTTCGACTATCCGTCGGACCCTCCTCTCCAGAACCTCTGAATAGACCTTACCAGGGAGGCTCAGAAGTGTGATCCCCCTGTAGTTGGAACACACTCTGTGGTCCCCCTTTTTAAACAGGGGGACCACCACCACGGTGTGGCAATCCAAGGGAACTGCCCCCGATGTCCACACAATATTGCAGAGCCGCGTTAACCAACACAGCCCCACAACATCCAGGGCCCTGAGGAACTCCGGCCGGACCTCATCCACCCCCGGAGCCTTGCCACCGAGGAGCTTTTTAACGACCT
Source organism: Valencia hispanica (assembly GCA_963556495.2). Taxonomy (NCBI): domain Eukaryota; kingdom Metazoa; phylum Chordata; class Actinopteri; order Cyprinodontiformes; family Valenciidae; genus Valencia; species Valencia hispanica. The sequence goes on from OY747711.1 coordinate 49,320,217, forward strand.
CGGTGACCTTAGCACCAGAGATTGGAGAGCCCGACCCAAAGTCCCCAAACGCTGCTTCCAGATTGGAAGGTGGGATTGAGGAGGTCTTCGAAGTATTCCATCCACCGACCCAAAACGTCCCGAGTCAAGGTCAGCAGCACACCATCCCCACTGTAAACAGTGTTGGTGGCAGACCGCTTCCCCCCCCCTGAGACGCCGGATGGTGGACCAGAATCGCTTCGAAGCCATACGGAAGTCGTTCTCCATGGCCTCTCCAAACTCCTCCCACGCCCGACTTTTTGCCTCCGCGACCACCAGAGCCGCACTCCGCTTGGCCTGCCGTTACCTATCCCCGGGTTCGGGGGTTGCCGCCGCGACAGGCACCTTGCAGCCACAACTCCGGTCAGCCGACTAGACAATGGAGGCCCAGAACATGGTCCACTCTGACTCAATGTCCCCCGTCTCCCTCGGAACGTGTTCGAAGTTCTGCCGGAGGTGTGAGTTGAAGCTCCTTCTGACAGGAGACTCTGCCAGACGTTCCCAGCAGACCCTAATAACACGTTTGGGCCTTCCAGGTCTGTCCGGCGTCCTCCCCCACTATCAGAGCCAACTCATCACCAGGTAGTGGTCAGCGGACAGCTCAGCCCCTCTCTTGACCCAAGTGTCCAAAAAATGCGGCCGCAGATTGGATGAGACGACAACCAAGTCGATCATCGAGCTGCGGCCTAGGGTGTCCTGGTGCCAAGTGCACATATGGACACCTTTATGCTTGAACATGGTGTTTGTTATGGACAATCCATGACGAGCACAGAAGTCCAACAACAAGACACCACCCGGGTTCAGATCGGGGGGGGGGGGGCATTCTGCCCAACCACACCCCTCCAGGTCTCACTTTCATTGCCCACGTGAGCGTTGAAGTCCCCCAGCAGAACAAGGGAGTCCCCGGGAGGAGCACTCTTCAGCACCCCCTCCAAAGACTCCAAAAAGGGTGGGTAATCTGATCTGCCGTTTAGGGCGTAAGCACAAACAACAGTCAGGACCCGTCCCCCCACCCGTAGGCGGAGGGAGGCTACCCTCTCGTTCACCGGGGTAAACCCCAACGTACAGTCGCCGAGATGGGGGGCAACAAGTATGCCCACCCCAGCTCGGCGCCTCTCAGCGGGGGCAACTCCAGAGTGGAAGAGAGTCCAACCCCTCTCGAGGAGACGGGTTCCAGAGCCAGAGACGTGCATCGAGGTGAGTCCGACGATGTTCAGTCAAAACCTCTCAACCTCGCACACCAGCTCCGGCTCCTTCCCCACCAGAGAGGTGACAGAGGTGTAATGCCACAAGTGTGGCATTACATTTTAAAATCAATATTGGCCAATAATATCACTTTCCTATTTTTTTGTGTTTTGTTCTTCTGATGCTTAAAAAAATATCCTCAATCGGTAGTGTGTATAAGAAAATACATTTAAGTTAGATCTTACTGAGAAAATGACTTATCACACTGAAACAAATTTTAGATGCTTACCATGTGCTGAAAGTACTCTGTGAGAGTTTTTGGTATTATTAAACTAAAAAATAAATATGTTAAAAAAAGAGAAGGAGCTGTCCTTAATGAGCTACTGGTTACTCAATCAGTCCAAACCATATGATGAAGCAGGGTGAGAGGCTCGGATGTAGGCTGTGAGAGATTGGATGAATCCTTCTCAACACCAGCTTAATCAGACTCCCTGGAGGTCCTGCTTGGAAAGATGGTAGACCATTTAAACAGAGAGCTGCCTTCCTACACAGAGATGTAAGATCACGGACAACAAAAACCTACGAAGGCAGATTTAACTAAAGCCTGCCGCTATCTAAAGCCTGCCACACACGAGAGCAATCTGCTGAGCAAAAAGTAATTCGAGGCCGTTTGCTCAGCAGATAGCTCGCTGTGTGCGGCTAATTTTCGGTGAGTTTCCTGCCTTACGAGGTGTTAAGGTGAAAATATTTTTTGCCTTGCTAGGCAAAAAACTTCTTCTTTACTTTATTGGAGGATCACATCTCATTGGTGCATAACGCCACCCACTGTACAGGAGTATGCAAAGGGACTTAACAGGCTATTATCAGGCTAATAAATGAAAAAAATTAATTAAAAAATTTCCTAGATTATTTTAATTACACCTGTCTCTCTCAAAAAGATAAGTAAGGATTTGATCTTATCAATCTCCTTTCCTTCCTCCTTGAGGATGTTCTCTATGCCACTTCCAGCCTCTCTTTCTTTCCATTTTTGCCTATGTTCTGTGTATTTTTTGCAATTAAATAAAATATGATCTACATCTTCTATAGCTTGGCATTCAGTACATAAACCATTATTCTTCCCTATTATCTGTAGTGTGCCATTAAGTCCTGTGTGACCCAGTCACCCGGCAAAAAAACGTACTGTGTGCACTCTACCAGTGTTGCCAATTGTCTGAGAAGAACCTCGCTGCAGAATGCAGAAAGGGGCGGGACCGGGTCCGTTGTCAGACCCATACCCTATTTGGAAATGACACTGCACTGCACGCCGGAAACCGAAGGGGGCAACATTTTCTATATTAGTTGCACTGTCCCAGGTTTTTTCCCCTTTGAAATCCTTATGGTTTTGGGTTAATGTTAAATCATTAAACTTATGAAACACAATATATTTACAACTAAACTATTTTATTTTATTTTACCTTTACACATTTACCATTACCAATACACATGCACATTTTGTAAATATTTATAAATGGTCCAGGTCAGCTGCACATTACTTAAATCTGAGTATCCCATTTTTACTTTTAATAACTGCACAGTACTTTAGTTTTGTCATTGTTGTCCTTACTATGTGTATATTATTCTTAATTCGGTTTAAAGATTTTTTCTTATGTGAATCTAGATGCTTCCATCACCACTTTCACTTTGCTGCCGTTACAACAGAACTTGACCTCTGTGGGACAGTAAAGAATGATTCTGTTGTATTTCTTCTTTATTGTTTTTGAACACCATATTTAATTAACATTGTTAAACAAGACATAATTAAGAAACGATATATTTTCAAATATATTCATTGATTTTTTTTAATTAGTTTTCATCTTTTTCTTCACCCTTTAGTGCTTTATGTTTTAAAAAAAGAAGAAAATATGCATTTTTACCAATAAAATTGCTTTTTTAAATATACTTGTTTTTTTTTAACTTTTTTCTATACTAAAGATTTACTCTAAAGTACAAATGTTATAATGCAATGTTCAGTCAAAAAAGATATATTTTAAAAAGGTTACCTAATAGCACCCTCCTCCTTTCTGGAGTTTGATAGTGAGAGTAAGGTTTTTAAAGTAAGATAATAGATAAAGTCTTTTTTTGCTAAATTTAAACCTTGATGAATAAAAAGGATGCTGTAATCAATTTTTGGCAAGTAAAATGGTTATGTTTTTCCATTTTATGGGTATTGATGATCATGCAAAGGACCCAGAATGCTGTGATTGGCACAATGGCATCAAGAGATAATAAATAAAGTCATTTTGATACATGTTTAATCCTTCATGAGTAAACAAGATGGTATAATCAATTTTTGGCAAGTAAAATGGTTGTTTTTTGCCACTTTGTGGGTATTGATGATCATGTAAAGGACCCAGTATGCTGTGATGGGTACATCAGCATCAGGAGATAACAGATACAGTCTTTTTTTTGCTAAATTTAAACCTTGATGAATAAAAAGGATGCTGTAATCAATTTTTGGCAAGTAAAATGGTTGTGTTTTTCCATTTTATGGGTATTGATGATCATGCAAAGGACCCAGTATGCTGTGATGGGCACAATGGCATCAAGAGATAATAAATAAAGTCATTTTGAGACATGTTTAATCCTTCATGAGAAAACAAGATGGTATAATCAATTTTTGGCAAGTAAAATGTTTTTTTTTTTCCATTTTGTGGGTATTGATGATCATGCAAAGGACCCAGTGTGCTGTGATGGGTACAACATCATCAAGAGATAACAAATAACATCATTTTTTGGAAAATTTAAACCTTGATGAATAAAAAGGATGCTGTAATCAATTTTTGGCAAGTAAAATTGTTGTTTTTTGCCATTGTGGAGGTATTTGTGATCATGCAAGATACCAAGTATGCTGTGATGGGTACAACAGCATCAAGAGATAACAGATAAAGTCATGTTTTGCTAAATTTAAACCTTCATGAATAAAAGGGATACTGTAATCAACTTTTGGCAAGTAAAATTGTCGTTTTTTGCCATTTTGGATGTGTTTATGATCACGTAAAATACCCAGTATGCTGTATTGGGTACAACAGCATCAAGAGATAACAGATAAAGTCATGTTTTGCTAAATTTAAACCTTCATGACTAAAAGGGATACTGTAATCAATTTCTGGCAAGTAAAATGGTTGTGTTTTGCCATTTTGTGGGTATTGATGATCATGCAAAGGACCCAGTATGCTGTGATGGGTACAATGGCATCAAGAGATAATAAATAAAGTCATTTTGAGACATGTTTAATCCTTCATGAGTAAACAAGATGGTATAATCAATTTCTGGCAAGTAAAATGGTTGTTTTTTGCCACTTTGTGGGTATTGATGATCATGTAAAGGACCCAGTATGCTGTGATGGGTACAACAGCATCAAGAGATAACAGATACAGTCTTTTTTTGCTAAATTTAAACCTTGATGAATAAAAAGGATGCTGTAATCAATTTTTGGCAAGTAAAATGGTTGTGTTTTTCCATTTTATGGGTATTGATGATCATGCAAAGGACCCAGTATGCTGTGATGGGCAAAATGGCATCAAGAGATAATAAGTAAAGTCATTTTGAGACATGTTTAATCCTTCATGAGTAAACAAGATGGTATAATAAATATTTGGCAAGTAAAATAGTTGTGTTTTGCCATTTTGTGGGTATTGATGATCATGCAAATGACCCAGTATGCTGTGATTGGTACAATGGCATCAAGAGATAACAAATAACATAATTTTTGGGAAAATTTAAACCTTGATGAATAAAAAGGATGCTGTAATCAATTTTTGGAAAGTAAAATGGTTGTTTTTTGCCATTTTGGAGGTATTTATGATCATGCAAGATACCCAGTATGCTGTGATGGGTACAACAGCATCAAGACATGACAGATAAAGTCATGTTTTGCTAAATTTAAACCTTCATGAATAAAAGGGATACTGTAATCAACTTTTGGCAAGTAAAATTGTCGTTTTTTTGCCATTTTGTGGGTATTGATGATCATGCAAATGACCCAGTATGATGTGATGGGTACAATGGCATCAAGAGATAATAAATAAAGTAATTTTGAGACATGTTTAAACCTTCATGAATATAAAGGATGCTGTAATCAATTTTTGGCAAGTAAAATGGTTGTGTTTTGCCATTTTGTGGGTATTGATGATCATGCAAATGACCCAGTATGCTGTGATGGGCACAATGGCATCAAGAGATAATAAATAAAGTCATTTTGAGACATGTTTAATCCTTCATGAGTAAACAAGATGGTATAATCAATTTTTGGCAAGTAAAATGTTTTTTTTTTGCCACCTTGTGGGTATTGATGATCATGTAAAGGACCCAGTATGCTGTGATGGGTACAACAGCATCAAGAGATAACAAATAACATAATTTTTTGGAAAATTTAAACCTTGATGAATAAAAAGGATGCTGTAATCAATTTTTGGAAAGTAAAATGGTTGTTTTTAGCCATTTTGGAGGTATTTATGATCATGCAAGATACCCAGTATGCTGTGATGGGTACAAAAGCATCAAGAGATAACAGATAAAGTCATGTTTTGCTAAATTTAAACCTTCATGAATAAAAGGGATACTGTAATCAATTTTTGGCAAGTAAAATGGTTGTGTTTTTCCATTTTGTGGGTATTGATGATCATGCAAATGACCCAGTATGCTGTGATGGGCACAATGGCATCAAGAGATAATAAATAAAGTCATTTTGAGACATGTTTAATCCTTCATGATTAAACAAGATGGTATAATAAAATTTTGGCAAGTAAAATGGTTGTTTTTTTCCATTTTGTGGGTATTGATGATCATGCAAAGGACCCAGTATGCTGTGATGGGTACAACAGCATCAAGAGATAACAAATAACATCATTTTTGGGAAAATTTAAACTTTGATGAATAAAAAGGATGCTGTAATCAATTTTTGGAAAGTAAAATGGTTGTTTTTTGCCATTTTGGAGGTATTTATGATCATGCAAGATACCCAGTATGCTGTGATGGGTACAACAGCATCAAGACATGACAGATAAAGTCATGTTTTGCTAAATTTAAACCTTCATGAATAAAAGGGATACTGTAATCAACTTTTGGCAAGTAAAATTGTCGTTTTTTTGCCATTTTGTGGGTATTGATGATCATGCAAATGACCCAGTATGATGTGATGGGTACAATGGCATCAAGAGATAATAAATAAAGTAATTTTGAGACATGTTTAAACCTTCATGAATAAAAAGGATGCTGTAATCAATTTTTGGCAAGTAAAATGGTTGCTTTTTACCATTTTGTGGGTATTGATGATCATGTAAAGGACCCAGTATGCTGTGATGGGTACAACAGCATCAAGAGATAACAGATAAAGTCTTTTTTTGCTAAATTTAAACCTTGATGAATAAAAAGGATGCTGTAATAAATTTTTGGCAACTAAAATTGTTGTGTTTGCCATTTTGTGTGTATTGGTGATCATGCAAAGGACCCATTATGCTGTGATGGGTACAACAGCATCAAGAGATAACAGATAAAGTCTTTATTTGCTAAATTTAAACGTTGATGAATAAAAGGGATACTGTAATCAACTTTTGGCAAGTAAAATTGTCGCTTTTTGCCATTTTGTGGGTATTGATGATCATGCAAATGACCCAGTATGCTGTGATGGGTACAATGGCATCAAGAGATAATAAATAAAGTAATTTTGAGACATGTTTAAACCTTCATGAATAAAAAGGATGCTGTAATCAATTTCTGGCAAGTAAAATGGTTGTGTTTTGCCATTTTGTGGGTATTGATGATCATGCAAAGGACCCAGTATGCTGTGATGGGCACAATGGCATCAAGAGATAATAAATAAAGTCATTTTGAGACATGTTTAATCCTTCATGAGTAAACAAGATGGTATAATCAATTTTTGGCAAGTAAAATGTTTTTTTTTTGCCATTTTGTGGGTATTGATGATCATGCAAAGGACCCAGTATGCTGTGATGGGTACAACAGCATCAAGAGATAACAAATAACATCATTTTTTGCTAAATTTAAACCTTGATGAATAAAAAGGATGCTGTAATCAATTTTTGGCAAGTAAAATGGTTGTGTTTTGCCATTTTGTGGGTATTGATGATCATGCAAAGGACCCAGTATGCTGTGATGGGTACAATGGCATCAAGAGATAATAAATAAAGTCATTTTGAGACATGTTTAATCCTTCATGAGTAAACAAGATGGTATAATCAATTTTTGGCAAGTAAAATGGTTGTTTTTTGCCACTTTGTGGGTATTGATGATCATGTAAAGGACCCAGTATGCTGTGATGGGTACAACAGCATCAAGAGATAACAGATACAGTCTTTTTTTGCTAAATTTAAACCTTGATGAATAAAAAGGATGCTGTAATCAATTTTTGGCAAGTAAAATGGTTGTGTTTTTCCATTTTATGGGTATTGATGATCATGCAAAGGACCCAGTATGCTGTGATGGGCACAATGGCATCAAGAGATAATAAGTAAAGTCATTTTGAGACATGTTTAATCCTTCATGAGTAAACAAGATGGTATAATAAATTTTTGGCAAGTAAAATAGTTGTGTTTTGCCATTTTGTGGGTATTGATGATCATGCAAATGACCCAGTATGCTGTGATTGGTACAATGGCATCAAGAGATAATAAATAAAGTAATTTTGAGACATGTTTAAACCTTCATGAATAAAAAGGATGCTGTAGTCAATTTTTGGCAAGTAAAATGGTTGTGTTTATCCATTTTATGGGTATTGATGATCATGCAAAGGACCCAGTATGCTGTGATGGGCACAATGGCATCAAGAGATAATAAATAAAGTCATTTTGAGACATGTTTAATCCTTCATGAGTAAACAAGATGGTATAATCAATTTTTGGCAAGTAAAATAGTTGTGTTTTGCCATTTTGTGGGTATTGATGATCATGCAAAGGACCCAGTATGCTGTGATGGGAACAACAGCATCAAGAGATAACAAATAACATCATTTTTTGGAAAATTTAAACCTTGATGAATAAAAAGGATGCTGTAATCAATTTTTGGCAAGTAAAATGGTTGTTTTTTGCCATTTTGGAGGTATTTATGATCATGCAAGATACCCAGTATGCTGTGATGGGTACAACAGCATCAAGAGATAACAGATAAAGTCATGTTTTGCTAAATTTAAACCTTCATGAATAAAAGGGATACTGTAATCAATTTTTGGCAAGTAAAATGGTTGTGTTTTTCCATTTTGTGGGTATTGATGATCATGCAAATGACCCAGTATGATGTGATGGGTACAATGGCATCAAGAGATAATAAATAAAGTAATTTTGAGACATGTTTAATCCTTCATGAATAAAAAGGATGCTGTAATCAATTTTTGGCAAGTAAAATGGTTGTGTTTTGCCATTTTGTGGGTATTGATGATCATGCAAATGACCCAGTATACTGTGATGGGCACAATGGCATCAAGAGATAATAAATAAAGTCATTTTGAGACATGTTTAATCCTTCATGAGTAAACAAGATGGTATAATCAATTTTTGGCAAGTAAAATGTTTTTTTTTTGCCACTTTGTGGGTATTGATGATCATGTAAAGGACCCAGTATGCTGTGATGGGTACAACAGCATCAAGAGATAACAAATAACATAATTTTTTGGAAAATTTAAACCTTGATGAATAAAAAGGATGCTGTAATCAATTTTTGGAAAGTAAAATGGTTGTTTTTTTGCCATTTTGGAGGTATTTATGATCATGCAAGATACCCAGTATGCTGTGATGGGTACAAAAGCATCAAGAGATAACAGATAAAGTCATGTTTTGCTAAATTTAAACCTTCATGAATAAAAGGGATACTGTAATCAATTTTTGGCAAGTAAAATGGTTGTGTTTTTCCATTTTGTTGGTATTGATGATCATGCAAATGACCCAGTATGCTGTGATGGGCACAATGGCATCAAGAGATAATAAATAAAGTCATTTTGAGACATGTTTAATCCTTCATGATTAAACAAGATGGTATAATAAAATTTTGGCAAGTAAAATGGTTGTTTTTTTCCATTTTTTGGGTATTGATGATCATGCAAAGGACCCAGTATGCTGTGATGGGTACAACAGCATCAAGAGATAACAAATAACATCATTTTTGGGAAAATTTAAACCTTGATGAATAAAAAGGATGCTGTAATCAATTTTTGGAAAGTAAAATGGTTGTTTTTTGCCATTTTGGAGGTATTTATGATCATGCAAGATACCCAGTATGCTGTGATGGGTACAACAGCATCAAGACATGACAGATAAAGTCATGTTTTGCTAAATTTAAACCTTCATGAATAAAAGGGATACTGTAATCAACTTTTGGCAAGTAAAATTGTCGTTTTTTTGCCATTTTGTGGGTATTGATGATCATGCAAATGACCCAGTATGATGTGATGGGTACAATGGCATCAAGAGATAATAAATAAAGTAATTTTGAGACATGTTTAAACCTTCATGAATAAAAAGGATGCTGTAATCAATTTTTGGCAAGTAAAATGGTTGTGTTTTGCCATTTTGTGGGTATTGATGATCATGCAAATGACCCAGTATGCTGTGATAGGCACAATGGCATCAAGAGATAATAAATAAAGTCATTTTGAGACATGTTTAATCCTTCATGAGTAAACAAGATGGTATAATCAATTTTTGGCAAGTAAAATGTTTTTTTTTGCCACTTTGTGGGTATTGATGATCATGTAAAGGACCCAGTATGCTGTGATGGGTACAACAGCATCAAGAGATAACAAATAACATAATTTTTTGGAAAATTTAAACCTTGATGAATAAAAAGGATGCTGTAATCAATTTTTGGAAAGTAAAATGGTTGTTTTTTGCCATTTTGGAGGTATTTATGATCATGCAAGATACCCAGTATGCTGTGATGGGTACAAAAGCATCAAGAGATAACAGATAAAGTCATGTTTTGCTAAATTTAAACCTTCATGAATAAAAGGGATACTGTAATCAACTTTTGGCAAGTAAAATTGTCGTTTTTTGCAATTTTGTGGGTATTGATGATCATGCAAAGGACCCAGTATGCTGTGATGGGCACAATGGCATCAAGAGATAATAAGTAAAGTCATTTTGAGACATGTTTAATCCTTCATGAGTAAACAAGATGGTATAATAAATTTTTGGCAAGTAAAATAGTTGTGTTTTGCCATTTTGTGGGTATTGATGATCATGCAAATGACCCAGTATGCTGTGATTGGTACAATGGCATCAAGAGATAATAAATAAAGTAATTTTGAGACATGTTTAAACCTTCATGAATAAAAAGGATGCTGTAGTCAATTTTTGGCAAGTAAAATGGTTGTGTTTATCCATTTTATGGGTATTGATGATCATGCAAATGACCCAGTATGATGTGATGGGTACAATGGCATCAAGAGATAATAAATAAAGTAATTTTGAGACATGTTTAATCCTTCATGAATAAAAAGGATGCTGTAATCAATTTTTGGCAAGTAAAATGGTTGTGTTTTGCCATTTTGTGGGTATTGATGATCATGCAAATGACCCAGTATACTGTGATGGGCACAATGGCATCAAGAGATAATAAATAAAGTCATTTTGAGACATGTTTAATCCTTCATGAGTAAACAAGATGGTATAATCAATTTTTGGCAAGTAAAATGTTTTTTTTTTGCCACTTTGTGGGTATTGATGATCATGTAAAGGACCCAGTATGCTGTGATGGGTACAACAGCATCAAGAGATAACAAATAACATAATTTTTTGGAAAATTTAAACCTTGATGAATAAAAAGGATGCTGTAATCAATTTTTGGAAAGTAAAATGGTTGTTTTTTTGCCATTTTGGAGGTATTTATGATCATGCAAGATACCCAGTATGCTGTGATGGGTACAAAAGCATCAAGAGATAACAGATAAAGTCATGTTTTGCTAAATTTAAACCTTCATGAATAAAAGGGATACTGTAATCAATTTTTGGCAAGTAAAATGGTTGTGTTTTTCCATTTTGTTGGTATTGATGATCATGCAAATGACCCAGTATGCTGTGATGGGCACAATGGCATCAAGAGATAATAAATAAAGTCATTTTGAGACATGTTTAATCCTTCATGATTAAACAAGATGGTATAATAAAATTTTGGCAAGTAAAATGGTTGTTTTTTTCCATTTTTTGGGTATTGATGATCATGCAAAGGACCCAGTATGCTGTGATGGGTACAACAGCATCAAGAGATAACAAATAACATCATTTTTGGGAAAATTTAAACCTTGATGAATAAAAAGGATGCTGTAATCAATTTTTGGAAAGTAAAATGGTTGTTTTTTGCCATTTTGGAGGTATTTATGATCATGCAAGATACCCAGTATGCTGTGATGGGTACAACAGCATCAAGACATGACAGATAAAGTCATGTTTTGCTAAATTTAAACCTTCATGAATAAAAGGGATACTGTAATCAACTTTTGGCAAGTAAAATTGTCGTTTTTTTGCCATTTTGTGGGTATTGATGATCATGCAAATGACCCAGTATGATGTGATGGGTACAATGGCATCAAGAGATAATAAATAAAGTAATTTTGAGACATGTTTAAACCTTCATGAATAAAAAGGATGCTGTAATCAATTTTTGGCAAGTAAAATGGTTGTGTTTTGCCATTTTGTGGGTATTGATGATCATGCAAATGACCCAGTATGCTGTGATAGGCACAATGGCATCAAGAGATAATAAATAAAGTCATTTTGAGACATGTTTAATCCTTCATGAGTAAACAAGATGGTATAATCAATTTTTGGCAAGTAAAATGTTTTTTTTTGCCACTTTGTGGGTATTGATGATCATGTAAAGGACCCAGTATGCTGTGATGGGTACAACAGCATCAAGAGATAACAAATAACATAATTTTTTGGAAAATTTAAACCTTGATGAATAAAAAGGATGCTGTAATCAATTTTTGGAAAGTAAAATGGTTGTTTTTTGCCATTTTGGAGGTATTTATGATCATGCAAGATACCCAGTATGCTGTGATGGGTACAAAAGCATCAAGAGATAACAGATAAAGTCATGTTTTGCTAAATTTAAACCTTCATGAATAAAAGGGATACTGTAATCAACTTTTGGCAAGTAAAATTGTCGTTTTTTGCAATTTTGTGGGTATTGATGATCATGCAAAGGACCCAGTATGCTGTGATGGGCACAATGGCATCAAGAGATAATAAGTAAAGTCATTTTGAGACATGTTTAATCCTTCATGAGTAAACAAGATGGTATAATAAATTTTTGGCAAGTAAAATAGTTGTGTTTTGCCATTTTGTGGGTATTGATGATCATGCAAATGACCCAGTATGCTGTGATTGGTACAATGGCATCAAGAGATAATAAATAAAGTAATTTTGAGACATGTTTAAACCTTCATGAATAAAAAGGATGCTGTAGTCAATTTTTGGCAAGTAAAATGGTTGTGTTTATCCATTTTATGGGTATTGATGATCATGCAAAGGACCCAGTATGCTGTGATGGGCACAATGGCATCAAGAGATAATAAATAAAGTCATTTTGAGACATGTTTAATCCTTCATGAGTAAACAAGATGGTATAATCAATTTTTGGCAAGTAAAATAGTTGTGTTTTGCCATTTTGTGGGTATTGATGATCATGCAAAGGACCCAGTATGCTGTGATGGGAACAACAGCATCAAGAGATAACAAATAACATCATTTTTTGGAAAATTTAAACCTTGATGAATAAAAAGGATGCTGTAATCAATTTTTGGCAAGTAAAATGGTTGTTTTTTGCCATTTTGGAGGTATTTATGATCATGCAAGATACCCAGTATGCTGTGATGGGAACAACAGCATCAAGAGATAACAGATAAAGTCATGTTTTGCTAAATTTAAACCTTCATGAATAAAAAGGATGCTGTAATCAATTTTTGGCAAGTAAAATTGTCGTTTTTTGCAATTTTGTGGGTATTGATGATCATGCAAAGGACCCAGTATGCTGTGATGGGCACAATGGCATCAAGAGATAATAAGTAAAGTCATTTTGAGACATGTTTAATCCTTCATGAGTAAACAAGATGGTATAATAAATTTTTGGCAAGTAAAATAGTTGTGTTTTGCCATTTTGTGGGTATTGATGATCATGCAAATGACCCAGTATGCTGTGATTGGTACAATGGCATCAAGAGATAATAAATAAAGTAATTTTGAGACATGTTTAAACCTTCATGAATAAAAAGGATGCTGTAGTCAATTTTTGGCAAGTAAAATGGTTGTGTTTTGCCATTTTGTGGGTATTGATGATCATGCAAATGACCCAGTATGCTGTGATAGGCACAATGGCATCAAGAGATAATAAATAAAGTCATTTTGAGACATGTTTAATCCTTCATGAGTAAACAAGATGGTATAATCAATTTTTGGCAAGTAAAATGTTTTTTTTTGCCACTTTGTGGGTATTGATGATCATGTAAAGGACCCAGTATGCTGTGATGGGTACAACAGCATCAAGAGATAACAAATAACATAATTTTTTGGAAAATTTAAACCTTGATGAATAAAAAGGATGCTGTAATCAATTTTTGGAAAGTAAAATGGTTGTGTTTTTCCATTTTGTGGGTATTGATGATCATGCAAATGACCCAGTATGATGTGATGGGTACAATGGCATCAAGAGATAATAAATAAAGTAATTTTGAGACATGTTTAATCCTTCATGAATAAAAAGGATGCTGTAATCAATTTTTGGCAAGAAAAATGGTTGTGTTTTGCCATTTTGTGGGTATTGATGATCATGCAAATGACCCAGTATGCTGTGATGGGCACAATGGCATCAAGAGATAATAAATAAAGTCATTTTGAGACATGTTTAATCCTTCATGAGTAAACAAGATGGTATAATCAATTTTTGGCAAGTAAAATGTTTTTTTTTTGCCACTTTGTGGGTACTGATGATCATGTAAAGGACCCAGTATGCTGTGATGGGTACAACAGCATCAAGAGATAACAAATAACATAATTTTTTGGAAAATTTAAACCTTGATGAATAAAAAGGATGCTGTAATCAATTTTTGGAAAGTAAAATGGTTGTTTTTTGCCATTTTGGAGGTATTTATGATCATGCAAGATACCCAGTATGCTGTGATGGGTACAAAAGCATCAAGAGATAACAGATAAAGTCATGTTTTGCTAAATTTAAACCTTCATGAATAAAAGGGATACTGTAATCAATTTATGGCAAGTAAAATGGTTGTGTTTTTCCATTTTGTTGGTATTGATGATCATGCAAATGACCCAGTATGCTGTGATGGGCACAATGGCATCAAGAGATAATAAATAAAGTCATTTTGAGACATGTTTAATCCTTCATGATTAAACAAGATGGTATAATAAAATTTTGGCAAGTAAAATGGTTGTTTTTTTCCATTTTTTGGGTATTGATGATCATGCAAAGGACCCAGTATGCTGTGATGGGTACAACAGCATCAAGAGATAACAAATAACATCATTTTTGGGAAAATTTAAACCTTGATGAATAAAAAGGATGCTGTAATCAATTTTTGGAAAGTAAAATGGTTGTTTTTTGCCATTTTGGAGGTATTTATGATCATGCAAGATACCCAGTATGCTGTGATGGGTACAACAGCATCAAGACATGACAGATAAAGTCATGTTTTGCTAAATTTAAACCTTCATGAATAAAAGGGATACTGTAATCAACTTTTGGCAAGTAAAATTGTCGTTTTTTTGCCATTTTGTGGGTATTGATGATCATGCAAATGACCCAGTATGATGTGATGGGTACAATGGCATCAAGAGATAATAAATAAAGTAATTTTGAGACATGTTTAAACCTTCATGAATAAAAAGGATGCTGTAATCAATTTTTGGCAAGTAAAATGGTTGTGTTTTGCCATTTTGTGGGTATTGATGATCATGCAAATGACCCAGTATGCTGTGATAGGCACAATGGCATCAAGAGATAATAAATAAAGTCATTTTGAGACATGTTTAATCCTTCATGAGTAAACAAGATGGTATAATCAATTTTTGGCAAGTAAAATGTTTTTTTTTTGCCACTTTGTGGGTATTGATGATCATGTAAAGGACCCAGTATGCTGTGATGGGTACAACAGCATCAAGAGATAACAAATAACATAATTTTTTGGAAAATTTAAACCTTGATGAATAAAAAGGATGCTGTAATCAATTTTTGGAAAGTAAAATGGTTGTTTTTTTGCCATTTTGGAGGTATTTATGATCATGCAAGATACCCAGTATGCTGTGATGGGTACAAAAGCATCAAGAGATAACAGATAAAGTCATGTTTTGCTAAATTTAAACCTTCATGAATAAAAGGGATACTGTAATCAATTTTTGGCAAGTAAAATGGTTGTGTTTTTCCATTTTGTTGGTATTGATGATCATGCAAATGACCCAGTATGCTGTGATGGGCACAATGGCATCAAGAGATAATAAATAAAGTCATTTTGAGACATGTTTAAACCTTCATGAATAAAAAGGATGCTGTAATCAATTTCTGGCAAGTAAAATGGTTGTGTTTTGCCATTTTGTGGGTATTGCTGATCATGCAAAGGACCCAGTATGCTGTGATGGGTACAACAGCATCAAGAGATAACAAATAACATCATTTTTTGCTAAATTTAAACCTTGATGAATAAAAAGGATGCTGTAATCAATTTTTGGCAAGTAAAATGGTTGTGTTTTTCCATTTTATGGGTATTGATGATCATGCAAAGGACCCAGTATGCTGTGATGGGCACAATGGAATCAAGAGATAATAAATAAAGTCATTTTGACACATGTTTAATCCTTCATGAGTAAACAAGATGGTATAATCAATTTTTGGCAAGTAAAATGTTTTTTTTTTTGCCATTTTGTGGGTATTGATGATCATGCAAAGGACCCAGAATGCTGTGATGGGTACAACAGCATCAAGAGATAACAAATAACATCATTTTTTGGAAAATTTAAACCTTGATGAATAAAAAGGATGCTGTAATCAATTTTTGGCAAGTAAAATGGTTGTTTTTTGCCATTTTGGAGGTATTTATGATCATGCAAGATACCCAGTATGCTGTGATGGGTACAACAGCATCAAGAGATAACAGATAAAGTAATGTTTTGCTAAATTTAAACGTTGATGAATAAAAAGGATGCTGTAATCAATTTTTGGCAAGTAAAATGGTTGTGTTTTTACATTTTGTGGGTATTGATCATCATGCAAAGGACCCAGTATGCTGTGATGGGTACAACAGCATCAAGAGATAATAAATAAAGTCATTTTGAGACATGTTTAATCCTTCATGAGTAAAAAAGATGGTATAATCAATTTTTGGCAAGTAAAATGTTTTTTTTTGCCATTTTGTGGGTATTGATGATCATGCAAAGGACCCAGTGTGCTGTGATGGGTACAACAGCATCAAGAGATAACAAATAACATCATTTTTTGGAAAATTTAAACCTTGATGAATAAAAAGGATGCTGTAATCAATTTTTGGCAAGTAAAATGGTTGTTTTTTGCCATTTTGGATGTATTTATGATCACGCAAAATACCCAGTATGCTGTGATGGGTACAACAGCATCAAGAGATAACAGATAAAGTCATGTTTTGCTAAATTTAAACCTTCATGAATAAAAGGGATACTGTAATCAATTTTTGGCAAGTAAAATTGTCATTTTTTGCCATTTTGTGGGTATTGATGATCATGCAAAGGACCCAGTAATCTTGTGATGGGTACAATGGCATCAAGAGATAATAAATAAAGTAATTTTGAGACATGTTTAAACCTTCATGAATAAAAAGGATGCTGTAATCAATTTCTGGCAAGTAAAATGGTTGTGTTTTGCCATTTTGTGGGTATTGATGATCATGCAAAGGACCCAGTAATCTTGTGATGGGTACAATGGCATCAAGAGATAATAAATAAAGTAATTTTGAGACATGTTTAATCCTTCATGAGTGAACAAGATGGTTTAATCAATTTTTGGCAAGTAAAATGGTTGTTTTTTACCATTTTGTGGGTATTGATGATCATGTAAAGGACCCAGTATGCTGTGATGGGTACAACAGCATCAAGAGATAACAGATAAAGTCTTTTTTTGCTAAATTTAAACCTTGATGAATAAAAAGGATGCTGTAATAAATTTTTGGCAAGTAAAATTGTTGTGTTTGCCATTTTGTGGGTATTGGTGATCATGCAAAGGACCCATTATGCTGTGATGGGTACAACAGCATCAAGAGATAACAGATAGTCTTTTTTTTGCTAAATTTAAACGTTTATGAATAAAAAGGATGCTGTAATCAATTTTTGGCAAGTAAAATGGTTGTGTTTTTCCATTTTGTGGGTATTGATGATCATGCAAAGGACCCAGTGTGCTGTGATGGGTACAACAGCATCAAGAGATAATAAATAAAGTCATTTTGAGACATGTTTAATCCTTCATAAGTAAACAAGATGGTATAATCAATTTTTGGCAAGTAAAATGTTTTTTTTTTGCCATTTTGTGGGTATTGATGATCATGCAAAGGACCCAGTATGCTGTGATGGGTACAACAGCATCAAGAGATAACAAATAACATCATTTTTTGCTAAATCTAAACCTTCATGAATAAAAGGGATACTGTAATCAATTTTTGGCAAGTAAAATGGTTGTGTTTTGCCATTTTGTGGGTATTGATGATCATGCAAATGACCCAGTATGCTGTGATGGGCACAATGGCATCAAGAGATAATAAATAAAGTCATTTTGAGACATGTTTAATCCTTCATGAGTGAACAAGATGGTTTAATCAATTTTTGGCAAGTAAAATGGTTGTTTTTTGCCACTTTGTGCGTATTGATGATCATGTAAAGGACCCAGTATGCTGTGATGGGTACAACAGCATCAAGAGATAACAGATACAGTCTTTTTTTGCTAAATTTAAACCTTGATGAATAAAAAGGATGATGTAATCAATTTTTGGCAAGTAAAATGGTTGTTTTTTTCCATTTTATGGGTATTGATGATCATGCAAAGGACCCAGCATGCTGTGATGGGCACAATGGCATCAAGAGATAATAAATAAAGTCATTTTGAGACATGTTTAATCCTTCATGAGTAAACAAGATGGTATAATCAATTTTTGGCAAGTAAAATGGTTTTTTCTTTTGCCATTTTGTGGGTATTTATGATCATGCAAAGGACCCAGTATGCTGTGATGGGTACAACAGCATCAAGAGATAACAAATAACATCATTTTTTGGAAAATTTAAACCTTGATGAATAAAAAGGATGCTGTAATCAATTTTTGGCAAGTAAAATGGTTGTTTTTTGCCATTTTGGAGGTATTTATGATCATGCAAGATACCCAGTATGCTGTGATGGGTACAACAGCATCAAGAGATAACAGATAAAGTCATGTTTTGCTAAATTTAAACCTTCATGAATAAAAGGGATACTGTAATCAATTTTTGGCAAGTAAAATGGTTGTGTTTTTCCATTTTGTGGGTATTGATGATCATGCAAATGACCCAGTATGATGTGATGGGTACAATGGCATCAAGAGATAATAAATAAAGTCATTTTGACACATGTTTAATCCTTCATGAGTAAACAAGATGGTATAATCAATTTTTGGCAAGTAAAATGTTTTTTTTTTTGCCATTTTGTGGGTATTGATGATCATGCAAAGGACCCAGAATGCTGTGATGGGTACAACAGCATCAAGAGATAACAAATAACATCATTTTTTTGGAAAATTTAAACCTTGATGAATAAAAAGGATGCTGTAATCAATTTTTGGAAAGTAAAATGGTTGTTTTTTGCCATTTTGGAGGTATTTATGATCATGCAAGATACCCAGTATGCTGTGATGGGTACAAAAGCATCAAGAG
Source organism: Valencia hispanica (assembly GCA_963556495.2). Taxonomy (NCBI): domain Eukaryota; kingdom Metazoa; phylum Chordata; class Actinopteri; order Cyprinodontiformes; family Valenciidae; genus Valencia; species Valencia hispanica. The sequence goes on from OY747711.1 coordinate 49,339,338, forward strand.
ATAACAGATAAAGTCATGTTTTGCTAAATTTAAACCTTCATGAATAAAAGGGATACTGTAATCTATTTTTGGCAAGTAAAATGGTTGTGTTTTTCCATTTTGTTGGTATTGATGATCATGCAAATGACCCAGTATAATGTGATGGGCACAATGGCATCAAGAGATAATAAATAAAGTCATTTTGAGACATGTTTAATCCTTCATGATTAAACAAGATGGTATAATAAAATTTTGGCAAGTAAAATGGTTGTTTTTTTCCATTTTGTGGGTATTGATGATCATGCAAAGGACCCAGTATGCTGTGATGGGTACAACAGCATCAAGAGATAACAAATAACATCATTTTTGGGAAAATTTAAACCTTGATGAATAAAAAGGATGCTGTAATCAATTTTTGGAAAGTAAAATGGTTGTTTTTTGCCATTTTGGAGGTATTTATGATCATGCAAGATACCCAGTATGCTGTGATGGGTACAACAGCATCAAGACATGACAGATAAAGTCATGTTTTGCTAAATTTAAACCTTCATGAATAAAAGGGATACTGTAATCAACTTTTGGCAAGTAAAATTGTCGTTTTTTTGCCATTTTGTGGGTATTGATGATCATGCAAATGACCCAGTATGATGTGATGGGTACAATGGCATCAAGAGATAATAAATAAAGTAATTTTGAGACATGTTTAAACCTTCATGAATAAAAAGGATGCTGTAATCAATTTTTGGCAAGTAAAATGGTTGTGTTTTGCCATTTTGTGGGTATTGATGATCATGCAAATGACCCAGTATGCTGTGATAGGCACAATGGCATCAAGAGATAATAAAAAAAGTCATTTTGAGACATGTTTAATCCTTCATGAGTAAACAAGATGGTATAATCAATTTTTGGCAAGTAAAATGTTTTTTTTTGCCACTTTGTGGGTATTGATGATCATGTAAAGGACCCAGTATGCTGTGATGGGTACAACAGCATCAAGAGATAACAAATAACATAATTTTTTGGAAAATTTAAACCTTGATGAATAAAAAGGATGCTGTAATCAATTTTTGGAAAGTAAAATGGTTGTTTTTTGCCATTTTGGAGGTATTTATGATCATGCAAGATACCCAGTATGCTGTGATGGGTACAAAAGCATCAAGAGATAACAGATAAAGTCATGTTTTGCTAAATTTAAACCTTCATGAATAAAAGGGATACTGTAATCAACTTTTGGCAAGTAAAATTGTCGTTTTTTGCAATTTTGTGGGTATTGATGATCATGCAAATGACCCAGTATGCTGTGATGGGTACAATGGCATCAAGAGATAATAAAAAAAGTAATTTTGAGACATGTTTAAACCTTCATGAATAAAAAGGATGCTGTAATCAATTTCTGGCAAGTAAAATGGTTGTGTTTTGCCATTTTGTGGGTATTGCTGATCATGCAAAGGACCCAGTATGCTGTGATGGGTACAACAGCATCAAGAGATAACAAATAACATCATTTTTGGGAAAATTTAAACCTTGATGAATAAAAAGGATGCTGTAATCAATTTTTGGAAAGTAAAATGGTTGTTTTTTGCCATTTTGGAGGTATTTATGATCATGCAAGATACCCAGTATGCTGTGATGGGTACAACAGCATCAAGACATGACAGATAAAGTCATGTTTTGCTAAATTTAAACCTTCATGAATAAAAGGGATACTGTAATCAACTTTTGGCAAGTAAAATTGTCGTTTTTTTGCCATTTTGTGGGTATTGATGATCATGCAAATGACCCAGTATGATGTGATGGGTACAATGGCATCAAGAGATAATAAATAAAGTAATTTTGAGACATGTTTAAACCTTGATGAATAAAAAGGATGCTGTAATCAATTTTTGGCAAGTAAAATGGTTGTGTTTTGCCATTTTGTGGGTATTGATGATCATGCAAATGACCCAGTATGCTGTGATAGGCACAATGGCATCAAGAGATAATAAATAAAGTCATTTTGAGACATGTTTAATCCTTCATGAGTAAACAGGATGGTATAATCAATTTTTGGCAAGTAAAATGTTTTTTTTTGCCACTTTGTGGGTATTGATGATCATGTAAAGGACCCAGTATGCTGTGATGGGTACAACAGCATCAAGAGATAACAAATAACATAATTTTTTTGAAAATTTAAACCTTGATGAATAAAAAGGATGCTGTAATCAATTTTTGGAAAGTAAAATGGTTGTTTTTTGCCATTTTGGAGGTATTTATGATCATGCAAGATACCCAGTATGCTGTGATGGGTACAAAAGCATCAAGAGATAACAGATAAAGTCATGTTTTGCTAAATTTAAACCTTCATGAATAAAAGGGATACTGTAATCAACTTTTGGCAAGTAAAATTGTCGTTTTTTAAAATTTTGTGGGTATTGATGATCATGCAAATGACCCAGTATGCTGTGATGGGTACAATGGCATCAAGAGATAATAAAAAAAGTAATTTTGAGACATGTTTAAACCTTCATGATTAAACAAGATGGTATAATAAAATTTTGGCAAGTAAAATGGTTGTGTTTTGCCATTTTGTGGGTATTGCTGATCATGCAAAGGACCCAGTATGCTGTGATGGGTACAACAGCATCAAGAGATAACAAATAACATCATTTTTTGCTAAATTTAAACCTTGATGAATAAAAAGGATGCTGTAATCAATTTTTGGCAAGTAAAATGGTTGTGTTTTTCCATTTTATGGGTATTGATGATCATGCAAAGGACCCAGTATGCTGTGATGGGCACAATGGAATCAAGAGATAATAAATAAAGTCATTTTGACACATGTTTAATCCTTCATGAGTAAACAAGATGGTATAATCAATTTTTGGCAAGTAAAATGTTTTTTTTTTGCCATTTTGTGGGTATTGATGATCATGCAAAGGACCCAGTATGCTGTGATGGGTACAACAGCATCAAGAGATAACAAATAACATCATTTTTTGGAAAATTTAAACCTTGATGAATAAAAAGGATGCTGTAATCAATTTTTGGCAAGTAAAATGGTTGTTTTTTGCCATTTTGGAGGTATTTATGATCATGCAAGATACCCAGTATGCTGTGATGGGTACAACAGCATCAAGAGATAACAGATAAAGTAATGTTTTGCTAAATTTAAACGTTGATGAATAAAAAGGATGCTGTAATCAATTTTTGGCAAGTAAAATGGTTGTGTTTTTCCATTTTGTGGGTATTGATCATCATGCAAAGGACCCAGTATGCTGTGATGGGTACAACAGCATCAAGAGATAATAAATAAAGTCATTTTGAGACATGTTTAATCCTTCATGAGTAAACAAGATGGTATAATCAATTTTTGGCAAGTAAAATGTTTTTTTTTTGCCATTTTGTGGGTATTGATGATCATGCAAAGGACCCAGTGTGCTGTGATGGGTACAACAGCATCAAGAGATAACAAATAACATCATTTTTTGGAAAATTTAAACCTTGATGAATAAAAAGGATGCTGTAATCAATTTTTGGCAAGTAAAATGGTTGTTTTTTGCCATTTTGGATGTATTTATGATCACGCAAAATACCCAGTATGCTGTGATGGGTACAACAGCATCAAGAGATAACAGATAAAGTCATGTTTTGCTAAATTTAAACCTTCATGAATAAAAGGGATACTGTAATCAACTTTTGGCAAGTAAACTTGTCGTTTTTTGCCATTTGGTGGGTATTGATGATCATGCAAATGACCCAGTATGCCGTGATGGGTACAATGGCATCAAGAGATAATAAATAAAGTAATTTTGAGACATGTTTAAACCTTCATGAATAAAAAGGATGCTGTAATCAATTTCTGGCAAGTAAAATGGTTGTGTTTTGCCATTTTGTGGGTATTGGTGATCATGCAAAGGACCCAGTATGCTGTGATGGGTGCAATGGCATCAAGAGATAATAAATAAAGTAATTTTGAGACATGTTTAATCCTTCATGAGTAAACAAGATGGTATAATCAATTTTTGGCAAGAAAAATGGTTGTTTTTTGCCACTTTGTGGGTATTGATGATCATGTAAAGGACCCAGTATGCTGTGATGGGTACATCAGCATCAGGAGATAACAGATACAGTCTTTGTTTTGCTAAATTTAAACCTTCATGAATAAAAGGGATACTGTAATCAATTTTTGGCAAGTAAAATGGTTGTGTTTATCCATTTTGTGGGTATTGATGATCATTCAAATGACCCAGTATGCTGTGATGGGCACAATGGCATCAACAGATAATAAATAAAGTCATTTTGAGACATATTTAATCCTTCATGAGTAAACAAGATGGTATAATAAATTTTTGGCAAGTAAAATGGTTGTTTTTTTCCATTTTGTGGGTATTGATGATCATGCAAAGTACCCAGTATGCTGTGATGGGTACAACAGCATCAAGAGATAACAAATAACATCATTTTTTGGAAAATTTAAACCTTGATGAATAAAAAGGATGCTGTAATCAATTTTTGGCAAGTAAAATTGTTGTTTTTGCCATTTTGGAAGTATTTATGATCATGCAAGATACCCAGTATGCTGTGATGGGTACAACAGCATCAAGACATGACAGATAAAGTCATGTTTTGCTAAATTTAAACCTTCATGAATAAAAGGGATACTGTAATCAACTTTTGGCAAGTAAAATTGTCGTTTTTTTGCCATTTTGTGGGTATTGATGATCATGCAAATGACCCAGTATGATGTGATGGGTACAATGGCATCAAGAGATAATAAATAAAGTAATTTTGAGACATGTTTAAACCTTCATGAATAAAAGGGATACTGTAATCAACTTTTGGCAAGTAAAATTGTCGTTTTTTGCCATTTTGTGGGTATTGATGATCATGCAAAGGACCCAGTATGCTGTGATGGGCACAATGGCATCAAGAGATAATAAATAAAGTCATTTTGAGACATGTTTAATCCTTCATGAGTAAACAAGATGGTATAATCAATTTTTGGCAAGTAAAATGTTTTTTTTTTGCCATTTTGTAGGTATTGATGATCATGCAAAGGACCCAGTATGCTGTGATGGGTACAACAGCATCAAGAGATAACAGATAAAGTAATGTTTTGCTAAATTTAAACCTTCATGAATAAAAGGGATACTGTAATCAATTTTTGGCAAGTAAAATGGTTGTGTTTATCCATTTTGTGGGTATTGATGATCATGCAAAGGACCCAGTATGCTGTGATGGGCACAATGGCATCAAGAGATAATAAATAAAGTCATTTTGAGACATGTTTAATCCTTCATGAGTAAACAAGATGGTATAATAAATTTTTGGCAAGTAAAATGGTTGTTTTTTTCCATTTTGTGGGTATTGATGATCATGCATAGGACCCAGTATGCTGTGATGGGTACAACAGCATCAAGAGATAACAAATAACATCATTTTTTGAAAAATTTAAACCTTGATGAATAAAAAGGATGCTGTAATCATTTTTTGGCAAGTAAAATGGTTGTTTTTTGCCATTTTGGAGGTATTTATGATCATGCAAGATACCAGTATGCTGTGATGGGTACAACAGAATCAAGAGATAACAGATAAAGTCATGTTTTGCTAAATTTAAACCTTCATGAATAAAAGGGATACTGTAATCAACTTTTGGCAAGTAAAATTGTCGTTTTTTTGCCATTTTGTGGGTATTGATGATCATGCAAATGACCCAGTATGATGTGATGGGTACAATGGCATCAAGAGATAATAAATAAAGTAATTTTGAGACATGTTTAAACCTTCATGAATAAAAAGGATGCTGTAATCAATTTCTGGCAAGTAAAATGGTTGTGTTTTGCCATTTTGTGGGTATTGATGATCATGCAAAGGACCCAGTAATCTTGTGATGGGTACAATGGCATCAAGAGATAATAAATAAAGTAATTTTGAGACATGTTTAATCCTTCATGAGTGAACGAGATGGTTTAATCAATTTTTGGCAAGTAAAATGGTTGTTTTTTACCATTTTGTGGGTATTGATCATCATGTAAAGGACCCAGTATGCTGTGATGGGTACAACAGCATCAAGAGATAACAGATAAAGTCTTTTTTTGCTAAATTTAAACCTTGATGAATAAAAAGGATGCTGTAATAAATTTTTGGCAAGTAAAATTGTTGTGTTTGCCATTTTGTGGGTATTGGTGATCATGCAAAGGACCCATTATGCTGTGATGGGTACAACAGCATCAAAAGATAACAGACAAAGTCTTTATTTGCTAAATTTAAACCTTGATGAATAAAAAGGATGATGTAATCAATTTTTGGCAAGTAAAATGGTTGTGTTTTTCCATTTTATGGGTATTGATGATCATGCAAAGGACCCAGCATGCTGTGATGGGCACAATGGCATCAAGAGATAATAAATAAAGTCATTTTGAGACATGTTTAATCCTTCATTAGTAAACAAGATGGTATAATCAATTTTTGGCAAGTAAAATGGTTTTTTCTTTTGCCATTTTGTGGGTATTTATGATCATGCAAAGGACCCAGTATGCTGTGATGGGTACAACAGCATCAAGAGATAACAAATAACATCATTTTTTGCTAAATCTAAACCTTCATGAATAAAAGGGATACTGTAATCAATTTTTGGCAAGTAAAATGGTTGTGTTTTGCCATTTTGTGGGTATTGATGATCATGCAAATGACCCAGTATGCTGTGATGGGCACAATGGCATCAAGAGATAACAGATACAGTCTTTTTTTGCTAAATTTAAACCTTGATGAATAAAAAGGATGATGTAATCAATTTTTGGCAAGTAAAATGGTTGTGTTTTTCCATTTTATGGGTATTGATGATCATGCAAAGGACCCAGCATGCTGTGATGGGCACAATGGCATCAAGAGATAATAAAAAAAGTCATTTTGAGACATGTTTAATCCTTCATTAGTAAACAAGATGGTATAATCAATTTTTGGCAAGTAAAATGGTTTTTTCTGTTGCCATTTTGTGGGTATTTATGATCATGCAAAGGACCCAGTATGCTGTGATGGGTACAACAGCATCAAGAGATAACAAATAACATCATTTTTTGGAAAATTTAAACCTTGATGAATAAAAAGGATGCTGTAATCAATTTTTGGCAAGTAAAATGGTTGTTTTTTTGCCATTTTGGAGGTATTTATGATCATGCAAGATACCCAGTATGCTGTGATGGGTACAACAGCATCAAGAGATAACAGATAAAGTCATGTTTTGCTAAATTTAAACCTTCATGAATAAAAGGGATACTGTAAGCAACTTTTGGCAAGTAAAATTGTCCTTTTTTGCCATTTTGTGGGTATTGATGATCATGCAAATGACCCAGTATGCTGTGATGGGTACAATGGCATCAAGAGATAATAAATAAAGTAATTTTGAGACATGTTTAATCCTTCATGAGTAAACAAGATGGTATAATCCATTTTTGGCAAGTTAAATGGTTGTTTTTTACCATTTTGTGGGTATTGATGATCATGTAAAGGACCCAGTATGCTGTGATGGGTACATCAGCATCAGGAGATAACAGATACAGTCTTTTTTTTGCTAAATTTAAACCTTGATGAATAAAAAGGATGCTGTAATCAATTTTTGGCAAGTAAAATGGTTGTGTTTTTCCATTTTATGGGTATTGATGATCATGCAAAGGACCCAGTATGCTGTGATGGGCACAATGGCATCAAGAGATAATAAAAAAAGTCATTTTGAGACATGTTTAATCCTTCATGAGTAAACAAGATGGTATAATCAATTTTTGGCAAGTAAAATGTTTTTTTTTGTGCCATTTTGTGGGTATTGATGATCATGCAAGATACCCAGTATGCTGTGATGGGTACAACAGCATCAAGAGATAACAAATAACATCATTTTTTGGAAAATTTAAACCTTGATGAATAAAAAGGATGCTGTAATCAATTTTTGGCAAGTAAAATTGTTGTTTTTTGCCATTTTGGAAGTATTTATGATCATGCAAGATACCCAGTATGCTGTGATGGGTACAACAGCATCAAGACATGACGGATAAAGTCATGTTTTGCTAAATTTAAACCTTCATGAATAAAAGGGATACTGTAATCAACTTTTGGCAAGTAAAATTGTCGTTTTTTTGCCATTTTGTGGGTATTGATGATCATGCAAATGACCCAGTATGATGTGATGGGTACAATGGCATCAAGAGATAATAAATAAAGTAATTTTGAGACATGTTTAAACCTTCATGAATAAAAAGGATGCTGTAATAAATTTTTGGCAAGTAAAATGGTTGTGTTTTGCCATTTTGTGGGTATTGATGATCATGCAAATGACCCAGTATGCTGTGATGGGCACAATGGCATCAAGAGATAATAAATAAAGTCATTTTGAGACATGTTTAATCCTTCATGAGTAAACAAGATGGTATAATCAATTTTTGGCAAGTAAAATGTTTTTTTTTTGCCATTTTGTGGGTTTTGATGATCATGCAAAGGACCCAGTAATCTTGTGATGGGTACAATGGCATCAAGAGATAATAAATAAAGTAATTTTGAGACATGTTTAAACCTTCATGAATAAAAAGGATGCTGTAATCAATTTCTGGCAAGTAAAATGGTTGTGTTTTGCCATTTTGTGGGTATTGATGATCATGCAAAGGACCCAGTAATCTTGTGATGGGTACAATGGCATCAAGAGATAATAAATAAAGTAATTTTGAGACATGTTTAATCCTTCATGAGTGAACGAGATGGTTTAATCAATTTTTGGCAAGTAAAATGGTTGTTTTTTACCATTTTGTGGGTATTGATGATCATGTAAAGGACCCAGTATGCTGTGATGGGTACAACAGCATCAAGAGATAACAGATAAAGTCTTTTTTTGCTAAATTTAAACCTTGATGAATAAAAAGGATGCTGTAATAAATTTTTGGCAAGTAAAATTGTTCTGTTTGCCATTTTGTGGGTATTGGTGATCATGCAAAGGACCCATTATGCTGTGATGGGTACAACAGCATCAAGACATGACAGATAAAGTCATGTTTTGCTGAATTTAAACCTTCATGAATAAAAGGGATACTGTAATCAACTTTTGGCAAGTAAAATTGTCGTTTTTTTGCCATTTTGTGGGTATTGATGATCATGCAAATGACCCAGTATGATGTGATGGGTACAATGGCATCAAGAGATAATAAATAAAATAATTTTGAGACATGTTTAAACCTTCATGAATAAAAAGGATGCTGTAATAAATTTTTGGCAAGTAAAATGGTTGTGTTTTGCCATTTTGTGGGTATTGATTATCATGCAAAGGACCCAGTAATCTTGTGATGGGTACAATGGCATCAAGAGATAATAAATAAAGTAATTTTGAGACATGTTTAATCCTTCATGAGTAAACAAGATGGTTTAATCAATTTTTGGCAAGTAAAATGGTTGTTTTTTACCATTTTGTGGGTATTGATGATCATGCAAATGACCCAGTATGCTGTGATGGGCACAATGGCATCAAGAGATAATAAATAAAGTCATTTTGAGACATGTTTAATCCTTCATGAGTAAACAAGATGGTATAATCAATTTTTGGCAAGTAAAATGTTTTTTTTTTTCCACTTTGTGGGTATTGATGATCATGTAAAGGACCCAGTATGCTGTGATGGGTACAACAGCATCAAGAGATAACAAATAACACAATTTTTTGGAAAATTTAAACCTTGATGAATAAAAAGGATGCTGTAATCAATTTTTGGAAAGTAAAATGGTTGTTTTTTGCCATTTTGGAGGTATTTATGATCATGCAAGATACCCAGTATGCTGTGATGGGTACAAAAGCATCAAGAGATAACAGATAAAGTCATGTTTTGCTAAATTTAAACCTTCATGAATAAAAGGGATACTGTAATCAACTTTTGGCAAGTAAAATTGTCGTTTTTTGCCATTTTGTGGGTATTGATGATCATGCAAATGACCCAGTATGCTGTGATGGGTACAATGGCATCAAGAGATAATAAAAAAAGTAATTTTGAGACATGTTTAAACCTTCATGAATAAAAAGGATGCTGTAATCAATTTCTGGCAAGTAAAATGGTTGTGTTTTGCCATTTTGTGGGTATTGCTGATCATGCAAAGGACCCAGTATGCTGTGATGGGTACAATGGCATCAAGAGATAATAAATAAAGTAATTTTGAGACATGTTTAATCCTTCATGAGTAAACAAGATGGTATAATCAATTTTTGGCAAGTAAAATGGTTGTTTTTTACCATTTTGTGGGTATTGATGATCATGTAAAGGACCCAGTATGCTGTGATGGGTACAACAGCATCAAGAGATAACAGATAAAGTCTTTATTTGCTAAATTTAAACGTTGATGAATAAAAGGGATACTGTAATCAACTTTTGGCAAGTAAAATTGTCGTTTTTTGCCATTTTGTGGGTATTGATGATCATGCAAATGACCCAGTATGCTGTGATGGGTACAATGGCATCAAGAGATAATAAATAAAGTAATTTTGAGACATGTTTAAACCTTCATGAATAAAAAGGATGCTGTAATCAATTTCTGGCAAGTAAAATGGTTGTGTTTTGCCATTTTGTGGGTATTGATGATCATGCAAAGGACCCAGTATGCTGTGATGGGCACAATGGCATCAAGAGATAATAAATAAAGTCATTTTGAGACATGTTTAATCCTTCATGAGTAAACAAGATGGTATAATCAATTTTTGGCAAGTAAAATGTTTTTTTTTTGCCATTTTGTAGGTATTGATGATCATGCAAAGGACCCAGTATGCTGTGATGGGTACAACAGCATCAAGAGATAACAAATAACATCATTTTTTGCTAAGTTTAAACCTTGATGAATAAAAAGGATGCTGTAATCAATTTTTGGCAAGTAAAATGGTTGTGTTTTTCCATTTTATGGGTATTGATGATCATGCAAAGGACCCAGTATGCTGTGATGGGCACAATGGAATCAAGAGATAATAAATAAAGTCATTTTGACACATGTTTAATCCTTCATGAGTAAACAAGATGGTATAATAAATTTTTGGCAAGTAAAATGTTTTTTTTTTTGCCATTTTGTGGGTATTGATGATCATGCAAAGGACCCAGAATGCTGTGATGGGTACAACAGCATCAAGAGATGACAAATAACATCATTTTTTGGAAAATTTAAACCTTGATGAATAAAAAGGATGCTGTAATCAATTTTTGGCAAGTAAAATGGTTGTTTTTTGCCATTTTGGAGGTATTTATGATCATGCAAGATACCCAGTATGCTGTGATGGGTACAACAGCATCAAGAGATAACAGATAAAGTAATGTTTTGCTTAATTTAAACCTTCATGAATAAAAGGGATACTGTAATCAATTTTTGGCAAGTAAAATGGTTGTGTTTATCCATTTTGTGGGTATTGATGATCATGCAAAGGACCCAGTATGATGTGATGGGCACAATGGCATCAAGAGATAATAAATAAAGTCATTTTGAGACATGTTTAATCCTTCATGAGTAAACAAGATGGTATAATAAATTTTTGGCAAGTAAAATGGTTGTTTTTTTCCATTTTGTGGGTATTGATGATCATGCAAAGGACCCAGTATGCTGTGATGGGTACAACAGCATCAAGAGATAACAAATAACATCATTTTTTGAAAAATTTAAACCTTGATGAATAAAAAGGATGATGTAATCATTTATTGGCAAGTAAAATGGTTGTTTTTTGCCATTTTGGAGGTATTTATGATCATGCAAGATACCAGTATGCTGTGATGGGTACAACAGCATCAAGAGATAACAGATAAAGTCATGTTTTGCTAAATTTAAACCTTCATGAATGAAAGGGATACTGTAATCAACTTTTGGCAAGTAAAATTGTCGTTTTTTGCCATTTTGTGGGTATTGATGATCATGCAAATGACCCAGTATGCTGTGATGGGTACAATGGCATCAAGAGATAATAAATAAAGTAATTTTGAGACATGTTTAATCCTTCATGAGTAAACAAGATGGTATAATCAATTTTTGGCAAGTAAAATGGTTGTTTTTTACCATTTTGTGGGTATTGATGATCATGCAAAGGACCCAGTATGCTGTGATGGGTACAACAGCATCAAGAGATAACAGACAAAGTCTTTTTTTGCTAAATTTAAACCTTGATGAATAAAAAGGATGCTGGAATAAATTTTTGGCAACTAAAATTGTTGTATTGCAATTTTGTGTGTATTGGTGATCATGCAAAGGACCCATTATGCTGTGATGGGTACAACAGCATCAAGAGATAACAGATAAAGTCTTATTTTGCTAAATTTAAACGTTGATGAATAAAAAGGATGCTGTAATCAATTTTTGGCAAGTAAAATGGTCTTGTTTTTCCATTTTGTGGGTATTGATCATCATGCAAAGGACCCAGTATGCTGTGATGGGTACAACAGGATCAAGAGATAATAAATAAAGTCATTTTGAGACATGTTTAATCCTTCATGAGTAAACAAGATGGTATAATCAATTTTTGGCAAGTAAAATGTTTTTTTTTTTGCCATTTTGTGGGTATTGATGATCATGCAAAGGACCCAGTGTGCTGTGATGGGTACAACAGCATCAAGAGATAACAAATAACATCATTTTTTGGAAAATTTAAACCTTGATGAATAAAAAGGATGCTGTAATCAATTTTTGGCAAGTAAAATGGTTGTTTTTTGCCATTTTGGATGTATTTATGATCACGCAAAATACCCAGTATGCTGTGATGGGTACAACAGCATCAAGAGATAACAGATAAAGTCATGTTTTGCTAAATTTAAACCTTCATGAATAAAAGGGATACTGTAATCAATTTTTGGCAAGTAAAATTGTCGTTTTTTTCCATTTTGTGGGTATTGATGATCATGCAAATGACCCAGTATGCTGTGATGGGTACAATGGCATCAAGAGATAATAAAAAAAGTAATTTTGAGACATGTTTAAACCTTCATGAATAAAAAGGATGCTGTAATCAATTTCTGGCAAGTAAAATGGTTGTGTTTTGCCATTTTGTGGGTATTGCTGATCATGCAAAGGACCCAGTATGCTGTGATGGGTACAATGGCATCAAGAGATAATAAATAAAGTAATTTTGAGACATGTTTAATCCTTCATGAGTAAACAAGATGGTATAATCAATTTTTAGCAAGTAAAATGGTTGTTTTTTACCATTTTGTGGGTATTGATGATCATGTAAAGGACCCAGTATGCTGTGATGGGTACAACAGCATCAAGAGATAACAGATAAAGTCTTTTTTTGCTAAATTTAAACCTTGATGAATAAAAAGGATGCTGTAATAAATTTTTGGCAACTAAAATTGTTGTGTTTGCCATTTTGTGTGTATTGGTGATCATGCAAAGGACCCATTATGCTGTGATGGGTACAACAGCATCAAGAGATAACAGATAAAGTCTTTATTTGCTAAATTTAAACGTTGATGAATAAAAGGGATACTGTAATCAACTTTTGGCAAGTAAAATTGTCGTTTTTTGCCATTTTGTGGGTATTGATGATCATGCAAATGACCCAGTATGCTGTGATGGGTACAATGGCATCAAGAGATAATAAATAAAGTAATTTTGAGACATGTTTAAACCTTCATGAATAAAAAGGATGCTGTAATCAATTTCTGGCAAGTAAAATGGTTGTGTTTTGCCATTTTGTGGGTATTGATGATCATGCAAAGGACCCAGTATGCTGTGATGGGCACAATGGCATCAAGAGATAATAAATAAAGTCATTTTGAGACATGTTTAATCCTTCATGAGTAAACAAGATGGTATAATCAATTTTTGGCAAGTAAAATGTTTTTTTTTGCCACTTTGTGGGTATTGATGATCATGTAAAGGACCCAGTATGCTGTGATGGGTACAACAGCATCAAGAGATAACAAATAACATAATTTTTTGCTAAATTTAAACCTTGATGAATAAAAAGGATGCTGTAATCAATTTTTGGCAAGTAAAATGGTTGTGTTTTTCCATTTTATGGGTATTGATGATCATGCAAAGGACCCAGTATGCTGTGATGGGCACAATGGAATCAAGAGATAATAAATAAAGTCATTTTGACACATGTTTAATCCTTCATGAGTAAACAAGATGGTATAATAAATTTTTGGCAAGTAAAATGTTTTTTTTTTTGCCATTTTGTGGGTATTGATGATCATGCAAAGGACCCAGAATGCTGTGATGGGTACAACAGCATCAAGAGATAACAAATAACATCATTTTTTGGAAAATTTAAACCTTGATGAATAAAAGGGATGCTGTAATCAATTTTTGGCAAGTAAAATGGTTGTTTTTTGCCATTTTGGAGGTATTTATGATCATGCAAGATACCCAGTATGCTGTGATGGGTACAACAGCATCAAGAGATAACAGATAAAGTAATGTTTTGCTAAATTTAAACCTTCATGAATAAAAGGGATACTGTAATCAATTTTTGGCAAGTAAAATGGTTGTGTTTATCCATTTTGTGGGTATTGATGATCATGCAAAGGACCCAGTATGCTGTGATGGGCACAATGGCATCAAGAGATAATAAATAAAGTCATTTTGAGACATGTTTAATCCTTCATGAGTAAACAAGATGGTATAATAAATTTTTGGCAAGTAAAATGGTTGTTTTTTTCCATTTTGTGGGTATTGATGATCATGCAAAGGACCCAGTATGCTGTGATGGGTACAACAGCATCAAGAGATAACAAATAACATCATTTTTTGAAAAATTTAAACCTTGATGAATAAAAAGGATGCTTTAATCATTTATTGGCAAGTAAAATGGTTGTTTTTTGCCATTTTGGAGGTATTTATGATCATGCAAGATACCAGTATGCTGTGATGAATACAACAGCATCAAGAGATAACAGATAAAGTCATGTTTTGCTAAATTTAAACCTTCATGAATGAAAGGGATACTGTAATCAACTTTTGGCAAGTAAAATTGTCGTTTTTTGCCATTTTGTGGGTATTGATGATCATGCAAATGACCCAGTATGCTGTGATGGGTACAATGACATCAAGAGATAATAAATAAAGTAATTTTGAGACATGTTTAATCCTTCATGAGTAAACAAGATGGTATAATCAATTTTTGGCAAGTA
The DNA here is from genome assembly GCA_963556495.2 of Valencia hispanica. NCBI lineage: Eukaryota > Metazoa > Chordata > Actinopteri > Cyprinodontiformes > Valenciidae > Valencia > Valencia hispanica. The sequence continues at coordinate 49,354,421 of OY747711.1, forward strand.
AAATGGTTGTTTTTTACCATTTTGTGGGTATTGATGATCATGTAAAGGACCCAGTATGCTGTGATGGGTACAACAGCATCAAGAGATAACAGACAAAGTCTTTTTTTGCTAAATTTAAACCTTGATGAATAAAAAGGATGCTGGAATAAATTTTTGGCAACTAAAATTGTTGTGTTTGCAATTTTGTGTGTATTGGTGATCATGCAAAGGACCCATTATGCTGTGATGGGTACAACAGCATCAAGAGATAACAGATAAAGTCTTATTTTGCTAAATTTAAACGTTGATGAATAAAAAGGATGCTGTAATCAATTTTTGGCAAGTAAAATGGTTGTGTTTTTCCATTTTGTGGGTATTGATCATCATGCAAAGGACCCAGTATGCTGTGATGGGTACAACAGGATCAAGAGATAATAAATAAAGTCATTTTGAGACATGTTTAATCCTTCATGAGTAAACAAGATGGTATAATCAATTTTTGGCAAGTAAAATGTTTTTTTTTTTGCCATTTTGTGGGTATTGATGATCATGCAAAGGACCCAGTGTGCTGTGATGGGTACAACAGCATCAAGAGATAACAAATAACATCATTTTTTGGAAAATTTAAACCTTGATGAATAAAAAGGATGCTGTAATCAATTTTTGGCAAGTAAAATGGTTGTTTTTTGCCATTTTGGATGTATTTATGATCACGCAAAATACCCAGTATGCTGTGATGGGTACAACAGCATCAAGAGATAACAGATAAAGTCATGTTTTGCTAAATTTAAACCTTCATGAATAAAAGGGATACTGTAATCAATTTTTGGCAAGTAAAATTGTCGTTTTTTGCCATTTTGTGGGTATTGATGATCATGCAAAGGACCCAGTAATCTTGTGATGGGTACAATGGCATCAAGAGATAATAAATAAAGTAATTTTGAGACATGTTTAAACCTTCATGAATAAAAAGGATGCTGTAATCAATTTCTGGCAAGTAAAATGGTTGTGTTTTGCCATTTTGTGGGTATTGATTATCATGCAAAGGACCCAGTAATCTTGTGATGGGTACAATGGCATCAAGAGATAATAAATAAAGTAATTTTGAGACATGTTTAATCCTTCATGAGTAAACAAGATGGTATAATCAATTTTTGGCAAGTAAAATGGTTGTTTTTTGCCACTTTGTGCGTATTGATGATCATGTAAAGGACCCAGTATGCTGTGATGGGTACAACAGCATCAAGAGATAACAGATACAGTCTTTTTTTGCTAAATTTAAACCTTAATGAATAAAAAGGATGATGTAATCAATTTTTGGCAAGTAAAATGGTTGTGTTTTTCCATTTTATGGGTATTGATGATCATGCAAAGGACCCAGCATGCTGTGATGGGCACATTGGCATCAAGAGATAATAAATAAAGTCATTTTGAGACATGTTTAATCCTTCATTAGTAAACAAGATGGTATAATCAATTTTTGGCAAGTAAAATGGTTTTTTCTTTTGCCATTTTGTGGGTATTTATGATCATGCAAAGGACCCAGTATGCTGTGATGGGTACAACAGCATCAAGAGATAACAAATAACATCATTTTTTGGAAAATTTAAACCTTGATGAATAAAAAGGATGCTGTAATCAATTTTTGGCAAGTAAAATGGTTGTTTTTTGCCATTTTGGAGGTATTTATGATCATGCAAGATACCCAGTATGCTGTGATGGGTACAACAGCATCAAGAGATAACAGATAAAGTCATGTTTTGCTAAATTTAAACCTTCATGAATAAAAGGGATACTGTAATCAACTTTTGGCAAGTAAAATTGTCTTTTTTGCCATTTTGTGGGTATTTATGATCATGCAAATGACCCAGTATGCTGTGATGGGTACAATGGCATCAAGAGATAATAAATAAAGTAATTTTGAGACATGTTTAAACCTTCATGAATAAAAAGGATGCTGTAATCAATTTCTGGCAAGTAAAATGGTTGTGTTTTGCCATTTTGTGGGTATTGGTGATCATGCAAAGGACCCAGTATGCTGTGATGGGTGCAATGGCATCAAGAGATAATAAATAAAGTAATTTTGAGACATGTTCAATCCTTCATGAGTAAACAAGATGGTATAATCAATTTTTGGCAAGTAAAATGGTTGTTTTTTGCCACTTTGTGGGTATTGATGATCATGTAAAGGACCCAGTATGCTGTGATGGGTACATCAGCATCAGGAGATAACAGATACAGTCTTTATTTTGCTAAATTTAAACCTTGATGAATAAAAAGGATGCTGTAATCAATTTTTGGCAAGTAAAATGGTTGTGTTTTTCCATTTTATGGGTATTGATGATCATGCAAAGGACCCAGTATGCTGTGATGGGCACAATGGCATCAAGAGATAATAAATAAAGTCATTTTGAGACATGTTTAATCCTTCATGAGTAAACAAGATGGTATAATCAATTTTTGGCAAGTAAAATGTTTTTTTTTTTGCCATTTTGTGGGTATTGATGATCATGCAAGATACCCAGTATGCTGTGATGGGTACAACAGCATCAAGAGATAACAAATAACATCATTTTTTGGAAAATTTAAACCTTGATGAATAAAAAGGATGCTGTAATCAATTTTTGGCAAGTAAAATGGTTGTTTTTTGCCATTTTGGAGGTATTTATGATCATGCAAGATACCCAGTATGCTGTGATGGGTACAACAGCATCAAGAGATAACAGATAAAGTCATGTTTTGCTAAATTTAAACCTTCATGAATAAAAGGGATACTGTAATCAACTTTTGGCAAGTAAAATTGTCGTTTTTTGCCATTTTGTGGGTATTGATGATCATGCAAATGACCCAGTATGCTGTGATGGGTACAATGGCATCAAGAGATAATAAATAAAGTCATTTTGAGACATGTTTAAACCTTCATGAATAAAAAGGATGCTGTAATCAATTTCTGGCAAGTAAAATGGTTGTGTTTTGCCATTTTGTGGGTATTGGTGATCATGCAAAGGACCCAGTATGCTGTGATGGGTACAATGGCATCAAGAGATAATAAATAAAGTAATTTTGAGACATGTTTAATCCTTCATGAGTAAACAAGATGGTATAATCAATTTTTGTCAAGTAAAATGGTTGTTTTTTGCCACTTTGTGGGTATTGATGATCATGTAAAGGACCCAGTATGCTGTGATGGGTACAACAACATCAGGAGATAACAGATACAGTCTTTTTTTGCTAAATTTAAACCTTGATGAATAAAAAGGATGCTGTAATCAATTTTTGGCAAGTAAAATGGTTGTGTTTTTCCATTTTATGGGTATTGATGATCATGCAAAGGACCCAGTATGCTGTGATGGGCACAATGGCATCAAGAGATAATAAATGGGCGACATCAAATCCAACCTGAAACTGCTGGCTAAAGATAAGCGTAAATACAGTAAGATTGTTATTCACGCTGGCGGTAATGACACCCGGTTACGCCAATCGGAGGTCACTAAAATTAGTGTTGCTTCGTTGTGTAAGTTTGCCAAAACAATGTCAGACTCGGTAATCTTTTCTGGTCCCCTGCCTGATCGGACCAGTGACGACATGTTTAGCCGCATGCTGTCATTCCATCAATGGTTGTCTAGGTGGTGTCCTGCAAACGATGTGGGCTACATTGATAACTGGAGAACATTTTGGGGAAAACCTGGTCTGATCCGGAGAGACGGCATCCATCTCACTTTGGATGGAGCAACTCTTCTTTCTAGGAATATGGCCGAATTTATTAATCCTCCAAAACACTGACAACCCAGGGTCCAGACCAGGAAGCAGAGTCGTAGTTTAACCCACCTCTCTGCTGCTTCTGTACTGTTACCCACCCATTACCCTATAGAAACAGTGTCTTGCCCACGGCCAAAATTAAATGGATTAAAAGTTAAGCCAACAAAAGCAAATTATGGAAATCTCATAAAAATAAATACAACTTTGACTGAAAATAAATCTATTAAATGTGGTTTATTAAACATAAGATCTCTCTCCTCAAAGACTTTGTTAGTAAATGACTTGATTTGTGATAATCACATTGATTTCCTTTGTCTCACAGAAACCTGGTTGCAGCAGGAGGATTATGTCAGTATAAATGAGTCAACTCCTTCCAGTCATTTAAATTTTCACATTCCTAGAAATACTGGGCGAGGAGGAGGAGTTGCAGCCATTTTCCGTTCTGATTTACTAATTAGTCCCAGACCAATTGATAGCTACAGTTCTTTTGAGCATATAACCCTTAATTTTCCCTATCCAAGTTGCAAAACATTAAGACCATTTTTGTTTGTGGTTTTGTATCGTCCACCAGGCCCTTACTCTCAATTCTTGGATCAGATCTCACATTTTTTATCTGATATAGTATTAAATACTGATAGGGTTATTATAGTGGGGGACTTCAATATTCATGTGGATACTGAAAGTGATAGCCTAAATGCAGCCTTTAATGCTATTTTAGACTCAATTGGCTTTACTCAAAAAGTACAGGGATCGACCCACTCAGGTAAACACACTTTGGACCTTGTACTGACATACGGTATTGAGTGTGAGGAAATAACAGTCCACCCACATAACCCGGTCCTGTCTGACCACTTCTTGATAACTTTTGAATTTACTTTAACTGACCATCTTAAATCTGAAAGAAAATTTCATTATAGTAGAACTTTATCAGACAATGCTGTAACAATTTTTAAAGAATCTGTTCCATTCTTACTTTCCTCAGTGTCTCAGAGTAACACAGTGGATGGCAGCAATTCTATCTCTAACCCTTCAGAAATTGATGGTCTGGTTCACAGCGTTACGTCCTCATTGCGTTTGGCATTAGATAGTGTAGCCCCATTAAAAAAGAAAGTGGCTAGCCATAGTAGGCTGACTCCTTGTTTTAACGCAGAGTTGCGTACTTTAAAGCAGAATACTAGGAAGTTGGAGAGAAAATGGCGCTCTACACATCTAGAGGATTCCTATTTAACCTGGAATAACAGTCTACTGCTGTATAAAAAGACCCTTCGACAAGCTAGAACAGCATATTTTTCATCATTAATAGAGGCGAATAAAAACAATCCTAGGTTTCTTTTTAGTACAGTTGCCAAACTTACACAGAGTCATAGCTCTGTTGAGCAAACTATTCCCCCAGCTCTTAGCAGTGATGATTTTATGAGATTCTTCATAAATAAAATAAATTTTATTAAAAATAAAATCATTGGCACCCTCCCAAACATGATTACTTCTTCCTCAGTAAATGAGTCAGTATCGGAAAGAACTGTAGAACCTCAGTATTGCTTAGGCTGTTTTGATTCAGTCGAGCTTTCAGAATTATCAAAAATATTAGCCTCATCTAAACCTTCAACTTGTATTTTGGACCCAATCTCAACCAAATTATTTAAAGAAGTGTTCCATTTGGTTCCTGGGCCCATTTTGGATATGATGAATCTATCCTTAGTAAACGGATACGTACCACAGGAATTTAAAATAGCTGTAATTAAACCTTTACTCAAGAAACCTTCCCTTGATCAAGATGACTTAGTGAATTACAGACCTATATCTAACCTTCCTTTCTTATCCAAAGTCCTTGAGAAAATAGTTGCTAATCAAGTCTGTGAACATCTAAACAGTAACGAGCTGTTTGAAGAGTTTCAGTCAGGTTTTAGAGCTCATCATAGCACTGAAACAGCACTGGTGAAGGTTACTAATGATATTCTCATGGCCTCAGATAATGGACTGGTGTCTGTTCTGGTTTTGTTAGATCTCAGTGCTGCTTTTGACACAGTCGATCATAATATTCTCTTAGAAAGGCTTGAACATGTTGCAGGGATCAAAAGAACAGCACTAGGCTGGTTTAAATCATATTTGTCTGATAGATTCCAGTTTGTTCATCTAAATGATAAATCATCTTCACTCTCAAGGGTTACTTGTGGAGTTCCACAGGGTTCTGTCCTTGGACCAATTCTTTTCACCATATATATGCTTCCAATTGGTAGAATCATTAGACAGCATGGGATAAATTTCCACAGCTATGCCGATGATACACAACTATATTTATCCATAAATCCTGATGAACCCAGTCAGTTAGGTAGATTACAGGCATGTCTGGAAGACATAAAAGCATGGATGACCCTAAACTTTTTGCTTTTAAATTCTGACAAGACAGAAGTTGCTGTCTTTGGACCAGAAGTTCTTAAACAGAAACTGATTAGTCAATCACTTCATCTGGATGGCATTAAATTGGCCCCCAGTAATAACGTAAAGAACCTCGGCGTTATTTTTGACCAAGACTTGACATTTAAATCCCATATTAAACAGGTTTCTAGGATTTCTTTCTTTCACCTCCGGAATATTGCTAAAATTAGAAACATCCTGTCCAGGAGTGATGCTGAGAAACTAGTCCATGCATTTGTTACCTCAAGGCTGGACTACTGTAATTCTTTACTATCAGGTAGTCCACAAAATGCCATTAAAAGCCTTCAGTTTATCCAAAATGCGGCAGCAAGAGTTCTGATGAATATTAAAAAGAGAGATCACATTTCTCCTGTTTTAGCTTCCCTTCATTGGCTCCCTGTTAAATCCAGAATAGAATTTAAGATCCTTCTTCTTACATACAAAGCCCTTAATAATCAAGCTCCATCATACATCAGAGATCTAATTGTTCCATATGTTCCTAAAAGAGCACTTCGCTCTCAGACTGCAGGTTTACTTGTAGTTCCTAGGATCTCTAAAAGTAGAATGGGATGCAGATCTTTTAGTTATCAGGCTCCTCTCCTGTGGAACCAGCTCCCAGCTTTAGTCCGTGAGGCAGACACTCTGTTTACTTTTAAGGTCAGGCTTAAAACTTTCCTTTTTGATAAAGCTTATAGTTAGAGTGGCTTAGGTCATCCTGAGCTATCTCTGTAGTTATGCTGCTATAGGCTTAGACTGCTGGAGGACAGACTTACCAATTTTCTTCACTCTGCTACTTCCTTTTCTCCTACGACTCTCCAGTTGTATTACAGTACATTCTGTTATTTCGACTGTTAACTTTGTTTTCTCTCAGTGTTTTTCTCCCCATAGAAGATATACCTGGTCTGGTATCCTGCTTGGCTGCAATGCCCTGTTGGACGGGGGGCATCGACTGGGATGATCCTCTCAGTAACTTAACATCTGCTGTGTCCTGTTATCAACTTTTTACTTTCTGTAACATAGAAATTACTCTTATACCGGATCTTCTGTTCCTTCTGTGTTCTGCTCTGTCTTCTCAAACCCCCAGACGGTCGTGGCAGATGGCCGCTCCTACTGAGCCTGGTTCTGTTGGAGGTTTCTTCCTGTTAAAGGGGAGTTTTTCCTCTCCACTGTCGCTACATGCTTGCTCAGTATGAGGGATTGCTGAAGGATTGCTGTGGTTGGAAATCTGCCCAACCTCACGCCAATGACTGACGCAATCTGCTGGGATTCCTTAAATAGGAAACTTTTTAACTGATTGGAATGTTTGTATAAATGTATTGAAATAACTTCTTGTTAAGTGCCTTGAGATGACATCTGTTGTGAATTGGCGCTATATAAATAAACTGAATTGAAAATTGAATTTTAATTTTGAACCACTAGAGGGGGCCAATTATACAATAGGCTGTTATATTAATATTGAACCACTAGAGGGAGGTATTTGTATATTTCGGTATAATGCTATTTATTGGGCCACTAGGGGGAGGTATTTGTATATTTTGGTGTAATACTATTTATTGGACCACTAGGGGGAGCCATTTTTACATTTGCATGTAATTTTAATTTTGAACCACCAGAGGGAGGTATTTAGATATTATGGATCCGGAACCGGAAAGGGTTTGGGTCGCCGGAACAGGAAGGGGTGGGGGTCACCGGAACCGGAAAGGGGTTTTGACAGGGGCGTGGTCTGTTTTGACAGGTGGGCGTGTCCTTCTATGACAGGTGGGCGTGTCCTATAGGCAAGATGTACATGTCGACCGGAAGGGGGCGTGACACACATTGACAGCTCATTTGCATGTTTGACAAGTGGGCGTGACAACCAGAAGGGGCGTGGTCTTATTTGCATTTTGACAGCTAGTGGTCTATACTTTCTCTCCCCCTAACCCTTTTTTATTAAATTTTTTTTTAAAAATCTGTTAATTCGTTTAGCCCGTGTATCTTCTTTTTGTATTCAAGTTTGTCTATTGTCTTGTGAATTAATCGTTGTGCATATGTAATTTTTTCTTCTACTTTAATAAAAAACAAAAAAAAACATCGGCTCAGAGTGTCTATCATCCGCCCCCGCCCTCACAGCTCCACTCTCAGCTCCACCTCTTTGCCCAATTTTGTATTTTCTGGGAGTGACGAGACGCGTGACGCAGACAATATGGCGGCGGTGGGAACCGCCCATTTGGCTTCATTTTTGCTCTTCAGAAACCTATGGGTGACGCCACCGGGGCTTCGTCCAGTTATATATAGTCTAAAACGCAAGGCTGTTTTAGTTGTTTATTATGCAATTTAAATGTGATTTTTATTTTATTCAGGAGTCACATAGCATGAAAGAAGATATGGACTTTTGGAAAAATCAATGGGGTAAGGAGTTATGGGGAGCACATGGCTATGGAAAAACTGCTGGTATTTTGATTTTAAAAGAAACATTTCCTGGGGAAATCATTAACCACTACAGTTATCCAAAGGGGCATATGATCATAATGGTTCTATCAGTCTACCAAAATATATTAATAATAACTAATATATATGGATACAACTCTTCCTTGGACAACAAAAATGAGTAAATTATTTGAGTTATGGGATGAAAAAAATATTTTCTGGCTTAAATAATATCCTGAGGCCTATTTAATTTTTTGTGGTGATTTCAATGTTGTTAATGACAATATTTTAGACAGATACCTCCCTAAATGTTCCAACTCCAATAATCGCTACTTGAAAGAGTTTATAGATTAATTTGATGTAAAAGATATATTTAGGGAAAAATTCCCTACAAATCCCATGCAGCTCCATTTTCAGACCATAAGATAATTACTCTAAATTTATCTCTTTCCCCTACATGTAACATTCCCCGAGCCATTTGTTGGAAACTAAACAACAGTCTTCTTTCCCACAACGTAGTTATAGAGGTGATCAGAAACAATTAAATTTCGTTGGGAAGAAGCGTCTAAACAAGGAATATACAGTCCTTACTGGGAATTGCTAAAGTATGACATTGGAAAATATATAAGCTCTTACAGTAGTAATTTAGCCAAACTCAGAAGGCAAGAAGAGGACAGACTTTGCTCTCAAGTTGCATCCTTGTTGAATAAAAGCAGTGAAAACATTACCGATAATGAAATTATGCAGCTTGATGAATGCCAGAACAAACTAGAAGAAAAATATAAAAGGAAGGCCTATGGAGCTTTTGTTAGATCAAGAGCGAAATGGATGGAGGAAGGCGAACAATGCTCCTCTTATTTCTTTGGATTAGAAAAATCAAAACTTAATAACTCTATAGATTCTCTCAAAATGAATGATAGACTTGTAACTGACCATAAGATGCTTGCTTCGTTCTGCTCTAACTTTTACAGCAAACTCTATTCTTCCAATTACTCTGATGATAAAGCAAGTGAACAGCTAGAATCCTTTCAACAACGTAATATTATCTCTGATATTGACCAAAAACTCTGCGATGCCAGCCTAACCCTAGAGAGGAAGTACAAGATTCCATCATGAGTCTCAAAAATAACAAATCTCTTGGCAATGATGGATTGTCAGGTGAATTCTATAAAAGATTCTCAAAAGAACTTAGTCCTTTTATTCTTAAGACACTCTCTGAAAGTATTGAACTAGGTAAACTACCCCCTACTCTCTCACAAGGCATTATATCCTTAATCCCAAAACCTAATAAAGATAAACTTTTAATTGATAACTGGAGACCAATTTTAGCTCTGATTTTAGCCAAAAGAATTTAAAAAACCTTATCTAAGGTTATTGATTAATCACAATCTGGCTTCATGTCAAATAGGCATATTACAAATAATATAAGACTAATCTTAGATCTAGTAGATTATTCAGACTTTATAAATGAAAAGAGCTACATCATGTTTCTAGACTTTTACAAGGCCTTTGACTGCCTTGAACACAAATTAATTTATCGAGCCTTGAGAAAATTTGGTTTTGGACAGTTTTTTTTATCAGAGCTGTTGAGACACTTAATAATAATGCAAACTGTTCAGTTAAACTCAAACATGGCACTTCTCCTAGATTTCACTTATCTAGAGGGGTACGTCAAGGCTGTCCGGTTATTCCCTATTTATTCTTACTTGCAGCCCAACTTCTTGCAACACTTATCCTCGAAAATAATTTAAAAGGTATTTCAATTGCTGATAGGCAAATCGTTAGTAAGTCGTAAGTCAAGTTGCTGATGATACGACAGTTTTTCTAAAGAGACTCAAATCAAATACCCATAGCAATTAAGCTTATCCAAAAATTCTCTGACGCATCAGGTCTCAAACTCAATTTAAAAAAATGTGAGCTGTTACCAATATCATCATACACTCACCCAGTATTATACAACATACCTGTCAAATCCGAAGTAACTTACCTTGGAGTTGTTATTACGTAAAATACTGACGAAAGGTGCAGTTTAAACTTTGCTCCTGTCACTGATAAAACCAAAAAGAAACTTAACCGCTGGCTTCAAAGAGATCTAACTTTAAGAGGATGAACTTTATTAACCAAGACTGAAGGGATCTCCAGATTAACATATCCTCCACTTGCTCTACATGTCGATGCCTCCACTTGTAAAATCATTGATAAAATGCTTTGTAAATTTGTTTGGAAAAATAAAACTATAAAGATAAAGTCCTTGTAAACTCTATAGACTCAGGGGGACTCCATTTTTTAGACTTCACCACCTTAAATTACACTTTTAAAATCAATTGGATCAGGAAATCTTTTATGAACCCAGTCTCAATTTGGAACTCTATCCCAAATTATGTATTCTCTCAACTGGGTGGCCTCCCCTTTATCATTCAATCTAATTACAACAATCAAAAATTGCCCATTAAATTGTCAAATTATCATAAGCAAATGCTCCTAGCTTGGTCTCTCATCTATAAGCACTCTTTTTCTCCTCACAATTTCCACATCTGGAATAACTGTAATATCTTATACAAGAACAAATCTATATTCTTTCCTAACTGGTTTAATAATATTACCATATATATAAAACAACTGTTCAACTTAGAAGGTTTTTTAATGCCATATAGTGAATTCCTAAAGAGTTTGCAATTGTTATAGATGCTATTCCTCAAGAAGTCAAAATATTGTTTAAGGGTAGTTCACATTTCTCACCTTCATATTCCTATTCTTTGTTTGAGACCAATGTGGGCAAAATATGTTTTATTTCCAGCCCCTCAACAAGAAGCAAAAAAAATAAGGTCCCTTTTTCAGAAAAATATTGCGACTGTGCCTTATATTGGAGAAAGTTTGCCCCGGACATTGTGTGGAAGAAAATCTGGACCTTATCCTCCAAATACTTCATTACCAACAAACCTCGGGGCGTATGCTCAGGGGTGAACGTAAGCCGGTACGGTCCGGTACTGCGTACCGTTAAAAGATTCTGTGGTGGTACCACTACCAGGAAGATGAGAGAGCGGCTGCCTGTCTTGAAGTCCTCATTCAGAACCAGTCTATTTAAAAATTCATTTTAACTCATACCGAATTGTTTCTGAATTGTTATTTTGTTTTTTAACCATACAGAACAGCTCAGAAAAGAAACTTCTTATGAGCTAATGCCTGTATCGTGCAAAGGTAGTTATCTCCGTCAGAAATTGTATCCCCCTGAGTCGGGAGCGCGCACGTAGAAGGAAGCGCTGTTCCACTCAGTGTTGCCAACTTGGCGACTTTGTCGCTATTTCTAACGACTTTTCAGACCAACTTAACGACTTTTTTTTCCAAAAAGCGCCTAGCGACATTTCTAACCACCCTCAGCTACTTTCTGTGAAACTTTGTCGCCGATATTTCCTGCAGTTTAGAGACCCAGCTTGCTCCTTCGCAAAGGGAACGATCTGCGCATGTGTATGCTGCATGATCAGACTATGTCCACTGACCAATCATAAACCTTTTTCGGTTCATTTCACCCACTCACAAACGAAGTTGTTTGGTAGTTAATGTTAATTCAAAAGTAAAAAAATAGATCTGCATGTATATAAGACCGATCTTTCAATGGGAATTAAGGCAGAAGCTTGTCTGTATTACGCTGCATCTCACACCTGTAGGGTGCATTCAAGGAACGTTCGAAATGTATGGTGAGTTCAAAAACGTAAAACCCCCCACTGAAAATAATACCATAAGCAATAAAGTTCTGTTTAATGGCGGTTGGCAAGAAACATTTGATGCATGCTAAATATGCCCTACTTATTTTTACAAAATACTAAAAAACAAACATCTATATTACTCTCTATTAATTTCGTCTTCTTGAGATATCTCAGCAAAAAAATTTTTTCCAGAACTTTTAATTTTGTATAAAAGGTCATTGATGTCCAGTTGCAATTTGATATCTTGTAAATTTTGTACCAGTTTTCTCAACATTATACTTCAGGCAAAATAATATAACATGTTCCACAGTCTCTTCTTGAAGACAAAAGTCAAATCTCCCTGTAGCATGTTTCCCCTGTTTAAATAATGTATTATTTAACCCTGTATGACAAAATCCTAACTAAATATAATTATTTCCTCCTTTCTGTTTCATTTGTCATCACGTGATGACATCATCATTATGCAAATTAGCGTATGACGTCATCGGGCGACATCTAGCGACTTTCTGGGGCAACTTCAGCTACTTTCTGTCTGAGACAGTTGGCAACACTGGTTCCACTTGACTCCGCCACAATCACAACCAACAACACGTTGAACTAGTGATGTTTTGTCTTTGAATAAATGAAAACCAAGTGTCTTTACTTCATCCCTCTGTTTGTTGGTTACCACAGAAATAAATAGATTTATTTTTCTAACGTGGTCTCGCACGGTCGGCTTAATAAGAAAACGGTCACGTCTGTGTAAACTCGATTCATATAAAAATGACACTCAATATAAATTGTTCTCGGCAAGTAAACGAATCTTTCACAATCTCCTATAAAAATTCTATTTTCTTTCATTGTTTTACGTCACCCAAAGTTCTGTCTGCTAGAAACAAAAATCCACCTTCCTGAGTTCAAAACTGAAAAACGCAGTTTATTTTAGTGTTATAATAAATAACTATAACAAAGTAAAAGAGAATCAGAATCGGGAAGGTTTTATTGCCAAATATGTGAACAGATTCACAACATTAGGAAATTGCTGTGGTTATAAAGAGAAATGGCTTGTAGAACATCATTTATATTCTCAAACTTTAATAGAAAACGTTTTAGTGATGTAAAAGCCTTCCAACCTGTTTCTGCTGACTATTTTTTGCATGTTCCTACAGTTTTTGATATTTCTCTTTGGTGGGTGAAGAGAAATAATTCAGGCTGGAAGTCCTCCTTGTCAAAATTACAAGGTATAAATTATATCAGGGATTATAATTATGTCCACCAGAATCTGTATCCCCCAGGTAACTTTTTTATTCCTTGGTCAAACCTCTTCAAATCCACAGAATTAAATGGTCATAATCCAAGGTAAATATATACCAAACCACTTAAAGATGGGATACTCACAGTCATTTTTAGGGGGGGATACAATTTATATCAGGCACAATAATTCAGTCCGCCAGAATCTGTATCCCCCTGGTAACTTTTTTATTCCTTGGCCAAACCTTTTCAAATTCACAGAATTAAATGTTCATAATGCAAGGTAGAAATATATTAAACCACTTGAAGATGGGATACTCACAGCCCTTTTTAGGCGGGGGATACAAATTACTTTAGGCACGATAATTCTGTCCGCCAGAATATGTATCCCCCAGGTAACTTTTTAAATCCTTGGTCAAACTTCTTCAAATCCACAGAATTAAATGGTCATAATACAAGGTAAATATCTACCAAACCATCATTTTATCATTTTACAATATCGTCAATCGTTTTTAATTCTTGTCAACTAACCCCTAACCCTAGGCCTACAGAAAAATATTGAAATGTTTTTGTTTGGGTTTTGACTATTTGCTATGTTAAAATGCATGAAGTGAGAGAGAGATAAAGGTTTTGGTAATAGTACCGGCAAGAATTTAAAACTACTTTCACCCCTGCGTATCCTTCAGACTTCTTCACAGATGCTACCCAGCAAAGTATCTCCTACACATAGACATTGACAAAAGCTGCTCCTTCTGCAATTCGGACATTGAGACATCTTCTCACTTATTTTGGAAATGTAAGTTTACAATCACATTTTGGAAAGATTTTTCTCTTTTTGTGCAATGCAATATTCTTGAAAAATTCTCTATTTTGTATAAGGATGTATTATTTGGCTTTTACAATGTTAACAGTTCACCTAAAAAACAATATTATATTATTAATCTATTCATAATTCTAGCTAAATTTCATATCCACAAATGTAAATTTTCAGCTAAAAAACCCATATTCAGACTTTTGGTAAGCGAAATCAAAAAATATACTGAATCCGTTAAGTCCTCCTCGGACCCCAGGGCTGTCAAGACTCTTGATGCCTTGGAGCTTCTTGGTCTTGCAAATCTATAATATATAGCCTATAAATAATTTTATTTTATTATTTTTTGTGTTACCCCTGGAACCGATGTTCATGTATTTGATGTTTTGATGGAAGAATGAACACTATCAATACAATTATTGAAAAAAAAGAAATAAATTTGATTAGGATTACAGGGTTAAACAATACATTATTTAAACAGGGGAAATATGCTACAGGGAAATGTGACTTCTGTCTTCAAGAAGAGACTGTGGAAGATGTTATATTAATTTGCCTAAAGTATACTGTTGAGAAAACTGGAACAAAATGTAAAAGATATCAAATTGCAACTGGACATCAAAGACCTTTTAAATAAAATTTAAAGTTCTGGAAAAAATATTTTTTTGCTGAGATATCTCAAGAAGACGAAATTAATACAGAGAATATAGTTGGCGGCGACGCGTCATCAACAAAATGAGAAGCAGCATTTCCTCCAAATCCATCTCTGTCTCCGTTTCATTCATTATTGTGACGTGAAAACAAGGGGCTGCCATCTTGGAATCATGTGAGCAGAGAACGCATTTTGATTGGTCACTTGAATATTTGCCCTCAGCACACAGCTCACGTAAAGTGTACACAGTGAGTTTTTTGCCTTGCGAGACGAAAAATATTAAACCTGTTTGATTTTCACCTCAGTGTCTCACAGTTGGTAGCACTGTTGCCTTGCAGCAAGAAGGTCCTGGGTTCGAATCCCAGCCTGGGGTCTTTCTGCATGGAGTTTGCATGTTCTCGCTGTGGATGCATGGGTTCTCTCCGGGTACTCCGGCTTCCTCCCACAGTTCAAAAACATGACTGTTAGGTGAATTGGTCTCTCTAAATTGCCCTTAGGTATGAGTGTGCATGTATGGTTGTTTGTCCTGTATGTCTCTGTGTTGCCCTGCGATGGACTGGCGACCTGTCCAGGGTGTACCCCGCCTCTCGCCTCTTGACCACTGGAGATAGGCACCCCCCCCCGCAACCCTGCATTAGGATGGATGGGTACAGAAAATGGATGGGTGGATGTCTCGTGAGGCAGAAAACTGACCGAAAATTAACCGCACACAGCGAGCTATCTGCTGAGCAAATGGCCTCGAGGGACTTTTTGCTCAGCAGATGGCTCTCGTGTGCAGCAGGCTTAAGACGTGTTTAGAAAAAGAGGAACTGACAGAAACAGATAATGTCCGGTGATTGAGGAAAAACTGCCCAACGTTTGAATGAAATCTGACTCATGAATGAAAGGGGGAAAAAACAACAGAAAAACACAATATCCTGATATTCAGTGTGAAGATGGGACTGGAAACATGCAGATAAACAACATGTGGATCCTGGGATAGTCCCAGCTTTTATTTTCAAAGGACTGGAAGATGAATTCGTTTCCAAAGAAACATTTAGAAGTGTTTCTGAAAGAAACGGATTGAATTCATGAATCTGAAAATTTGTTCCTCAGTAAAAGAGACAGACATGTACAGACTGAACAATCTGTTCAACAGTAATAGTATTTCACTGACACGAAGAGACACTTTGGATTCAACTTACCACAAAAACACTGAGGAACCAGGAATTGACCAGAATCCAAATCCAGGATGAAGAGGTTCAGTGAATGTGGTGTTGAATGTATGAAGGTGGATCAGTGAGTCAGAGACTTTATAGAAGGACAGGATGCCAGCAGGACAGTCCACATGCACAGTACATTTAGTAAGTACTCTACTGTTTGATTGTATTACACTTGTTATTGCTGCAGTGTTGTTATGTACCAGTGTTGCTATTCCCGCTTTTGCGATCTCATCACTTCCTGTGAATAGCTCGGCCATCAGAGTGAATAGCTCAGCTGGAGTTTATATGCAAATAAATTCTATTTTCTAACTGCATTATCTGGTTGCATTAGTCTGATTAGCTTCTGGAAGAAGCTATTTAGATCAGCATGCACAGTTTGCTGATCGAGAATCAGGTAAGTGTATTCCAGTGGATGGAATAAGTCTTGAAAATATGCAGAAAGAATCTTTGAATTACAGATTCCACCAAAGAGAGACATCCTCTCTTTTGATGACGCCCTGCTGTCCTGCTGTGGCAGAAGATAGCTGCTGAGCTAAGAGGACAACCTGACTTTCCGAGCTCTAATGTGGGCTAGCTGCAACCGCCACTAGCTGTATCCCTATGCAGTTTCTCCTATCTGAATCAGCTAACCCCAGCTCTTTTCCCTCTTAATGCTGACTTTCCGCCAGACAAGATTCACCCTTCAACTGAGATCAAAGAATTGTTCAAGTAAGGTTGTGTCTGGACAAAAGTAAATTAGTTTAGGATCAACAATTTAAACATTGTTTTGGTTTTCTGTTTTACAATGTTTTGCTGCATTTGTAAGATTTCATTCTTCAGATTGCTAGGGTACAAACAGGCCTGTGGTATAAACAGTGTTTATTGACGGACAGAGTTATTTTAATCATGCAACATGGGTTACTCTGTTCCACCTGTGTTTTTTTTTTCAAACATGTTTATTGCTTTTCAGAATTTAAGACAAACAATGAAAAAAAAAAAAAAAGAAAAGGGAAAAAAAGGTAAAAGAATAGCCCTCCCCCACCCTAAAAAAAAACCAAAAAAAAACTAACAAACAAAATCAGCACATCTGATAAGAAAATAATAAAGGTCACAATCATGAAAATAAAACAGACATGTTTAAGGAAAACTACACAATGTGAAGAGAAAAAACAAGAAGTACACACCGGAAGATGTTTCTCACTGACATATTAGTCTTTTCTTTGAAACATTTGCAGTACGGGGTCCCACATTTTTTTAAACACGTCTTCCCTGTCTTTGTTACAGAGTCTCAGGCTCTCTATGTGAAGCATACTTGCCATTTCTCTTAGCCACAAATCGTATGAGGGTGCTGTGTCCGCCTTCCACATTCGGAGGATAAGCTTTTTTGCAATCACAGTTCCAAATAGTATAGCCTTTTTCTGGTATTTATTGGCGAAAGACAGAGAGTTAATCGCCCCTAGGATTGCTACAAGTGAATCAGGCTCCCATCGTTTCCCATAAGCCACAGAGAAACAATTAAAGATATTTTTCCAGTATGTGTAAAGTTTACTGCATGACCAAAAAGAATGCGCTAAATTACCGTTCGCAGACTTGCATCTATTACAAATGGGTGAAACATCAGGAAAGAAGCTATGCAGCTTTTCTCTAGAATAATAGAGTCTATGCACTGTCTTAAACTGTTGAAGGCAGTGCCTGACATTCACAGAGCAGTCATGTATATTTTCCAAACATTCATCCCACACTTTGTCTCCCAATTCTACATTCATTTCATCCTTCCATGTTTGCCTAATACTTGCTGTGTTCAATGGAGTATTGCTGTGCAAGATCTGGTAGAAAAACGAAACTGCCCCTTTAGAGGTGGGGTTGAATTTATTTATTGCTTCAAGGGCCTCATGTTCTGCCAGAATTTCAAAATTGGGTAAATGCGTCCTGACATAGTTTCGGATTTGAAAGAATCGAAAAAGGCCAGATTTTGGAACGTTGTATTTAGCCACAAGTTGTGAGTATGACCCAAAAATACTGTTGATGTATAAATCACCTGCATTGCAAATGCCTTTCTGTTTCCAGCTGAGGAAAACGTTATCGGTCAGACCTGGTAAGAAAGAATGATTTTCACATATTGGAGTGTCTAAGTAGGTTTTAGGAGCCTCAATATAATGTTGTACCTGCTTCCAGATCTTTAAGGTGTTACCAATTACAAAACTGTTATTAAAGTATGTCTTTTTGACTACAATGGGACTGTTAAGAAGAGCGGGTAATTATGTTTTTTTGCAAAGCATCCTTTCTGTACACAACTACGCCCGGCAAGAGTCCGCCTCGGAAGGAGGGCCTCTTTTCCACCACGAGACAATGCCTAGGTGCGCAGCCAGATAATATAGCTTAAAATTTGGTAAAGCAAAACCTCCCACATCCTTTGGCTTTGATAGATGTTTTTTAGAAATCCTGACAGTTTTATAATTCCAGATAAAGGGTATGATGATGGAGTCTAACTGCTTAAAGTATGACAGTGCAATGAAACATGGAATGGACCGGAAAAGATGGAGAAAGCGGGGCAATACAATCATCTTAGAGTTTTCCAAAATTCGATATTAGTTTTGAGTTGCTCAATTTTGCCCTGCAAGTTTAATTGAAAGAGCTCATTTGGGTTCTTGGTGACAGTCACACCTAAATACTTTAAGGCTTTGTATGATTTCTTAAACGGAATGGACTGTAGATATTCTTTATTAACTGATGCGGAGACTGGCATAAGTTCACTTTTCTCCCAGTTTATAGAGAATCCTGACAGATTGCCAAATGTATTAATAAGAGTCAAGAGAGGAGGTATTGATTTTTGCGGTTGGGAAATGTACAGGAGAACATCATCCGCATATAACGAAAGATAATGTTTATGGCCGAACATGTTAATGGGCGAAATTAAGGTGCTCTGTCTGATACTGGCGGCGAGCGGTTCAATGATAATCGCAAACAAAAAAGGGGGCAACCTTGCCGAGTCCCACGATGAACTGCAAATGGAGGGGAAATATTCTGATTAGTAATAACTTATGCGGTCAGTCGTGAATAAATTATTTCAATCCATTTCATGAAGGAGGGTCCAAATCCAAACTTTTTAAGCACTGACATCATGTAGGGCCACTCTACCTGATCGAACGCACGCTGTGCATCTAGTGAAATAACAACCGCTTCCTCTGAATGCTTGGCGTACAAAATGTTGAAAAGGCGGCGTAGGTTAAAATACATATGCCGGCCAGACATGAAGCCAGTTTGATCTGGGTGTATGATAGAGCATATGCATTTCTTAACTCTGTTGGCCAGTATTTTTCCCAGGATTTTGGTTTCAATAGGTAATAATGAGATCGGGCGATATGACGACACCAACTGAGGGTCACGACCTGGCTTTGGGATTAGCGAGATATTAGCTTTATATAAGGTAGGCGGTAACCCAGAGGTCAGCATCGTGTTGTTGAACATCCGTAAGAGTATAGGTGACAGCTTAGAGCCAAATTTTCTGAAAAATTCTGCATTGAAACCGTCTGGACCTGGCGCCTTACTATTGGGGAGGGAAGAAATAACCTGCGTGATTTCATCCAAATTAATATCTTTATCTAGCATATCAACCAGTTCCAACGACAACTTAGGTACATTTAAATTCTCAAAAAAATTTCCAAAAGCTTGAAGATCTAAGTTTCCCTGTGATCTGTAGACATTAGCATAAAAATCTGCAAAACAATTGTTTATCTTTGATGGGTCCGTATGTAAAATTCCTCTCTCCGATTTGATACAGTGTATGGCTCTGGAAGCCTGCATCTGCCTCAGCTGGCGGGCTAACAGCTTATGTGGTTTATCACCAAGCTCGAAATATTTCTGTCTGACACGATCGAGTAATTTTAATATGTTTTTTGACATTATGGAGTTATATTCATACCGTAGAGCAGTTATTTTATTAAGTGTCTCTATTTTACATTCAGTTTTATATGAAGCTTCTAACTTGGATAGTTCCTCATCAATTTCAGATAGCCTTTGCTTAGATTTTTTCCTTTCTGCCATCTCATATGATATTATATGGCCCCTAAGGACAGCCTTCATGGCTTCCCATAGAGTGGAATCATCTACATCACCTATATCGTTGGTGCTTAAATATAATTCTATTTTACCTGAGAGATAGGTACAAAATTCTTCATTTTTAAAAGTGCATTATTCAGACACCAGCTATGTTCACCTCTCTTGTGGTTCAAGTCGAGACTTAACGAGACCGGTGCGTGATCTGATATTACTATATCGTGGTAGGTGCAGTCTACTACAAAGTGCAACAGCTTAGAGTCCATCAAAAAGAAATCAATCCTCGAATAGGATTTATGTACTGTGGAAAAATTAGAAAAGTCCTTCTTGGTGGGGTGAAGAAGTCTCCAGATATCTACCAGATTATAAGACTGCATAAGATTGTTAAGTGTGCCACTGTTTCTACATGTACTGGTTTGGGAGTGCTGTCGATCAAGAACGGGGTCTAAAACATAATTAAAGTCGCCACCCATAATTACGTTTGAATCCGCTAAGTTTGGCAAAGCATTGTACAGGTTTTGAAAAAAAAGTGGCTCATCGAAATTGGGCCCGTATACATTCACTAATATTAATGGTATGGAGTTGAGAGTTCCACTAACTATCACATACCTTCCCCTTTGGTCCGAAATTGTTTGAGAGTGAATAAATGGTATATTTTTTCTTATCATAATTGCGACGCCTCTAGATTTTGTACTGAAGTTCGACTGATAGATCTGGGAAGCCCAGGAGGGACAAAGTATTTTTGCTGCTGTTTTTTTTTATATGCGTCTCCTGGAGAAAGTATATGTCAGATTTGAGTGCTTGTAGATGTGCATACACCTTCCCTCTTTTCAGCGGACTGTTCATCCCTCTTACATTCCAACTAGTTATTTTAACTTTGCCATTGCTGCATACCATATAAACTAGACAACGTAAAATATGTCTACAGTATATATAAAAATGAAAACATTTCCCATGAATGCGAACATACGTACTTAATAAATGTAAAATGACAGATGTGCTGATAGAACACCCCATAGAAAACACAAATCCCATCCCAATGAACCCTGGAGCATTGCTTCCCTACCCCTAACTTCAAGTTAAAACTAGACTCCGAGACCAGCCGGTGGCCCAGACTAGCGGTATAACTATCAATCTTTCCTTCCAAACAGGGGAGGCATAACACCCCGCTTCACAAATAATTCTTGAAAAAAAGACAACTTGTTAGTCTTTACTCAAACCAAACATGAACATATCTTATTAACTGTCTTAGTTAAACAATGTTAACTTACACCATCCTTCTGTACAGTAGCATTTATCACGTAACGTGACCAGCATATTAGTCAGTTTCCCGACTAGCGCCAGCGGCGGTAGGTGCTTCCCATCCCTCAGCCTCGCGGCTCAGGAACTCTTCAGCCTCCGCCGGAGAGTTGAACGTGCCGGTGTTGTTGTTGACCGTGACGATGAACTGCGCTGGGTGCCTGTATCCGCATCGGATGGACCTTGCCCTGCATTTCTCCCGAATGGCCTGAAAAGCATGACGTTTCCTCATTGTGGCCGAAGTGAAATCCGGGAAAATATACACAGGGCGGCCGTCGTATTGCAGGGGAGCCTTCTCTCTTGCGAGCCGCAGCACCAGTTCTTTCACCTGATAATAATGTATCCTAGCGATGATGGCCCTTGGTCTGGCGTCTGTAGCTGGAGCCAAGCTCCGGTGGGCCCGGTCCACTTCTATCGGGAGGTTGAAGTGCTCCTCTCCGAGCAGTTTAGGAAGCAGCTTAGATACAAACTCAGTAGGCCGGCCATTTTCTGCCTTCTCCTTAATCCCGACAATACGGATATTCTGTCGGCGAGAACGGGCCTCAAGATCCTCTAACTTGGCTTGTTGCTGCTTGCATTGGGAGGCTAATGCCTCGTGTTGCTTCTCTAGCCGCTCTAGCCGCCTCTCATGCGACTCGGTTGCAGCCTCAGTAGATGAAACCCTCTCGCTTATCTCAGTTAGGGCAGCTTTAAAATCCGCGACAACTACAGTAAGCTCAGAGAACTTCGTGTCTACCTTGCTGTGAAGCGTTTTTATGGCAGCCAGGATATCTTCAATGGTAGCGGGGACTGGGGGGTCAGCCACATTAGCGCTAGCTTCGGACGCATCTGCTAGCATGGCACTGCGTTCGTCAGAGTTGTCTTCCACAGGACAGTGGTCTTGCTTTTTTTTACCTCTGGTCATCACGATTAAGATGTTGTAGGGCACACCAGGCACTCGAAATTATGAATTTATGTGCTGTTTGGTTGTGGATAAGGTAAATGGCGAAGTCAGAGTGGAGCTCCCCTCACACACGTCTACTCCATAACAAACCCCGGAAGTCCCTTCCACCTGTGTTTTACTTTGTTCACTGATCCTAACCTACACAGAGTGATACTTAGCTGGTGCTATATAAAAATAGCTCCAATGCGCTAATGCTGATAAACATAGTTTCTTTTTGT
Organism: Valencia hispanica; assembly: GCA_963556495.2. Lineage (NCBI taxonomy): Eukaryota > Metazoa > Chordata > Actinopteri > Cyprinodontiformes > Valenciidae > Valencia > Valencia hispanica. Next base: position 49,377,071 of record OY747711.1, read on the forward strand.
GCGGTCTGCCACAACAGACCACTTAAAACCAACTTAGCCTTACTCCTAAAACTATTCAATACAAGCCTGGGTCTTTAAGAATAGATATTCATACTGTATCGTGGCATCACTATCAAGTTATTGGTTTTTATTTCTACTTCTTGCATATTGGTACATTTTTACAGTTTTTACTTTTGCCGGTTAATTTTTATTATTTATTTTTCTTTTACTTAGTAGTTTAGTTGTGTGTTACAAGCTTAGTGAGTTTGTTGATTCAAGTATTTTGACTGGAAAGTTGAGTTCTTTTTAATAAGTTCTTGTATTTTGGAAAGTCGTTGTTTGTTGTTATTCCATACACGTATAGTAACTTGCGACTCGAAGAACACCAATAAATTACTCCTTTATCCATTATTGCTTAATTACTTCATCCTTATCAGGCAGGTAGTCATATACATTAACTGAAACTATTTGGCTGTTATTTACTGGACAGTCAGGATGGTGGCCCCAACTTGGTAATTTTGACCTAATTTACTAATTATAATAATAATTGCCCTAAGCGATTGTTCAAAGTTATCCATAGCCAAAAAAAAAAAAATATTGTCACACGATGATATCACTGATATCACTTGTCAGGAACTGGTGGACTTCTACATTTCCAGGAAGACATAGAAGATCTCAGCTCTGATGAGAAGGCTCCAGCCAGGAGAGCCCTGGTGAATGCTAGATCGCTGGCAAACAAAACATTTATTTTGAAGGAGTTTTTTACATCCTCTCGACTGTACCTCACGTGTATTACGGAGACTGGAGCCACGGTGGGTAAGTATAGTGTCTTCTGTGAGCTTCTGCCTCCCATAGAAACATCTGAATGATTCAAGGACACCAGGTGGAGCCATAGCAACTGTTTACATTAAAACACTTGTTTGTAAGCAGATTTTTGCCTGACAGCGTCCTATTCAAGCTTCGACTCTCTGCTGTTATACCTGGGTTCTGTCCCTTCCTTGTTTTGCATGGTTATATACAGACCACCTAAGTATAACAAAGACTTTTTGGCTGACTTTGCTGATCTTTTGGCTTGGAATATTCCCTCTGTATGCTCGTGTTTTGTTTGGAGATTTCAACATCTATGTGTGCTGCACTGAGAGGCCATTAGTTAAAGATTTGTTAGATCTTATTAAGTCTTTTAACCTTGTACAGCTTGTATGTGGTCCCACTCAAAAACATTGACAGTGAAGGGTCGCAGGTTAAATTCCAACTTCCTCCTGTCATATGTCGATGTGCCCCTGGGCAAGGCACTTAACCCCAAGTTGCCTATCGAGCTCTGTATCGGTGTATGAATGTGTGTTTCTGAGTGCGAATGGGTAAATGTGGCTCAGTGGTCAGTATGACTAAAAAAAGCGGTATATAAGTTCAGTCCATTTACCATTTAAAATGATGAACGACATATCTCCATCTAGAGCAGGCCTATTCAACTAGCGGCCCCTGGACCGGATTCGGCCCTTTTGAATTTTTTGTGGCCCGCTAAAGCTGCCAGAAACTCAATTTGAGCTGTATGAATGCAATGCGTAAGTATCTAACTTATATCAGAATTGGTTTGAGACTGAACTTCATAAGCCAGTAGTAGTAGTCCGCTGATTTATAAACGATCTATAGGTAACTATGGCAACGCAGAAAGTAGTGGGTAACTTTGCGTATCCATAAACGCTGATTGGCTGAACAAGTGGTTTCACCTGTGTGCAATAGCGGTAAAACTGCTTTTCTGACTGAAGAACACAGTGGAAAACCTTGGATAAGAAAAACTGATGATAAGCTTAATAATGTCTCTTTCAAAACTATAAAGACGCAAAATAGACTGTCAAAATTGCCAATTTCAGGGTGAATGGACCTACAGTTATTTGTTTACGTTGCCCTCCTTAAAAACTGTTGGGTATTTTATAACTTATAGTTAGAAATGTTTCTTAAAATTGCTTTTTATATAAAATGATTGACTTTGGCCCACGAGCCTTCTGTAATTTTTATATTTGGCCCACCTGCAATTGAAGTTGAATAGCCCTGATCTAGAGAATTACTTAGAAGACGCTTTAACATAGATGATAATACTAGCACTTTTTGCCAAAACGATATTGAAACGATCAACCACCTATTCTACTTTTGTGAAATTGTACACAACCTCTGGATAGACTTCTCTGATTGTTATCACCAATCTTTTTTTCCAAGACAAAACATCACCTTTGGTTTAGTTATGAAAAAAGAAAAACTCTGTATTATTGTTATCATATGTCTTGCCAAATTCTTTATTTACAAGAACAAAATTCAAAAGTGTCCTCTTAATTTTTCTTACTTGAAAAATACATTTCATCTCTTCTTCAAATCATTAAAAGTTATTAACTTTTAATGGCTGAGAAATTACATTCCTTTTTATGTGATCTTTCCCTGGTCTCGACGAGCTAAATAATTTATACATCCCTGTGCACTGTTTTATGTTCTAGAATTGAGCACCTCAGGGTGGCAGCATTTTGGAGAAGCTCTGTTTCCTACATTCAGAGATTGCAACGTGAGATCACTGGCTAGCAAGATGGATGAACTCCACACCCTTGCAAGGACTCAGCCAGAGTTTAAAGAACACAGTATTATGTTTTTCCCTGTAACATGGCTACAAGATCATATCCCCGACTCCAACGTTTCTCTTCCAGGCCTCCTGACAATACGAGGAAACATCTGCAGAAATCTGAAGAGGAGCAAAAAAAGAAAGAGAGGGGGAGTAGCACTACTTGTCAAGAGCAGATGGTGTCATTACATGTGCCACAGGTATCACCACACTGGGAAGCATTGTCTCCGCAGCACAGATATTAAATTCTAAGCAGTTCATTTTTGTCCATATTATTTACCAAGAGTGAGTTATTTTTGTAACCATTTACGTGCCACCTTTAGCCATTGCCTACAATGCATGTGGTGTCACCAGTGTGTCATCAGTTCAGTTGTCGCTAGGCTACAGACAGAACACCCCAATGTGTTTTGTGGCAATCTCTGGGGATTTTAATCATGTCTCACTCTCTACACTTCCAACATTTTGACAGTTTGTCAGCAGCTCTACCAGGGAACACAAGACATTGGATTTGATTTATAAAAATGTAAAGGATTCATACGTGCTCAGCTGGCTGACACTATTTCCCTACCAGCCCGGTGAAGCTGCGGAGAGGGGATCCATTGCTGGGTCTCCAAATGGACTGCGGGTGCCAAATGCCCGTGTAACATCTGCTGCAGAGGAGAACCGCTGGTTTCAGCAGGAGGCTCAGCCAGAAGTTCCGATCAGCTTCACTCCGGTCCCGCTGAGTACCTGATCCACGATTGGGCAGGGCCGGGCCGTCGTGAGGGGGCACAGAGCAGCCGCCACCGCTCTCCTCCAACTTGCCTGCCATTGACTAATTGTGCACAGTACTTATAATAGTAATTTAATCCCTAATGTACTTATACATTTAGTGTTCTTAATTCAGTTTATTATATTTTCTCCAGTGAATCGAATGCTTCTTTATTTCCTGTAATTTTGTTGCTGTTAAAGCTGAATTTCCCCTCTGTGGGACAGTAAAGGATGATTCTGTTCTATGCAGCATCTTTGTGCAAGCAATTCTTTAAAATGTTTTTAACCCGGACTTTACTTAACCACTTCAATTTGTCATTTTTGTCTCAGCAGGGGGAATAGGTTTTTCAAGGACAACCAATCATTAATCACTGTGATGCAAGCAGCAGACGAACCAGATCAGGCCCAGCGGGATCAACGTGTTTGTCTGATGGACGGGAGCAGGAAGCTGGCTTACGAAGAGAGGAGATGAAACGATGCGGTCTTTGATCAAACCTTCTTGGGGTGCTGGGAGAGATTGCACACACCATGACCCATAGACGTGTGCAACTGGATTTTTGTCTCTGAATTCTTTCTATACTGTCCAATAAAATGTCTAAGTTATCTGCTTGCATTGTGATTTGTAATTTCATGGTTGGTGGAACCAACCAAAGATAGTGCAGCCTAAGCATTTGCTTTTTGAACGTTAATGGCTCATCACTGAAACAATTGATTAGTTATTAGTTTCATTTTCCAAAATAATATCTGAAATCAGGGATCAGCAGCCCTTTTCAATTTACAAAATATACAAAGTGCTATGGATTCAGCAAACCCAAGTAAAAGTTAAACTAAATACAGTTGTTGAAGTTTTTGTGATAACATTACTTACAGTATGTTTATCATACCAACTCCTTTCTAACTAGAATTTGTTTTGCAGTTTTAACATACACCTTTTCATAGTTCTTTATCTGGACACAACAAAAGGTAAATGCCTTGTGTAACTCTGACTCTTATTGTGTAACTATGTACTCTGGGGCCGCCCACCATACGATGAGCCCACCCACTTGAGATGGTCCCAGCTGGTCTGGTCCCTGCAGTGAAAAACCAATCAGGGCTGAGTACGGCTAAGTAGGGCCAAGTGGGGCCGAGTAGAGCCGAGCCAAATAGCTACTAGTGGAAAAACACCATTTGTGTTTCATCACATACCAGCATTCAAAAAATTCATAGGCTCATTTGCTCATGTCACCCAGGCCCCACCCCCTGAAAACAGGAAATGTGGTGTTTTACTTGGGAAGGTCCATATTTGACTCTAACCTAATCAACATCTAGCTGTGGTCAGTGACTGAAAACGAGTTAGGGTAACTTATCCAGTACTGAGAGTTTTCAAAAGAGGGTGTTGCTGTGGAAATACATTTGGCTCTAATTAGTCCAACCCCTAACAGATATGTATGCAAATATTTGGTGGCTGTGGCCTAATTCCTGCACAGCACCCCTTAGAAGCATTAAATTAGGCTGTATTCACACTTGATAATCCGGTAGACTGTTCGATTGGGGAACAAAATTGCAACATTGTTGCTGTTTTTAGCTGGTACAGTTCGCATTCACATTGCTCTTTTTGTCAAACATACCCAAGCTTTTGAGCAACATGTTTACCTGCTGTGTTTACCGTACAGTGAAATGTAAACAAACATGGAGTGGCAGCAGATTGTAGCGATTTTAGGTTTGCTGTTGTGTTTGGCAAAAGTCCAAAATAAAACACTGCGGTAATGGGCTCAAGATCAGCGTAGAAGAGGCAGAGGACTATGTAAAATGCAGTTTTTTACACGAGGTGTCTGAGACGGCTTCTTATGAGGCGGCGTGCAATGAATAGGAACTCGTACAACTTCACAGCACTGATGTCCTCCATGTACAGACATCGAGCAAGGTATGTACAAGATCCGGCATCTAGCTATCCAGCATCATGGTTGTTTAGATTTTATTTACCCAGAATGCCCTACACAATAGTCCGCTTCCTGGTTTTGGTGTGGTTTTGGTCCGGTTGCCATTCACATATGCAATCGAACCGCAGCAGAGTTCGTTTGAACCGAGACCTACGTTTTTAGACGGACTAGAGTTCGCTTGTTTGGTGCGAATCAGAGTTCGATTGTGCATTCCCACCTCTCCAAACGAACCGGACTTTCTGGGCAAACGAACTAGAGTTCGATTCAAGCGGACTAAACAGGGCTGGTGTGAATGCCCCCTAAATCAGTCATAAGCAAGCAAAGCTTTCAACTAGGAATATTAAATTCAGTGTATATTTGTAGCTTCTAAAGACCTCTACAAAAGTCTAAAGCCAGTGTCCACACATCACAGGTAGTCAGCCATTCTGGTCGAAAGCTGCCATTTTGTGCCTTTTGAACACTTTGTCATGCAGATTTGATCATCAGGCTTAGTGGAAGCGTTGAGGTGGCGTTCATGCAGCAGCAAGTAAGTCCCGCGGTCGCTGCACAGGCTGGAGCAGCGTTAAGCTGCGAAGGCCGTTCAAGGATGCTTGCAGATTTTATTTTATTTCATATTTATATATTGGCTTGAAGTTTGCTTTTTCAGAAAATTTTATATTTCTTTCAATTCATATTCTGTTAACCCTTCAGCTGAAGGGTAACTGTTTTGCTTCATTAAAACATTTGTTTCAGTGTCTCACTTAAGTCGAAGCCTGGAATGCATCAAGAATTCTCAATGAGAATGCTGAAGGAATTATGTTTGGACCAAGTGGTAATCAAGTTCTTCTCATTTTGATCTGGATAGCCTGGAACCATTTATTAAGTTGTAGCCTACCTTAAAAATTTGGCGTGAAATTTAATGCAGATTTTAGCTTTGAAAAACAGATTGTTTAGTTGTAAAATAATCATTTTTTACAGCGGGGCCTTTATCAAAGTTAATATCATTTTATCTCTTAAACACTTCCAACAGATCATAAAAGCGTTTATTACATCCCAACCAATTGTAATTTTTTATATGTTGGTGTTAGTCAGGCCGGCAGGAGAGCTTCCAGTTTCCAGTGGGGATCCTTCAGTTCAGTCGACAGCAGCTTCACTCCTGAGTCTCCTGGATGATTGTAACTCAAGTCCAACTTTTTTAGATGTGAGGGGCTGGAGTTCAGAGCTGAAGCCAGAGAATCACAGCCTTCCTTTGTGATCAGACAGCCTGACAAGCAAACACCGTACAGTGTTGCGGTCCTAATAAAGCAAATACTGACCTTATTACCATATGCTTTCGAATAAAGCTCTCATTTGAAGCTAGATTTGTTGTGTTTGCCACCGGGTTGACTGCGCATGTTTAGTGTTCTGTGTTTCTCTGACAGTGTCACAAAATCACCAGTGTCCCCGGCAGATGTATTGTAGCATTTAAAGCCGATTTGTGTGAATTCATGTGGGTAAACGTTTAAATTATTGAGGTGCCGTTATTAAAGACTTTTTGAAAATATACCCATTTTGTCTCCATGTAGAGCAGGCCTTGAACACACACATGATGACAACATGAGAAATTTGAAGTAAAACCCAGATTTTGAGCTGGTCATTTTCAGGAGAAAAAACAGGAAATGGTCAGATTTGTGTTATTTGTGGATATAGCACCTCATCTTTGCATTTGTTGACCAAGAAAGAGGAGCTGAGGAAGAAACACCACCAGTGAAGTAAGTAAGGTTAGTTATTTGTTGGGAGGCAGCATAAGAATTGCATTGCTATTAGCCAATCAGAGACGCGACATTTGCATATGATCAATATTATTGAGTAAGACTCGTAATCCTGACGTGTCCTCACACCCACTCCTCCAACAAACTGCAACCTCCTGAAACATGAGCGCCAGAGCATTTTTTCCACAGAAAATGACTCAAAGGACATTCATTCAAACTAGAGACCACAGCAAATTTATTGAAAAGACGAGTGAATGAGACCTTTAAACTGTCATAATCAACACATATCGCTGATAAAAGGACACTCAAATCATTGAAGACTAAGCTCTAGGTTTTGAGAGTTTATACAACATTAGAAACATCACTCAGGTAAGGTATTTTACCTTGAGAGCTTTATATTCTAAAGAGTAAAATTTGCCAAGGAAGCTTAGTGAATTATAAAATAATTTATCAACACCCCCACTCTGATCTTATGTTTCTTGCCCTTGCTTAGATATTTGCAATTAAGAGGCGCTGACTAGATCAGTTTAGGTGTCTCACTGTTTTCATCCAACCATGTTTCTGTCAAAAACAAAACATCAAGATTATGCTCAGTGATTAAGTCATTAACTAAAAATGACTTTTTTGACAAATATGTATATAGGTTGCCTGCTGATGTGCCCTGGAAGAGCAGATAAATTCTAGAGCTAGGACTCCACTGGGATGGAACTTCTGCAAACTGACATAAGCTTTAGGGAAGGGGCTGGCTTTAAGCTTCCCTTTCATTTTACTGCAACTAAAATAGCAAAGAACTAGAGCCCCAAGAGGAGCTTTGTTCTGTTGTTTAGATTGCTATAGTATCATTTATGGATACAAGAGATGAAGCTGAGATAAAGAATACAACAGTGGTTGGTATTCACAGGAAATGAAGCTCAGACAGGAAAAGTTGGCACATCTATTATTCAAATAATATTTAGGTCCCTGCCCATTTCACATTGCACCTGATCCTTTTGCCCCCTCCCACAAGTGGTGGGCCCATGGGAAAATTATTTCTAATCTGAAATAACATTTTCATCACTCCTTATTTCACATTGCACCCGATCCTTTTGGCCCTTCCCACAAGTGGTGGGGCCATGGGAAGGGGGACCCATGTCTCCTCTTTTGGCTGTGCCCAAACGGACTCCATGGGTAAAAACCTGGCCACCAGGTGCCTGCCAATATGCCCCACCTTCAGGCCTGGCTCTATAGGGGGATTCATTCAAGCAAGGGAATACAGTTTCCTTAGATAACCCCCCCCAACAGGGGTGTTGGCACCGTTCCTCTTCACCCTTTACACTGCAGACTTCTCGATCAACTCCCCACGCTGCCACCATCAGAAGTTCTGATGACTCTGCCATTGTCAGCCTAATAACAGGTGAGGACGACTCAGAGTACAGACAGTGGACTCTGGACTTTGTGGACTGGTGCCAGCAGAACCACCTGCTGATCAACACAGGGAAAACCAAGTTGGCGAGTTGGCGGTGGACTTCTGCAGGCGCAGACCCATCACACTGACACCGGTGAACATCCAGGGAATGGACATTGAGATAGTGGACTCTTATAAGTACCTAGGTGTTCACCTGAACAATAAACTGCACTGGAGCCACAACACTGATGCTCTCTAACGGAAGGGTCAGAGCAGACTCTACCTGTTGAGGAGGCTGGGGTCTTTTGGAGTCCAGGGAGCGCTCCTATAGACCTTCTTTGTCTCTGTGGTGGCATCAGTCATCTTTTATGGTGTCGTATGTTGAAGCAGCAGTTTATTTACCCCAGAGTCCTAAAGGCCTGTGCAGAGCAGCTCTGGGATTCTGCAGCACCTCTTCAACCTTAGCCTAACTCAGGAGAAGGTTCCAGTGTTGTGGAAGACATCATGCCTTGTTCCAGTACCAAAAAGAACTTACACATCAGTCATCAATGACTATAGACCTGTTGCCCTGACATCCCAATGTCATGGTTCCTAGGTGTTTGTGTTTTTGTTAGTTATTTTCCTTATTTAGTTCTATTATCGTGTTTAGTTATTCTTGTTTCTACTAGTTTATTCTGGCACTTCCTTGTTTCTGTTTCTTCTTCTTGCTCTTAGATATTTTCACCTTCCGTTTGTGTCCTCATTTGTTTCCTTAGATTCTTCCCACTAGATAGTTTACTATTTATTTCTTCCTTCTGTTTTCCAGTGTTTCTTTTAGATTCCCTTCCAGACTTATTATCTTTAGTTTCTTAAGAGTCTTCTGTCTCCCAGCCTTTTTACCTCCTATCCCAGTTAATTATCTTCACCTGCTCACTCCCTCAGCTGCAACCGCTTCCCTTAATCAGTCCTCAGCTCCTTCTGCTCTCATCCTCACACTCCCCCTCAGTATAAATACAGTCCACACTCAGTCACAACTCGCTTGTTCATTGTCTTTCCTCCCTTCCTGCATTCCCTGGTCTCCATGTTCCCTGGTTTTCCTCGTGATTATTGTAAGTTTTGATTTCTTATTAATTAAATTTGAGTTCCGAAAACTTCTGCTTTTTGGGTCCTCTCTTAAAACACACAAAACTGACACCCAAATCATGAAGGTCCTGGAGAGACTCCTGTTAGCCCCCCTGAATAAGCAAACAAGAATGCATCAGGACCCACTGCAGTTTGCTTATCGCTGTGGAGTTGGAGTTGAAGATGCCATCATCCACCTGCTTCAACCAACCCACTGTCATCTGGACAAAGCAGGCAGCACTGTGAGGATCATGTTCTTTGATTTCTCCAGTGCATTTAACACAATTCAGCCTGATGTGCTTTGTCAGAAACTCCTGAAGACACAGGTGGAGCCCTCAACAATAGCCTGGATCAATGACTACCTGACCAACAGACCACAATTTGTGAGACTGAAGAACTGTGTGTCAAAGCAGTTGGTCAGCAGCACAGGAGCACCACAGGGGACCGTACTCTCACCATTCCTTTTCACTCTGTACACCTCAGACTTCCAGTACAAGTCAGAGACCTGTCATCTGCAGAAATACTCAGATGACTCTGCAATTGTCGGGTCTATCAGAGATGGACAAGAAGCTGAATACAGAGAGCTGGTGGACCGCTTTGTGACATGGTGTGGAAACAATCGTCTCACCTTGAATGTGAACAAAACAAAGGAGATGATTGTAGATTTCAGAAGAAACAGGGATAAGTCAAACACTGTTTCCATCATGGGAGAAGAAGTGGATGTGGTTGAGGAGTATAAATACCTTGGAGTTCACCTTGACAACAGACTGGAATGAGGCGTAACAGTGAAACCATCTACAAGAAGGGACGGAGCAGACTGTACTTCTTGAGGAAGCTTAGGTCCTTCAAGGTTTGCAGCAAAATGCTGCAGATCTTCTACAAGTCTGTTGTGGAGAGTGTAATCTCTTTAGCCGTCATCTGTTGGGGTAGCAGCATCAGAGCCAGGGATTTAAAAACGCTAAACAAACTGATAAAGAAGGCTGGTTCTGTTCTTGGGACAACTGTGGAACATCTGGAGATGATAATGCAAAGAAGGATTCTTCATAAAATAAAATAAAAATTACGGACAACCCTGAGCATCCTCTTCATGAGTCATACAACAACAGAGCGTCTTAAGTCGGAGGCTTCTTCAGTTTCGCTGCAATACAGACCGCTACAGGAAATCCTTCCTGCCCACAGCCATCATCATCTACAACAACTTCTTAAAGAATTAATTATTATATAAGCTATACCAACACTTGATTTCCCTGGGATCAACAAAGTATTTTTGAATTTGAATTTGAATCTACAGCTGAGAGGGAGAGGTTGGATAAGCTCATCAGGAAGGCCAGCTCTGTTCTAAGGTGCCCCTGGATCCAGTGCAGGTGGAGGGAGACAGAAGGACTCTCCAACCACATGCATGCAGATATTGCTGACCTGCAGAGCTCCTTCATTGACAGATTGCTGCATCCTAGGTGCATGAAGAAGCGTTTTCACAGGTCCTTCCTCCCTGCAGCTGTTAGACCAGAACTGCTCCCAACAAAATCAATAATGTTTACATCACTGCTGTAACTTGCACTATTTGACTCATTTAATTAACATTTCTGTGGTTGCTATTTGCACATCTGTTTTTCTCAGTTTATATTCTGTTAACTACTTGTTAAGAATACATTTTTCTTTTTACTTCTACTGAGACACTCAATCCTCTCGACCACAATAATTTGGCACCCCACAATGAAGGGCTATAAAATATGATATGGCTATGATAGCAGGAAGCAGATCCTGGGTTTTGTTGTATTCTACTTTTTTGGGGCTATTTTTTATTATGCAGTACATATGTTTTAATTATATCTTTTTTAAGCTTTAGAAGTAATAGGCCTGTTTATATTATTCAGGGTAGTAAAACATGACTCTTTTACCAGTATTTTATAGGGTTTAAGGTTTTAAGTAAACAAACTCTTGAGTAAAGATATGAACTGAAAGCAGGGAGGATCAGTTATAACTCTAGTTCATGTTACAACCCGAGTTCATGGTACGGTCAGGAGACCTGGAGAAAATAAATGACCTGTCAAGATGTAGAAGGAGGAGAGAGGAGTCATGTGATATGTTCTTTGTTCTTCTGAAATAAAAATGGAACACCCTTGTAGAGAAGCGAGTCAGATTTTTTCTGGCTCCCATCTGCAGGTGCGTCCTTTGTGAAACAGATATCTGTTTGTGTGTGTTGTTTTACTCTCTGTCTCTCAGTTCTGGGTCTTGTTTTGAAACAGTTCCCGCTGGGGTTTTGGAGTTCGGCGCCCCCACCTCTCTGAGTAAAAAAAGTGAGTTGCAGAGCACATTATGATAAGAAGCCGACAGTTTCAACATGTGTAAACCTTGTACCTGGGAGTTTCCAGTTTGCAGTTTGGACTCTCTAGTCCAGCAGATATAAACTTCACTCCTGAGTCCTGGAGGTTATTGTTACTCAGGTCCAGATTTCTGAGACTGCAGGAGTGGGAGCTGAGAATTGAGGACAAAGTTTGACAGCTTCTCTCTGAGAGGTTACAGCCGCTCAGTCTAATGAAATAAGGGGGGGGGGGAATCTGTTAAATAAACAATCCATCCATCCATCTTAAAATATTAAGATGAGAAAAATAATAAAGCAGTGGAATAAAGGTCAAACAAGAAAATTTCACACATCTATTGTTTAATTGACATATCATCTTTGATAGCAGATAATAAACAGAAATCTAGTTTCAACCGGATTAAGAACACTTCACCTGAGCACTTCCAGATTACAGTTTAGACCCCTCAATCCATCAGATAAAAGCATCACTCCTGAATCTTGTAGGCTGTTTTTACCCAGGTCCACTTCTCTGAGACTGGAGGACTGGGAGCTGAGAACTGAGGACGGAGCTTCACAACTTTTCTCTGAGAGATTACAGCCATTTAGTCTGAGAAGAAAGGGAGAAAAACATGCTATTAAAGAACGCATCTATCTATCCATCCAACCATAAAAGTGAGGGTAAGATAAAGAATAAAACGGTGATTTGTATTTATAGGGTATAAAGCTCAGACAAGAAAATGTTGAAGAATATATTTTTGAAATAACATGTACAACATCTTTGATCGCAGATAATGGACTAAAACCTGGTTTCAACAGGACTGAGAACATTGCACCTGAGAATTTCCAGTATGCAGTTTAGACTCTCCAGTCCAGCAGATAGAAGCTTCCCTCCTGAATCCTGCAGGTCGTTGCTACTCAGGTCGAGATCTCTGAGACTGGAGGAGTGGAAGCTGAGAACTGAGGACAGAGCTTCACAACTTCTTTCTGAGAGATTGCAGCCACTCAATCTGAGGAGACAGGAAAAAAGTAGGTTTTATACAATCCATCCATCCATCCATGAATTTAAGCTGAGATAAAGCATTAAAGCAGTAGTTTATATATATACGGAATGAAGTTTAGACAAAACAGACATATCTTCAATGGCAGGTAATGGACACTGGTTCCAATTAGTGTGACAACATTGTACCTGAGAGCTTCCAGTTTGCAATTTGTATTCTCCAGTCCAGCAGATGGAAGTTGCACTCCTGAATCCTCCAGGTTGTTGTTACTCAGGTCAAGTTCAATGAGATGGGAGGATTGGAAACTGAGAACTGAGGACAAAGCTTCACAGCTTCTCTCTGAGAGGTTACATCCACTCAGTCTGAGGAGAAAGGGAGAAAAATCTGTGATTAGACAACTCATCAAAATGTATGTTTCTATCCAGTCACCAGTGTTCTTGAAAAAATAAATAATGAAACTGTCTTATTTTACACATCTTTGTTCCTTTTTGTTGTGAGCTGGTTCATTATAAATAAACTAAAACAACATTAATCAATATTTACCTAATCAATAGCAGATTTCTCCCTATCAAAGATAATGCAATAACACTGTGTGTCCTCACAGAGCTTTGTTGGAGGCTTTAACCACTGGCTGTAGCCTCAGAAGAACCTCATCTGAAGCAGAGTATTTCTTAAGGTCAAATACATTCAGATCGTCTCCTGATGACACTAAGATGAAGATCAGAGCTGACCAATGAGCAGGAGACAGTTCATCTATAGAGAGACTTCCTGAACTCAGAGACTTGGATCTCCTCCAATAGAGCACAATCATTCAGTTCATTCAGACAGTGGAACAGATTAATGCTTTTCTCTGCAGACACATTCTTACTTATCTTCTTCTTGATGTACTGAACTGTTTTCTGATTGGTCTGTGAGCTACTTCCTGTCTTTGTCAATAGACCTAGTAGAAGTCTCTGATTGGTGTACATTGAAAGTCCCAGGAGGAAGCGGAGGAACGGGTCCAGGTGCCCATTTGGACTCTGTAAGGCCTTGTCAACAGCAATCTGATGAAGAGACTGTAGTTTAGGATTCTTAAATAATGATGTCTTAGATGTTTGTGACTTTTCCATCAGGTTGGCACCAGAGCTGATAAAGGTCCAATGAACATGAAGAGCAGCCAGAAATTCCTGAACACTCAGATGGACGAAGCAGAACACCTTGTCTTGGTACAGCCCTCTCTCCTCTTTAAAGATCTGTGTGAACACTCCTGAGTACACTGAGGCTGCTCTGATATCGATGCCACACTCTGTCAGTTCTGATTCATAGAAGATCAGGTTTCCTTTCTGCAGCTGATCTAAAGCCAGTTTTCCCAGGGACTTAATCATCTTCCTGCTCTCTGGACTCCAGTGTGGATCTGTTTCAGCACCTCGATTATACTTGATATTTTTCATTTTGGTCTGAACCACCAGGAAGTGGATATACATCTCAGTCAGGGTGCGCGGTAGCTTCTGTTGCTCCCTGGTCTCCAACATATCCTCCAGAACTGTAGCAGTGATCCAGCAGAAGACTGGGATGTGGCACATGATGTGGAGGCTTCGTGATGTCTTCATGTGGTAGATGATCCTGCTGGCCATCCCCTCATCTGTGAATCTCTTCCTGAAGTACTCCTCCTTCTGAGGGTCATTGAACCCTCTGACTTCTGTCACCATGCCAACACACCCAGGAGGGATCTGATTGGCTGCTGCAGGTCGTGTGGTTATCCAGAGAAGAGCAGAGGGAAGCAGTTTCCCCTTAATGAGGTTTGTCAGCAGAACAGCCACTGAGGTGGATTCTGTAACATCAGTCAGGATCTCCTTGTTGTGGAAGTCCAGAGGAAGTCGACTCTCATCCAGACCATCAAAGATGAACAGTTGTTGTCTCTGGTCTGTGTGGTTTCCTAAATGCTGTTTCAATCTGTCTGACCTCATGTCCATCATTGACCTCTCCAGTCCCTCCTTCTGTGATATAAAGATCTGTGTAGATCTGGTTCAGAAGGGTTGGACTTCCTGCTTTAGCAATCCCCTCAAACACACACTGGAACTTCTTCTTCAGACCAGATTTGATTTTATGTTGACAAACTGCAGCAGGATGTTCTAAAGTTAAACAAAAAGTACAATCAGAGAGGAAACATAATCATATTCGGAGGATTATTTGATCAAATATGATTCCATCACACATTCTGAAAGACATCAGAATGTGTGATTTATCTATCAGATTAAATCTTGTTGAAATCCTCTTACTGCTCTGTAGACGGTTAGCCAGTTCATCCTGCTTCATCCTCCTCAGGAAGTTCAATGTGATCTTCACCAGTGCCTCTCTACTGCTCCTTCTCTGCTCTTCATCCTCACCTTCCAAGACCTCCTCATCATCTGTCGGACTCTCTGATAATTCAGAGTTATCTGGACTAAGAACCTTTTGGATTTTCTTCAGCTCGTTCTTCACAAAATTGGCAATGTTGTTCTTCAGCAGCTGGAACATAATGACATATGAAGGACACATGAGACTGAAAATATGGAGCTAAACATCAAATCCATGTTGGACAGACTGAGTCCACTGGTCTACAAAGTGCATCATGGAGATGACTGTGAGCAAAACCGTTGTAAAAGTAGTTGTTGTACATGTACAAACCATAAATATGGAGTCCAATTGTGTTTGATGCTGCTGGGCAGATGGACCACTGAGGACTTCTGAGCTCTACTGTTCCACTCTGTAGAGGAGCCAGGGGCAATTAGTGAGTAAGGAAATATTAATCTAGAAGTTTTTACAGATGAAATTACCAACTCCCTAAAACAGAAAAACAGCATTAAATGAATACCTAGAAAAAAACTCAAGAGAATGCAGACCTCGGCCAGGGCCACTCATGCCCCCCATCCTCATGTTATTATTTAATTCTAACTATTGGTTCTTTTCCAGTAAAATGTATGTTAATGAGACGCATAGCAGTGTTCATGCTGTCACTGTGCTCTTCCAACAGAGAGGGGAGATTCGCCCATGTGCGATTAAATTGCACTGCTTATGGTCCAACCGTAGCAGGGCTGCTGCACAAGCTCAGCCGTCTGTGAGCTCTCTGAGATGGGCAAAGAGACAAAGAGACAGAAGGGAACAAAAAAACAAATACCTCCTAGGAGAGGTCAATAAATGAAGAATACAAATTACAGCCGCAAGAAGCCTCGAACGGCCCTCGCAGCTCTGATATGTGTCACTCTAGCATGTGTGACCATGTGTATTACGCAACGCTACTTTGATGCCTCCAGTGAGCCCACTGATCATTTTTGCATGACACGGTGTGTACAAAAGCACAAAATTGTGGCTTTGGACCAAATTGCTGTCATCATGTTGGGTTTTTAACATAGATCCAAGAGATGTTTTTATAGGTCTTGAGACATAGCAAATGTGTACCAAATTTTATGATCCCAATTGAAACCATGACTTAATCCGATCTCCTTCATGTCTGCATCGATTCCTGGGAGACGGATTGATGCCTGCTCACACCAACTATCGAACACTCTTATGGAGAAACCTTATATGCACCAGCATGCTAACACACACACATAGATGTGGGGTCTCTGATGTTTAAGGATATATTCTTGGGCTGAGGTTATCATTACTAGAGCTTGATTAATCGGTACCATGAGTTTTTCTGTGACATTGTTGTTGTATTTTTATATCTATATTTGTGTGATGTGGTTGTGTAATTCTTAGTTCACAATGTTTGGTTTGTTTTGTCGATGTTCCTTTTTCGTGTTTTGTTTTGTTTTTCCCCCTCTCTCTGCCGTCCTGTGGGTCCAATGTCTTCCTGTGTTTTCTTTGTACCCCTTCCTCTCTTGTATTTTCAACTCACCCTCTCTCTTGACTTTTTGTTTCCCACCTCTATTCTTCATCTTCCTTCTTTCTTCTCCTTAATTTTCCGTCTTCGTGTCCATAACATCAGGAAATAAAACCCCCAAAAATTCATAATAAAGATTTTTCACACATATATCAAGTGGAGGACTATAGCAAAAGCTGTACTGCTCCGCTTGTGAAAGTAAATCTGTTGGGCTTCTACTTGGTACTCAGACACCAATTCTGAGCTCCACACTGCCAAACAGGACACGTAAAAAAAAACAAAAAAAACATGACTCGAACCAGATTTTTTTAGTGGAGGAATAAGGGCAAGCCCACCAAGTTTTTTTTAATAAATATCTGTTAGGGGTTGGACTATAAACCATCATGTTCAATTTGGTGTAGATCAGATTAATATTATAACAGTAGTCACTATCCAAGGGTGTTATTTAATACAATCAACTCTGTTATTAATCCATCAACCCCTGCTCTGCTCCATGCATCAGTCTCCATGTGTCATGATTGTCTTTCCTTTTTCAAATACAAAGTGGAATCTGTTAGACATGCCACTGGCTCATCTACTACTGCAGATCCATCAGTTGCTTTCAGGGTTTTAGCTGTATTTGAACAGTTTGGACCAGTGACCTTTTCTTTTTTCTGACGAAGATCAGTAGGCGGGAGCACATTACACCTGTTTTAAACTCATTGCATTGGCTCCCCGTATGTTTTACGATCGATTTTAAGGTTCTTTTAATGGTTTTTAAGTGTCTTAATGGTCTTGGGCCTTCTTATCTTTCAGAACTGCTTTAACCATATGAACCTTAGCGGTCTCTGCGCTCCTCTGGCAGCCGTCTCCTTGTCATCCCTAAAGTCAGGACACACACTCATGGTGAGGCGTCTTTCCAGTTTTATGGCGCTCACCTCTGAAAAAGGCTACCAGAGGACCTCAGGGCCGCAAAGAACGTTCATGTTTTTAAAAGTAGGCTCAAGACTCACCTTTTTAGCCTAGCTTTTAATTAATTGATTACTATTTACTGCCTGTCTATTTGCTTTTCATGTTTTATTTGCTTTTATTGATCAGTGTTTTACTACTGGTCTTGTATTTATCTCGTTAATTTTATTTTATTTATTTATTAATACATTTACCTACCTATCTACCAATCTATTTATTTATCTATTTCTGTATTTTAATGTTAGCCTGTTGTTTTACAAATATAATAAAAACATAGACACGTCGTTCCAGTGTTTCCCCTGTGGGAGCCCTCTGCTTCGGGAGCAGTGGTCTGCTGTGGCTGCCTGGGTGCTCTCCAGGTGGTGCTTGGGTGGAGGTCAGGATCCTGGCCTCTTCTCCTCTGGACGCCTTGGGTCAGTGCCTCGGCTGCTGCTGTTGATCCGCTGCTGCTGGGGCAGATAGCTCCCTTGATGGCGTTTCCTTACCTAACCTGGCTCATCTGTACTCGGCCTAGTGTCCATCTTATTTTCTATTTTATTGTCCTTTTAATGTTTCTCCTGAGTGTTTCCACACATGGGGATAGAATTGGGGTGAGGGTAGTATAATTGTTTTCATACCTAAACTTGTCGGGGGTGGGGGGTGGTGGGTAATTTTTATTCTGTAGAGCACTTTAAACTGCTTTTTTTTGTATGAAAAGCGCTTTATAAATAAACTTTATTATTATTATATTTTAGACAAGATTGGGCAACATATGATACCCAGTAATTGTCCACTTGACTTTTTTCCAGCTAAATTGCTAAAGAAGGTTTTATTGCTGTTGGCACTGCTATTCTGACTTTTATCAACCTCTGTCTTACCTCAGGAACCGTGCCAAATGGTTTTAAACATGCTGTTGTCAGGCACCTCCTAAAAAGCCTCACCTTGATCTCTTGGTTTTATCTCATTTTAGACCAATTTCTAATTTATCTTTTCTTTCCAACGTTTTAGAAAAAATAGTTTTTATTCAACTTCAACCTTTTTAAACTTCCTGTGGGGTTTGAACCATGGCTCCATGAGACTTCGTTGTAGGTCCTGAGACAGTTCATATGTGTACTAAATTTCAAAATCCTCTGATAAAGTATGGCACGGGGCCTATTGTTTTATGTTTCTAGGGGACACTAAGGAGGAATTAGACCCCGTACACCAAAAATGTGAATAAATATATTTTAGGGGTTGGACTAATAACCATAGTTTGTAATTTGTTGCCGATCATATTATTTTTGTTGGAATTAGAGCCAAATGTATGGCCATGGCAAGTATTGATATAGTTCAACTTAAACTCTTCAAGGGGTTTTTGTACATGCTGATGGCTATGTGAAATAAGGACCTCCTGTTTTAAAACTAAATTCAAGAAGCATCCGACTGAAGACAATGTTGTTATACGATAGTCTCATAAAGAGGATGTTCAGTGTTGTCCATTATCGTCTTGATTTTATGAAGAATCCTTTTTTTGCATCATCATCTCCTGAGATCCCACAGTCGTCCCCAGAAAAGAACCTTTTTAAACCTTTCAGCCTTTTTAAGTCCCTGGCTATGATGCTGCTACCACAACAGATGATGGCCGAACAGATTACACTCTCCATAACAGACTAGTAGAAGATATGGAGCATTTTGCTGCAAACCTTGAAGGACCTAAGCTTTCGTCATGAAGTACAGTCTGCTCTGTCCCTTCTTGTAGATGGCTTCTCTGTCGAGTCTCCAGTCCAATCTGATTTCCAGGCGAACTCGTCCAGGTATTTAAATTCCTTAGCCACCTCCACTTCTTCTCCCATGATACAAACAGTGTTTGACTTAACCGTGTTTCTTTTTAAATCTGCCATCAGCTCTTTTGTTTTGTTCACATTCAAGGTAAGATGACTGTTTCCACACCATGCAAAAAAGTGGTCCACTAGTTCTTTGTATTCAGCTTCTTGTCCATCTCTGATACACCCAATGACTGCAGTCATCTGAGTATTTCTGCCGATGATAGGTCTCCGTTTTATACTGGAAGTCTGAGGTATACAGAGTAAAAAGAAATGTTGAAAGTAGTGTCCCCTGTGGCTCCTGTGCAACAGACCACCTGGTTTGACACATAATCCTTCAGTCTCACAAACTGTGGGATGTTTTTAAGGTACTCATTAATCCAGGTGATTGTTGAGGTTTAACTTGTGTTCTCTTGAGTTTCTGACTAAACAAATTATGTTGAATTGTGTTAAATGCACTGGAGATGTCAAAGAATATGATCCTCAAACTGTTGCCTGCTTTGTCTAGATAACAGTGGGTTGGTTGACGCAGATGTATGATGGCCTATTCAACTCCAATTGACTTTAGATCCCCCATGCCTGAAGGCCATCCTGACCAATTTATGAGCCAAACAATCAAAATCTCTAAGTCAAAATGGAATGAAATTGGCAAATTGAATCCAAGATGGCCAACTTCCTGTTTGTAGTCTGGTGGTGTGTTCTATTAAGCTATTTCTGTTGCAACTTCTGCGAAACCCTTAAAATACGTAAAGTTCATGCACTCCTTGCAAGTCTGCAAAAAATGGTGAGCTTTCATATATGTTTAAGCCTCCAAAAAGTGGGTGGAAGAATAATAAACGGTTAGAATAGGCCTTTGTAGTGGTAAAAAAGGAAGATGAAAGAAGGACGAAAAAAGATGCGCTAATCCTCTATTAGTCCCATAAGTGGGAGATTTGCATTGCATTACACCCATAGAAGGACATTTTAAGGCCCGAGCACCGACGTCGGAATTAAGGCAACATCAAACGTCAGCTTGAAACCGTTCTTCATGCCTTCATTACCTCCAGGCTGGATGACTGGAATGTGTGTTTATTTGGAGTAAATAAATCTTCTCTTCACCATCTACAATTGGTAGAAAACGCTGCTGCCAGGCTTCTAACCAGCCTAAATAAGTATCAATCGATCTCTCCAGTGTTGAAAGCCCTACATTGGCTCCCTATTGAATTCCGTATCTCTTTTAAGATTTTACATTTTGTTTTTAAAAGTCTCCACAGTTTGACACCAGCCTATCTTGTGGAAATTCTTTCTTTTTACCTTCCCTCCCTCGGACACTCTGGTCAGGTGATCAGCTTCTCCTGGCCACCCCGAGATCCCGCTGCAAGTCATGGGGTGAAAGAGCTTTCTCAGCTGGTGCACCGAAGCTTTGGAATGCTCTCCCCCTACAGATATGTTAGTCTCCGTCTGTTACTGTTTTTAAATCCTGGTTAAAGACCCATTATTTTTCAATTGCATTTGGTTCTTAACCTTCTCTTACATGTTGTTTCCAATCTTTGACATGTATTTTATTGATTATGTGTTTTGTTTAACTTTTATAGGTAATGCGTGTTAACTTTTTATTCGTCTTTTATCAATTTTTCCTTTTATCAATGTTTTGCCTAATTTAACTGATTTTACGTTATGTTTTAAACTTCTTCTCTGTGTTTATTTGCTTCTTGCGCCTTTTGGTGCTTGGTTGCCTGTAAACCACTTTGTGCAATCACCTTTTTGCTTCTGAAAGTGGTATATAAATAAATAACTACAGCGGGCGGCCTTTATTAGCAGTGGACAGTGCAGAAAGGGGAGAGAGGTGGGGGGGGGATACATTCGGTAAATGTCCGTGGGGCGGAGTTGAAGCCAGGATGACAGCTTCGAGGACTGAGGCCTCTGTACATGGGTCGCCCATCTTAACCACTACACCACTCAACGCCCCATTGATGCCTACTTTGTTGGCGTTGTAGTGGAGCAGCACAAGCATCTTCTTCTAACTGCAATGGCGCAGGTGCATCCACTCTCCACCTCCCATAGGCTGGCATCAAACAAATTGCACCAGCAAGGAACAGCAGAACCTCGAAGGCTCACAGCTCTACCTCATTAGGGCCCAAGCACGGTGAGGTCCTGCCGCAGGGGCTCCCTTCCCACTGCAAGGGAGGCTGTCTGAGGGGTGCTGGGAGCCTGGGTCAGAGTCTGCTGCTGCTGTATCTGTTGCTGGGAGCACAGTTCCAGATACCGTTGTATTTTATTGCCTTTGGAAAGGTAACCGGCTACAAGAGTCTCATTTATGTCTTCGTTCTCTTCTTCTTCTTCTCATCTTCTCTTCACTCATATTGTTTTTCTCATCCGTTCTTATCACCGTGACCATCACCATTATCATCATCGTACTATTGTGTTTTACGGTCTTTAAAAGAGTAGCCATCTACAGAAGTCTCTTTTGTGTCTCATTTTTCGTCATCTTCTTCTTGGTCTTCCTCTTCCTTGTCTTTTCCTTCCACATATTCACCCTCGTACCTATTCTTCCCATTGTGCTTCTCAATTACTTCTGTGGCAGCCGTCACATCCTCCGCAGCCTTTGTGTTCGTTGTATTGTCCCTATTTGCTCTGTACTTCTTTTCTGTGTCAGCCCACCCCTTCCCAAAAAAAATAACTGTCCTGACCCAAAACAGTACTTATTATTAACTGTTTTGGTTCAGAAGAAAAGAACATTATTTTATTCAAGATAGTAATATTAATATATGTCGATACTTTATTTATGACACTATTTCTAATATACATCTATAGCTGTATGTCAATTAAATTGCCTGTGTGACATTTGAGACAAGTAGCTTAGAGTTTTTAATTGCTTTTTTGCCAATATCTTTTGGGAAGAAAAATATCTAGATCTATATCGAAAATTGGATTTCAGCTGAAAAATATTGAGACATAACTTTTGATCCATTTCGTCCAGCCCTACTCCTCACTATTACCAATATTAGCAAAACTAAAAAGGGTATATCAAGTTTGAAAATTAATTCACAAAGTCTTAAAAAAAACTAAAATAAAGAATAGACCTTTAGAACCAACAACATAAAATGTGGATAGTATTATTCACAAATAAATGAGCAAATTAAAGGGGGCATATGGAAATTTCACTTCTTTCCTTCAATTCAAATTTTGAATTGAATTGTATAACTCTGCCCACCAATTCCAATTCCATGTCATTCTCATGTGGCAAACCCACTGCCTATAACAAGATGGGTGGGCGTGGTCTCCAACCGCTAATTTGCATAAAAAGTGACAGAACCCTCTAAATAGTTAATTCTGAAAGGGACTGAAATTGTCAGGAATTAAGCTGGCGAGATTGCTTTATGTGAAAGTGATTTTGTGCAAGGAACTTCATTAACATGTTTTGTACAGACCATAGACCTATTATAACTTGCTTAAAATGAGGCATAATATGTCCCTACTAAAGTAAGAGTAAAATAAGACCTCTCAATATAGCCAATATTTATCAAACTAAAAAAGGTTGGCATTGTAAAAAATAAAATCCTCATGTCTTTTCCTACATCTCACAGCGTAACACCCTAAGATCATCACTGGCCCCCATTTAGGTTCAAGCATTATTATCTAACATAATTTTGAATATGAAGTACTAAAATATACTGACTTAAGGGTTAAATATAGTGCATCTGACACGCATGAATAAATAACGTTATTAATTCAAACGCTCATAGGAGTCTGAGATTCTTATAGATTTTTTTACTTGTTTTTTGTTCTACTGGTGAAAGATCTCTCCATAGCTGAAGTCCATGAAGCTGCTCTGTCAGTTTTACACCATCGCAGCTAAGCGGATTGTGGCGCAGATATAGGAGCAAAGCTCTTTCTGCATGGCAGAACAAGCAGCGTGCTGCACACATGAATTAATACAAACAAGTTAACAATAGGTAAACTCAATCATCTAATTTGGGCCTTTTGCAGTGGATTTCTCAGCTACTGTAGTAAATCGTGTCATATTTAGTTTGAAGGTATTCTTTTCTTTCTCAACTTCTGAAAGTTTAATTTAAGAGAGTAGGACGTTTGTTTGAGGAGGCAAGCCCCATCTTACTCCACCATAGAGCCAGGCCCACCGGCTGCATCTCTAATCTCCTGTGAAGAATCAACCCCAAGTCACTGGTTAGATACGTTTGATTGTTCCAACTACAAATGAGATCAATTGAAACTCTTCACAAGAACTGAGGAAGACTTTCCTATTCCAATCACAAATAACAGTTAAATAGCAGAGAAAGAAATGTTTGTTGGTTCTCTTGTTAAATTTGATTAAATTGCAATGAATACAGGATAGGGACTAAATAGTCCAGTAAGCTCAATGACATGTAACAGAGAGGTAAATCTGATTGAGATACAGTCTAAGCTAAATATTTCACTTTAACAAAAGGACAGTGTTTAATGATAGCAACTAATCAATTAGGCCCAAAAGCAAAAGGATCAAAGCTGTTAAACATGATGTAGTGCCTCCAACAGCATTCATTCTTTCCACTTTCACTGCTGTGGTTCTGGAAAATATCCAACACACACCGCTTCACATATGAACATAGAAATGTGTGAAAAAGGATAAAAACATTTCAAACTGATTCAGTTTACACATTTACACCAGTTAGATACAGCTCACCTCTCTGGTGATAGAGGTCCAGGAGATTTAAAGTAAATCGGATGACCCATTGATTCATTGCTTTTAAAGGACACGCAGCTGGGTTCTGGTTCTGATTCTGGTTCTGGGTGGAATCTCTGATAGATCCTGACGGAAAAACTCTTATTAAAATCATATAGTGGTGTTTGGGTTCAAAAAATTATATTTTAAATGAGACATACATTTTTAGATATAATGGTAAATAATTTGTACACGTATAGTGCTTTATGTAGTACTGAGGACCTCAAAGCACTTAACACTACATTCAGTCATTCGCCCACACATTCACACACTGGTGATGGAAAGCTACATTGTAGCCACAGCTGCCCGAAAACTGGCGCCACATGGCCCTCTGACCACCACCAGTAGGCAAGACAGACAAACTTATGAGCCACGGTTGCCCCTTATATAATACTTTAAATGACTCAAATCAGCAACCTTCTAAATCTAAAATAATTTTCCTGTTTACATAATTTTCTCCTGAAATCACCTAGACAGGTTTTAAACTCTTACTTTTTCTCAGCTGATTGTCCTTTGTCCAAGCATTGCTTCAACTTGTTTCTTTTCCTGAACACAGATTGGAGTTCAGATTCACATTCAGGTTGAAATCTGTGAATACAGACAGGAAAATGCAGGAAATGTGTTGAAAGTTGGTGAATTTTTTATGTCCAGACACTTTTACCAGAATTACACCTCAACATGGTGGAGAGATTTGCTGGTTCCTGTGGTACTGGGACTATGTTGTTCTGGGATGGTAGGATCTACCATGGCATGTGAACCTCAGGAGAAAGACAAAGAGAGATTCAATACCGCCCTCTAGCCAGGCATGCAGAGAGGGGGAACCTTGGCTCTTGGGACTTAGCTGGATCCCGCTCTAATAAGCCACTGAATCCCCCTCCATGTGGCCCCACCATCTGCAGGGAGGTCGGGTTCTACAGGGGTTGGGTAAATAAAGAATTGTGAAAAGTTAGCACATGCAGCTACAAGTCCACCCAAATATTTTGATTGTAAAAAAATAAAACAGATCCTTACCGGGATGGTGATCCAAACTGGGTTCTTGATGTGGAGTCTCCAAAGCAGCATGCTTGATGTTGTGTAAACCATTTCATCCCCCCTCCTTTTTTCGTTGATACCCTAATGTAACAGATTTAAATTACTGAAGAGTTACACCAATCCAAAGCCATATAATAACACACTGAACATCGTGAATAGCGAGAATGTTTTAAAATGATTAAATCTTATATTAAATCTATCTTTGGTTGGAGGCTTTGACTTTGCTTTGTGTACGTAAACACAGAAGGAACAAAATCAGGACTCTGTGAGTCCAGTGACGCCTCGCCTCCGAATAATAGACATTGCTTAAAAACAAACCAGCTAACGCAGCTTATTTTATAGAATTCAAATAAGCCAGACATTCCAGTGTAACCCACAGTACATAAATAACTTACCCGATATAAAATAGGCGCTACAAACGTGAGCATTTCGGATCGTGTGTTCTGTCCAGTTTTCATCAACCCTTTTGATAGCTTGAAGCCCCAGACGTCTCCGTATTTTTTAAAATGGATGTACTCCCATCAGAACTCTGTACAATTTCAGTCCACTGCTTGAAGAGAAGCGATTCTGGGATCCAAACACGTAACAATTTTAATGTTCTCAGAACTTACAAATGAGGGTTTAAAACACTCTTGACTTGTCGTCGTTACTCTGAGTGAATGGGGTAGCACTTCACTTCCGTTTTTTTGCGTTCCGTTATTTTTTAATTGAATTGTAGAGAGAGAGAAATAAAACAGTGAATTCCTTTAGGATACAACCAGTTTCAAAACACACAGCAAATAAAACAGCTCAAGAACAGCGTGTGGCGATGCTAATGAGCAACAGTGGTTTTATAGTTCAGCAATACATTCAACCAACAGGGTTGACCTAATCTATATGTCTTCCCAAACACATAGACACAAGAATAGAACTGAAAATGAACAGGTTTGACCCTACCTGTGATTACTTGCCAGTCCTGGATTGGTCAGTCCAGTCAACACTAAAAACGAAGAAAAGGGAGAGAAGCGTGTTGTAATGGCAAAAAATAGTATCTCAGGGTTTCCATTATAAAGAAGACTTGAGTCCAAGAAGGCGTTTAAGTATTTAATTCAAACATGTCTGACCAGACACGGAGAGGACAGATTTACTCGTGCATCACCCTAACCAACCTTTCTAACTAACCGCTTAAATAGTATTCAGCAATCATTGTTTATCTCTGTAGATGTCTTCTCCAACGTTCACGCCCCGCCTCCAGAGAACTGCGTCACACGAGTCTTATATCAACGCATAAAGCAGCACATCCGAAGGCCAGACTGTTATCTTACTGCCCCGGCGTCTGTCTCTCTGGTGACCTGACACATCTTTATCATAAACATTAAGTTGCAATAACCTTGTCATTTTACCCTAGATGCATTCACTAAACAGAGAATATACACTTAATTCCTAATTGCATAACAATTTTCCACCACAATTCCCTGCTTTTATTAACTTAAATAATACCATAAATATAAAGGAAAATTCAAAAGTGCTATCACAAATCTCCCTAAAAGGTTGGTAGGTTGATCAAAAAAAAAAAACAATGTTCAAAACACAAATTACAATCAGACATGAGACATGCTTGGCCATGGAATTAGCTCACAGTGACAAACATTAGATCCTTCCAGATGACTTTGCTGAGACTCCTGTGCATTGAGACCGAAAACCCACGGGGTCTTCTTACGCCATTTTCTTGTGGGCAAAATGTCATCTCAACAGCCCCTCGCCCCAGAGGCGGCCATCCACAGGTCTCGTCATCGGTCAGGATGTTCTAGATAAAACATAGAACAAAGGAGAAATTATGTAGCATCTTCCAGCACACTTCAGAGGGTATTACATCAACACTAGATGTTGAAATGTATACTCTTCCCTTGCACTGTTTGTTGTCTGTTGCCATGAAGTCAGCCTCCGCCAGCATCCAGTGACCCGTAGCCACCGATCAGTCCTTCCCCAGAAAGGAGAGAGGTCAGCCCTCAGAAGGTCCTCCAGTGATAACCTCCCAATGCGACCCTTGGGAGCTGAGCTAATTAGGTATTAGAGCATTGATGTTCAAACATAGGTGAGCCAATTCATAAAAGATGAATAGGATGATTATGACAAGGGATTAAGTGGAACCCACACCCTCGGAGTATGGTTTCAGATCAACCTGATGCAACTGTGTGCAAGAGCAATTCTAAACAACTCACAACTTGGTTAATGAGCCAAACCTCATCAACTGAAGCTAGATTATAATTAAGATAAATGTCTCCAAATCACTCTGTACTAAATCCATGCCAAGAAAAAGATAACCAACCATTCCAACTTGTGATAGTAAAAAATCCCAAGAATCAACTACTCCCAGCAAGAAGTAAAGAAGGTTTTCAGATCAAATTAAAACTTTTTAAAGTTCCCAGACACAATATGTACTACAAGTCTGAACCCGAACCAAAATGGAATATGAAGTCAGACGTCAAGTCCAGGTAGTAAAAACCCTCATTAATTTATGACAGAGTTATGATTCACAAGAAACTCAATTACTTGCAAGTTACAATTCTCTTCATAATCCCTTAAAAATCTGTTCCAATTACTATCAAATCCAATTCCCCCCTTTTTTTAAGGCATTGTCTTGCACATGTATTAAAAAATCAAGAAACAAGGAAACAATAACTTCAACTGCTTCTCAGGTGTCAAGAAAAGAAACATAGTAGGTTAAAGGTCATGCATGAGACATAACCTCAGAACCTGTGGATCCTGCTGCTGTCGCTGCAGCTTCAACCCCCAGATGATCATATCCCAATCATTTAGGTTTGCAATTAGGTTCTTATATTTGAATTACCTTGTTGTTGAAAGTGTGCTATACAAATAAAATTGCCTTGTCTTGCAAAAACAAAACAAACTAATAAGTTCCCCACATAGTTACCTAATGTATTTAAGAATTTTAGTCCTACTTGCATTAGCTACAAAACACTTAATTTCCCTCTGGGATCAATAAAGTATTTTGAATAGAATTAGACAACTTCTTCAGACCCTGCTTTTCCAGAATCTAATTGATGTTACAGTAAGGATTATCTTTGCAACCACCTTAGTTAAAAAAAATTTACTCAGGACACAGTTTATTTACCTATTTAATATCTCTGCTGCTGTTATTTGCTCCTCTGTTTCTTACAGTTTATTCTCTGTTAACTCCTTGAAAAAAAATTATACATTTATTCTAAATGCACAATTTTAAAACCTGTACAACTGTAAAACATCTCTACTTTTCAATTTATCTAACTCAGTTGCACATTCAGATCTGAGTCACTCTATTTTATTAACAACGATGTCAAGTAACCTTTTTACCTGAACCTGATACTCTTGCTTACGAAAGAAACGTTTCTTCATTGCAGTTTCTGTGTAGGACATGAATTATACTTTATACTCTACCGAAGTAATTATCTATTTGCTCACTTTTTACCTCTACTCAGTACTTTAGACAGCTTATATTTTTAAATTAGCCTTGTTACTCCTGTCTCATTTAGTCTTTTATTAAAAGGAACACACAAAAAAACCCTCAAACATCAAAAGTGATGCAACTGAATAGAATTGACTGCGGTTTGATAGTAGGTCTCACATTTTTTATACTGACACCCTGTTTGTCTATCGATCTATCTATCTATAGCATATAACACACGTGTTAACTGAATATTTTCCACATTTGTCCCGTCTTTAGAACAGTGACCGAAATTCTGAATCTATTTTTACTATCCTTACTATCATTAAGGAAAAGTTATTTTTGGTCGAGGTATGGCTAAAGCTTTATTCTTCATCATTTAATGTTCTAATCCTAAGTTTGTTTTATGATTTCTACCTCCTTTGTGTGAATCTAAATTTATATACAGTCTATGATCTAAATGCTTCTATCTGTTACTTTGCTGCCGGTACAGCAGAAGTTCCCCTTCTTGGGAAAATAAAAGGATTATTCATGAAGTTAAGCATTACCGTGTTTTAATTTGGAAAGCTCATGTTTGAAACAGGAAGTGGTTTTGCGCAAAAAACAAACAGTTTGACTAACCCGGACTCGTTAACATCCAGGAAGTAACTGAAAACTCAAGACTAAACTTTTCGTCTAAACAGTGTTTAAGTTCCTATTTGTAGACTTCCAGCCGCAGAGCGCTATTAACGCTTCATCAGTGTCGGGATCTATGATTGTTTACAACCAGAGAATCGCAGCACATCGGTCGTAAGAAAGAAGCTTGTGGCTCCATTAGCTGATTAGCTACAAGAGAATCATATTAAATCTGCAACGGACTTTATTTCAGATCATTTTTACCACATTGTAGTTAATAACTCGCAGGCTAAGATTAAACTTAGAGTTTTTACCCGCGTTGTTTTCTATTTGTTTTCTGTAAATTACTCAAAAGACTGAAATACTTTCATACTGCCACTCGCATCTGTATTAACTGGAGTTGGTTTTCAATATATATCCGATTTTAACCGTGCGTTTTCCATGTTATTTCTATTTACTGCGGAGTAGGCTACGTTTATCAAAAGTATTAGTTAAACATAGAAACCATCATTCATCTAGTTTATTGCTGAATTGCATATTTTCTCATAGAATCTTAAAAGCAAGTTTTCAAGCTAAGGTTCCCGGGCCACATGCGGCCGCCCCTTATCTCATGAACACAGAGTGTTACAGTTTTAGGTCGAATCAGTTACAATAGTTCAAATGTTATATTACCATTTACCTTTGTGCATTATTTCCCCCCGAGGCTTTTATTGATTAGCGCAAATCTAACAGCTGTAACTCACTGAGTACAGCTCACCCATTTAATAGGCTATAAAATTAATATTTTTTTCAGGTTAGAAAATACTCAAATATTAGATTGATGAGGTAAATGTAATTTCCATCTCACATTAATTTGAAGCATTGCTTTGGACAAACCAGCATAATAAATCAAATAGACTAAAGAATGTTTATTCATATTTGCACCTTGCAGAAAAATATCATTATTAATGATTGTTGGAAATGTGTTCCAGCAAATATGTTTTCAAAACTGATGTAGGAATTTATTCTCCAGTAAATCACTGAGTCACATTTAGAAAATTAATCATTATTATATTATCACCATTAAAACTACAGCAAGTTTTCAAGATAATATAGTTTAGTTTAAACGTTAAATCTGACTCATATGCACCAATAGATCATAATAATCATCCATCATTCATTATGCTTTAAATTGGAATATTCTGTTTTATTTGATCTATTTTTATCCAAGATCACTTGATGTTAAGATTGCAGTTTTCTAGATCTGTTGCGTTTAGTTTTTCAGACAGAGCGATGACATATTTATAATCCTGAGATCCCGAGCGATCCACTGATACTAAATGCATGTCAAATGCATTAAAAAGCCTTTTTTGGAAAAATAGAAAAAATAAAAAATGCTACGCAGAAAAATTCTCACAACAGGCCTCAAATAATTTAGGCTTTGATAAAAGCCAAGAGGAGCTACAACAAAACTAACTGTGAAATCTACAGTTCAGGATTAGATTTTTACCCCTAAACACCAAGTGATTATATATTATTTGCTTTCTTAATTTGAAAAGTGATATGTCACTGTTGACGAACAATTACGTTTTGTTGGATTTGCTTTTACTACAAGAAAGTAAAACAATTGGCTGAACAGTGTCCAATATTAGTAATTCAGTATGCTCATTCATTTGGAAACAAGCATTTAAATTCCAACATTTCATGTTCTTATTACGTTTCATTATTACTATTTTAAAGAAAACGGGTCCCCAGAGTGTTTTTACAGCTACAGGGGATCACACTTCTGAGTCTCCCTTGTAAGGTCTAAGAGAAAATTTTAGAATTTGAATTCCCTTCACCATAGCCCCAAATAAGCCAAAATATATAAGCAGCCCCCAAACTCAGGTACGCACAGGTAACCTCCCAAGCCACTTGTCCATACCTTTTTGGGTCGAACCTCGAACATTACTGCTCCCCCGTGGACAAAGTGGTCAGTCCATTTTAGAAAAAAAAAACAAAAAAAAATGAGAACCAGCCTGATTTGCATTCTGGTTCAGTTGAAATTGAAACTTGCATTGGTTGTCATAAGCAAAATTCCAAACCCACAGGACCACTATATTGTTATAATTGATGGCCCCTAAAAAACATTTCAGGTATATTAATATTTACTTAAAACAGTGAGACGACTTCCCTTTAATTAAAAAGTCAGGTGCCTTATGTTAAGACCCCCTTATATAACTTCCTGTGTTTACCCACCAGAGTGACAAAACCATCAGATTTCTAGGATCAAACCTTTCCTGACCTCTTGCCCCTTATCCTGGAAGGAGACAAAGAACACTTCACAGCTTCAGATCAATTCAGTAATTTCCCAAGCAAAATTTCTAATAAGGCCCACTAACTGATCTGACGCTTGAATGTTCCCCAGATAAAATTAGTATTTACCTTTTTTCCATTTATTTAAGACCTAAGTAGCCTAAGGACCAGTCATCTTTATTTTAATGTTACCCAGCAGAAACCTAAAGGTTTATTTTTTAAGTTGTGTTCAAATTATAGCCTAAACAATGTTGTTTTACTGTTGCTGCTCACAGCAAAGTCTTGTTATTTTTTAGTCTCGCGATTGTTTACATTAGCGCCTTGCGTTTCTAAGTTAGTGCACACAAGCTGCAACAGCTAAGGAAACTTGTACTTAGTGTAACAACAATTCCATCAAATAACTTTCAACCAAAATGAAATAAAATGTGGACTCTCCTGACAGAGAGCATTAGGAGAGAATTTTTTTTTTTTTTTTTTGACCTTTTACCAGATAACTGTGTGCAACACAGTCTTTAAGCTCTCATTAGACTAAACTCACCGGATGACGATTCATCACCTTATCAGAGCCGTAGCAGTTTCTCTGTCTGCTTTACCCCGTCTGTCTAAAACAAACAAATTTGGTTTAGTTGCACATCAACTTTCCCTTACAAATTACAACACAATAACAAAACAAAATTTAGATCAACATAGAAAATAGAAAGAATCAGAAATTATGGCCTGCTTCCATCGAGACCCCTTTCCCTCTAAGGGTCCTCTGGCAGAAACAAAACAAAACAACACAAGATTTACTTTCCTAAGGGAGTGTGTGTGTGTGTGTCATAAGCAGGTGTCACAGAGATCAAATACAGCTACATCAGTCAGCAAGCATTTCTTAATTGCATTTGAGCTGTGTGTATGTTTGTCCTGCCTGAATTTCGCTGGGTCATCTGCAGGCTGGCCGGCCCAGGGCCCCCCCCCTCACGATCCAGCTAATCGCCATGTTTCAGGGACCACAGCCCCCAAATAACTCATCTCACCTGAGCAAGAGTTTTCCCCTCTGCCCACTGGTCAGCCCGCATTCAGGCCGGAGTCCAGCCTCCGCCTTTGTTATGGCTGCCAAACCCCTTATTCCAAGGGTGGGGGAGGTACTAGGGCTCCTTGTGCCCCCCCCCCCCCAGGCGCCGCTGGACCGAAGGCAGGGGTCCCAACCAGCCTGAAGAAAAACACAGGACAACTCAGCGAAACTCACCAGCAGTCCTACAATGGAATGTGTAACAATAACTGTGTGTGTGTGTGACATTCTGCATTATACCAAGCCATCAAACAAATGATCTTAATGCTCAAACACTCCAGTTCTGGAAGAAGCAAACAAGAGTAAATAAAAGAGAAATAAATAAAACCATATAAATAAACCACAGAGAAATTACATCACTTTTATATTTTCTTTCAGATTATCCAAATTCCTCCCCTGGGCCCATTAATTCTTTTATTTATTTATTTATTTTATTTATTTTTTTCTTTCTGTCGACATATTGGACTGTCTGGAGGTGAAGTGTTGCTAGATTACAGACCCGATTGTCTGCCTGGGTACCCAGTTCCAATGAAGGACGTCTCCCCCATCGCTTTCTAGTTTCCTTGAGTGAAACAAAAGCTTTAAAAAAACCCTTGTCGGAAAATAATCAATCAATTTAATTAATTGACCACTTGTCCAACTGCCGTGCTCCCAGGTAAAACCCGGAGCAGAAACCCGATACTTTCTTTAACCTTGATTAAATAATTAACCATACAATTATATATAAGAATATATATTATATTAAGTAATCAATCAATCAACCGCGTGTAAGTAAATACACACGAAACCGCTAGCAAATATTTCACCTCCTGAGAGTGCAAATAAATTTCTGTTATCACTATTTATTTAAAAGGACTCAGTCTTACCAGGTTCTGTCTCAGGCGACAGCAGGGCCGACAGAGACGCTTCAAGGCCTCCATCTCCCAAACAGCTACTGGAGGTAAGAGGCTTGGAGAAAATGTCCCAGGACGCTAGCAACTCCCTTGACCCCGTCCCTGCCGGTCCATTCTGTTCGCTGAGGCTGCGTTGGGCGCCAAGTGTAATGGCAAAAAATAGTATCTCAGGGTTTCCATTATAAAGAAGACTTGAGTCCAAGAAGGCGTTTAAGTATTTAATTCAAACATGTCTGACCAGACACGGAGGGGACAGAGTTACTCGTGCATCACCCTAACCAACCTTTCTAACTAACCGCTTAAATAGTATTCAGCAATCATTGTTTATCTCTGTAGATGTCTTCTCCAACGTTCACGCCCCGCCTCCAGAGAACTGCTTCACACGAGTCTTATATCAACGCATAAAGCAGCTCATCCGAAGCCCAGTTATCTTACTGCCCCGGCGTCTGTCTCTCTGGTGACCTGACACATCTTTATCATAAACATTAAGTTGCAATAACCTTGTCATTTTACCCTAGATGCATTCACTAAACAGAGAATATACACTTAATTCCTAATTGCATAACAATTTTCCACCACAGTGTCAAAAGGTTGGGCGAGAAGCCGTGTGCACGGCGAGGTCTTACAGAAACATGATTCCGTCGTTGGGCACACAGGCTGCGAATCGATGTCTGAGGCAGCCGGTGCCCATCTTTTTCAAGAACTGTCTTGGAACAGTTTTCCTGCCAGCAAGCTTTGCCTGGATGCACGTACAGGAGCTGGATAGCTAGAAAACTTAGCACTTCGAAGATTTAAAGGAGGGTTCTTCCCTGGTCCAGCAGGTTAGAACAAAAGGGGGATTTTGCAAGTGAACTGCATCTCCGTTCACGTCTGAGGTTGGAGTAGGAGAGGCAGGGTTCAACATGGTCAAGTCGGCTAAATACTCTGTGATATCATCATGGGCCACAGACCAATGGGAATGTGTTGGGAAGCAGCACTTGGAATGCTGGGAAATGCAGATTGTTCAGTTCTTTTGAGAAAAATGAATCCCAACATGTGTAACGTCAAAAGCAGCGTTCAGTGACCAAAGGAAATGTCAGTTTTATAGCAGTCCAAAAGGGATTGTTCAAAGCTGCAGATATTTCACTGTTTCATCATTCTCTATGTGGACGTGCTCAAAAGTGGACGAAATTTGATCCTTATGGCTTTCAATTCGAAAGAAACATTAAATTTTGTGCGTTTTTGGCCCTTTTGGACAGGTCGTCTGTCCATCACAGGGAAGCATAAAGACACAGCACAAACAATCATGCACACACACTCATACCTTAAGGTCAATTCAGAGTGTTACAACTCTATAGTTGTAAGTTTTCTTTTCTTTCACAACATATCTTGTCTTCAGGTGCCTTTTGATGATTGGAGCATCCAGACGGAGACTACCTGTTGATTGCCTGCTGCAGAGTATATAAGGGCCTTGATGGCAGAGCTGTCATCATAAATCCTCAGCTCACTCCAACCAACCAGACTCCCGGCCAATTGTTTTGTTAAAACATCTATAGTAGGGGTTGGGTTGCTGTTGGAGAATGTGATAAATGCAGTCTGTTCTTTTGTTTAACTTTGTGTGACAAGACTGGGGCTAGTAACTTTTAGTGTGGGGGTAAGATTTTATGCTGTCCAAACAGGATGCTCCTACAAAACTACAAACAAACCTACAAAGTGCCATTGTGTTAGAAACAGTACTGCTGTGTGTTGTATGGTGATAAGATAAGACAGTGGACAATGGGGGTGTGGTGAAGTCTGTTCATTTGTGTGAATAAATAGAAGCTGTGATTCTCAACATCTTTGAGACTCTGCTGGATCAGAACAACGACTGGTGTGTCAGTTTCTTTTACTGCATGATTCTCCCTCAGCTGAGCAAACACATTTCACATCTCCTCTGTGCGTGCTTTCCTTTCTAGGTTACCTGTGAATTCTAAAATAACCTAACATTTTTGGTGCCGTGACTCGACGCTTGGTCCTCGGGGGAAGGTCTTCGCCGGAGGGCTGAAAGGGATCCCGCCTTCATCAAAGTCCAGGCTGCGGTTTTGCTTCACTGGCCAGCTGTCTTAGCTCCGCCGGACACCTTCACCCCTGGTCCCTTGCGATCGACTCGGTTTGAATCGCTCGCACAGGGGGGAGATTGTGAGTACCAGTTTGGTTTTTTGCACCCTTATTTTAAAAAAATATCTAACTAAGACAGAGAGGGTAAAGTTCTGCTGTTCAGGTTTAAAAGACGTTTTAAACCTCTGACTGGGGAGTCAGGTATTGAGCCTTCCCGGGACAAAATAGGAATAATAGGTATAAAACAGTTGATTATATGGGAAGGTTGTAACGGATTAGATCGGTGAAATCTAAAACCACCTCAGAGGGATATAAAGAACGCCACTGAAGGCAGTAAAAATACGAAACAGCAGAACTCAAAAATAAAAGTACCGACCCTAGGTTGGTATAAGTTAAGCAGGCACACGACATAATCCTTATGCATGCCATTTCCTCCTGAAACCTGACGGTGTTAACGTACGGAGAGAAAGGCATTCAAGGGACGTCCTGTGCGGATCTAAAAATTGTACTGTTCTTAGATTAGAAAAGTCTATTGACTCAAAATGAGGGTACATGAAACCGGAACATAAAACTATACGATCCTTAAAACAATTAAAACAAAAACAAAAAATAAATTGGAACTAATGCCTGATTTTATCCAGGAAAAAACAACGTTTCTTATTGCGTGTTTTACTATCATTTTAATTGTAATAATCGTTGTAGTAATTTTAGAATTATTGGGATTTATTCCTGCAGATTTCACCCGACCAATTAACAAAACTAATTAAAATGGGTGCTGCAGAGTCTGCCCTCTTAAAGGGGGATCTCAAATATATGCACGCAAAGCATCCAACGAGTTTAAAATACATAAAAAGATGGCAACAAAAATACAAAGTTGATGGGAAATTAAAAGGGGACCAATGGGACATTTTAGTCACCCAATTGGAAGCAAAAGTTGCAACCTCCACTGGCAAAAAGAAAGAAGTGAAAGATGATCAATTGCGAATTGCTGAAATATGGGCTGCAGAAACTAGGACCCGTAAAGCTGATATAAATAATAAAAAGAAAACTAAACAGGGTGGAGGCGACGGTAATGGCACTTTTTTCCTAAAGAAATTGAGTGATGAGCTTTCAACTCTGCCACCACCCTATGCACCAGCACAACAGCAACAGCAGCCAGCAGCTGCCCCACAGGCCCCCCTTCCACCAGACCCCACTGGGGGTCCTCCTCCAGACCACTCATCTGAATCTGAGTCAGAGGAGGATGGTGAGGAAGCCTCTGCCCCACCGCCTAAACCGTCTAGGAGCAGGAAACATAATAAAGGGAGAAAGAAAGGTGACAAAGGCAAAAAGGGAACTGAATCTGGCCCGTTAGGACTCTACCCCATGGTGGAAGTTCCCCGTTCAGATTTAGCCCAACCACGCCAATATGTTTTTAGGCCATGGACTTTAAAAGATGTTAAAGAAGTGGTTGAGCAAATAACCCCTCACCGCGATGATTCAAACAAATGGGTTGAAGACGTGATTGATATTGTTAAATCATATAAATTGAATGGCATAGAAGTAGGCCAAGTTGTGGCAGCAGCTTTAGGAAAAGATTGGCATGTTGTAAGAAGCGACTATACTGGAACAGATCCACAAGGAGCAGTGCTCCAGTTTGAAAATGATTTTGGTGGCGATTTGAGAACACAGTTTGATGCACTGGCAACCAGAGTGAGGGATAGATTTAAAAAGAAACCTGATTATGGCCATATGGCATCAATCAAACAAAAACTAGGTGAGTCAGTGGATGACTTTAGGTTCCGTTATCAGAAAGAACATGACATTCACAGTGGACTGGACCGCAATGATGCTGATAATAGCGCATATCAGCGACATTTGTGTAACGGACTACTTAATAGTTTTTATCCTACGATTACTAATTGGATTAAAAATCATCTCCTCACCTGGGAAACATGTAACTTGATTGATCTGATGGCAAATGCTAGATTTGCTGAAGGAGTGATGGAAAGGAAAGGTAATAAGCCAAAGCCTCCCTCTGGCCCCTCCGCGCAAGTTTTTTATGGAGGTGAAGTAGAACAGGAAGTGTACTATCAAGGACCTCATAGAGGAGGTCAGAGACACAGTGGTAGGGGAAGAGGTGGAGGATATCAGGGTAAATGGCAGGATAGAGGATCACAGGAAGTAGGCCCCACATGTTGGGTGTGTGGGGGCAAAGGACACATTTCTCATGAATGTTTCGGTAAATCAAACAGAGGAAGAGGAGGTCACAGAGGAAGAGGAGGTTATGGTCCGTCCCCAAGAGGACCAACAGACCACTCTCAGTTTAGGGATAATTTTCGGGAATGACTAGTCTCATCACCTGTTGAGAAGACTGACAGTGACGTGATCGTAGATTGTTGCGGTGCTTGGGAATTGCTTAATGTGCTAAAAGAAAAACCTTACGTTACTCTTTACGTGGACGGCCAAAAGGTAGAGTTCCTATGTGATACAGGAGCATGTAGGACTGTAATTTCTTCAGGAGTAGAATTACTTAGGAGTAGAAATACCATTTTGGTAAAATCAGCAGATGGAGCTACTACTCGCTCCTACCTGTCCAAGCCCATTTTCATAACAGACACTCACTCAGGAAACAGAACTAGAACCGCAGTAGTTCTGTCTCCAGAATGTCCTTTGAACCTACTGGGAAGAGATCTGATGTCAGCATTAAAAATATCCATCATTCCTGTGGGAAATGGTATGAGAGCAGTGAGGCATGATTCTGACTCTGATTGTTATTACACTAGGGGTGTACTAGGAGGACAGGGAGTGTATTACTCTCTGCAGGTAAATTTTCAATATAATATTGAAGAGATTACCTACTTTGTTCAAACTGCATTAAAAGCCACAACAGATCCTGATAAAAATATCATGCCCTCCTCACAACTACATGTTACAATGGCCCTAAGACCAGGGCCTGATCCATCCTATCAGGAGAAGTTTATGCCAAACACTCCAGTGTTTGTTCCCACAACTTATCTTATCACAGATGGAAAATCATGCTCTGCTGCATCAGTAACATTGCCCACTAACCTGAATCCATTATTTGATTTACCCACGGTGCCACACATTTCTTTGACAAAGAGTATAAATACTCGATGGAAAGATTTGGGTTACATGGTCAAACTAGCAGGTGAAGCCTCAGACTACAAACCAGTTCAGCTACAAAAGGAGGATAAATGGCAATACAGTGAATCAACAGGCCTATACAGACTGCCACTTATTCTTCCGCTGCAATGTAGCACCTCAATACAGTCATTAAAATGATTAACAGAACAAATCCTCTTATCAGAAGAAGAGGAATTTGAACTTAAAGATTTACCTGAATCTCTTTGGTCAAGAGGACCTACAGATGTTGGCTTATTGACAACTATTCCACCTGTAGAAATTAAGCCTAAATCAAATTACAGACCTAGAGTTAAACAGTATTTATTGTCCCCTGAAGCTGAAACAGGAATATTTCCTGTAGTGCAAGATTTGTTAGCAGCAGGAGTGATAAGAAAATGCTCTGACTCACCCTGCAATACACCCATTTGGCCAGTAAGGAAAGCTGATGGACAGAAGTGGCGAATGGTGCAGGACCTCAGAATGATCAATTTTGCGGTCCAGACCAGGGCCCCAAATGTTCCGGACCCACACACGTTGCTTAATTCTCTGCAACCAACTAGGAGGTTCTTTTCAGTCATTGATTTAAGCAATGCGTTTTTCAGCATACCATTGCACCCTGATTCACAGTTCTGGTTTGCTTTCACCTACAAAAACATGAAATATACTTTTACAAGGCTTCCACAGGGCTATGCTGACAGTCCTACCATTTTTACTGAGGCCATTGTTAATTGCTTAGCAGATTTCCAGTGTTCTGGAAAGTCCCAAATGTTGGTTTATGTTGATGACATTTTGATAGCCTCAGATGACGAACAATCCTGTAGAACAGACACATTGGCTCTGTTAAATCATCTCAGTACAATAGGAAATAAAGTAAGTAAAGACAAACTGCAATTTGTCAGACCCATGGTACAGTACCTAGGTCACACTCTATCAGGAGAAGGACGTCAAATACAAACAACTAGGAAAGATAGCATTTTAAATGCACCTAAACCCCTGACTAAAAAACAAATGATGCAATTTCTAGGACTAACAAACTACTGCAGACAGTATGTTCCCCATTATGCAGAAAAAACTCAACCTCTTTCTGACTTAATTCATACTCAGCAAATGAATATGTCTGATAAAATTCAATGGTCTCCGGAAGCAGAAGTAGTTTTTCAAAAAATAAAACAAGATATTCACTCTAGCACAACCCTAGCATTACCAGATTATGATAAAATCTTTACACAGACTGTTGACTGCAAAAATGGGTTTATGACCTCTGTTCTCCTACAAAAATATGGAGACAAACAGCGCCCAGTAGCTTTCTATTCTAAGAAATTAGATCAGGTTGCTTTGGCTCTTCCTGTTTGTGTTCAAGCGGTTGCAGCGGCTGCTTTAGCAGTTTCATGTTCTGCAGATGTGGTTTTATACCACTCACTTGAACTCTTAGTTCCTCATGCGGTTGATGTGTTGTTACTACAAGGGAAGTTGGGCCTGCTTTCACCAGCACGCTACCTCAACTACACAGCCCTTTTAATATCCCAACCACACATCACTATTCAGCGCTGTAACACCATTAATCCTGCTACTTTACTACCTACATTAGATGATGGAGAGCCTCACAATTGTGTTGAAGCCACTGATGCCTTGCAGTTACCCAGACCTGACTTAAAAGACACACCACTTCCTAATGGGATACAGTGGTTTGTAGATGGTTCAAGTTTTAAAACGGATACTGGACAAACATGTACTGGTTATTCTGTTATTCAACTCCCAGATGGGATTGTTGAAGCAAAATCACTTCCTCAACATTTCTCAGCACAAGCTGCAGAAATAGTTGCTCTTACCAGAGCTTGCCAGCTAGCTAAACAACAAGACTTAACTGTATACACAGACAGTCAGTATGCCTTTTCTACAGTGCACTGTTTTGCGAAACAATGGGAGCGCAGGGGAATGGTAACCTCAACAGGAAAACCTATCACACATGCAAAGCTGTTAATGCAACTCTTAGAAGCAGTGTTACTTCCGAGTAAACTAGCCATCTGTAAATGTACAGCACATACTTCAGGAAAAGATCAAGTTTCAAAGGGGAATAGACTGGCAGACGTGGTGGCAAGAGAAGCTGCTGAGGGCCACCACGGAGTTTCAGACATTTTCAGTGTTGATTGTGATAACAACTTAATCAGCCACACAGTGTTAAAAGACATGCAAACTCATGCACCTAGTGCTGAAAGGCAACTTTGGAAAACAAAAGGAGCCACCCTCAATGATGATGGACTGTATGTTGTACATAATA
This sequence comes from Valencia hispanica, assembly GCA_963556495.2. NCBI lineage: Eukaryota > Metazoa > Chordata > Actinopteri > Cyprinodontiformes > Valenciidae > Valencia > Valencia hispanica. The sequence continues at coordinate 49,417,880 of OY747711.1, forward strand.
AACCTGTTTTACCTAAATCCCTTTTTAAAGCAGCAGCAATATTGACCCATGGCCCTTGCCATGTGTCAACAGGGGGGATGGTTAGTATAATACAACAACACTTTACAACATACAATCTAGAAACTTACTTAAAAATTTTTTGTAGATCATGTGTTATTTGTGTAAAGCACAATCCCCAGGGAAACATGAGACCAAAACGTGGTCAGTTTCCCCAACCAAACCAGCCTTTCCAAACTATACACATGGACTTTATTGAACTAACACAGAGTGGTTCCTGCCTGGTCATAATTGACGCATTTTCCAAGTGGGTTGAGATCATTCCAACAGCCAAAAATGATGCACTAACAGTGGCAAAAGCGTTATGCAAAACAATCATTTCCAATCATGGGATACCAGAGACTATCTACTCAGATAATGGACCACATTTTGTTAATGAAGTTATTCAAAACATGGCAAAACATTTAGGAATAGTGTTAAAAAATCATTGTGCTTATCATCCTCAAAGTGCAGGTCTGGTTGAAAGAAATAATGGGACAATAAAAAGCAGGCTAAGAAAATGTATGGAAGAAACAAAAAGGCCATGGACAGAATGCCTAGATTTAGTTAAACTCTATATGAGAATAACCCCAACAAATCAGGGATTAACTCCTTTTGAAATAATTTATGGTAGACCATATAAATTGCCCATTACTGCACCGGACCTACAGAAAGCAGATGAAGAATTAACCCTAGCTGATTACATGAGGAAAATTATTCAGACTAGAGAAGTACAAAGAGCACATTGTTTGCCTGTATCTTCTTCTGTGTTACAGGATCCTGAGAACCCCATAAAGCCTGGAGATTGGGTATTCATAAGAGTTATCAAGAAAAAGAATTGGACAAGCCCAAAGTGGGAAGGACCTTTCCAAGTTCTGTTAGCAACTCCCACAGCTGTGAAGATTGCTGAGAGACCTTCCTGGATTCACCTTTCACATTGCAAACTGCAGAAACAATTGGATTAATAGACGTGTGACAGGAGGAAGTCTGGGCTACAAAGGGCATTGGTTACCACTAGGGCCTTTGGTCTCAAACCCCAGCAGAAAAGCAGTCCTGTCACCTAGTGGTCAAACTCTCTGAAAAGAGGGGCTATTCATCCAGTTGTTTTTCTCTGCCAACACCATGAAGATTATTACATTATCTGGTCTGACATTGCTAAGCTTTGCAATGTTATGGCTTCTGATGAATTCATACGCTACCCCATCACGAGATAAAAATTTTGTAATTAACACCCACCACGTTTTTAAGAACACCTGGTACCAAGTAGCTAAGGCTTAGGTTTTAACACTAGTTGTTATGTTTGTTCTTGGATTCCCCATCACTCGGAGGAAGTCCCTACGATGACAGCTGTACCTACCACTCTAAACAACACTGTTTGCTTGTTGTACAAGTTAACAATTGACCACTACAATAGAAATTGTTCAACCCTACCTCATTGTTGTGATCCTAACCATAACAGAATCTGGACTGAACCAGGAGACTTTTCTGAAGCTACTAATGCAACAATAGCCAGAGGAATCAATCTTTTGCGCCTCACTGGGAAAGACAAATTTTGTTTCTCTATAAACTGCACCACCGGGACAACTAAATCTCTTGGAACCTCTGACTGTGAAGATGTGTTCCCCTTATCCAATTTAAATGATACTTTCTGGAACACCACAACCTGGTTCACCCTCCATTTTCGTGGTGATACCACCATTTCTATGCGATTTGCCACTCTTAATCTGACAGCTCTGAAGCAGAGGATTTCTGGTTTCCGTGACAACAGTCCTGATGGCACATACCTACCGGAAGTACCTTCACAAAGGGGCCTAGGAACACCTGATGGCTACATTTGGAAGTGTGGACATACTTTCTACCTTTACCTGCCTAAAGACTGGTGTGGTACCTGCAGTTTGGCTCGACTGCAACCATCCTCATATATCATCTCAGAGAATGGTTTTGGCAGATTATCATCATCAGAGCTGAAGAAACGTGATTTCTCACCGGTCCGGAAGTTCGTTCCATTCACTGATAATGATGGACATAAACCACTCTACAACGATGCTAAAGGAATCTTCTATTCAATTTTTCCTATGATAGGAGTGTCAAGCCTCATGAAAGCTGTGACCGAAGTCTGGTGGTCCTTGGAAAACATCACTGACATCCTTACGGAAATGTCTGATTTGCTGACAAACGATCCTGAAAAGTCAGCCATGAGAACTATGCTAATGCAACACCAAATTGCCTTGGACACTTTATTTGCGTCAGAAGGGGGACTGTGTACAGTGATTGGAGAACATTGTTGTACTTACATCCCATCTACACATGATAATTGGACTCTCATCCATGATAAAGTGCGAGGACTTGCTGATTTCCTGAAGTCGCAAGAATCACAAACTGTTCCCTGGGACTTTATGTCATGGTTGACCGCTGGACGTTGGTATCGAGTTCTGTTGAAAGTTGCAATGCCTTTTATTGTCATTCTGATTCTATTTTGCTTATTTGTGTCCTGTATTTTACCATGTATTAAACACATGATGGCCAAAATGCTTACCAATACTATGGTCCGATATTCCTTATTGCAGCTACGTGAGGAAGAAACATCTGATGTGAAATAGGAGTATGCTTGTTAAGTTAATTTTAATGAATTCTACAATGTAAACTACTTTAAAGGTAGCCGTTGTATGAAAGATGTTTAAGAGTTAATTTTACAAGTATCTATTGTTAACAATTACTTTTAAAAATTATCCTTTATTTGGGTTACTACTATTTTTGTGACTCTTTGTTGTTTGTCATTTTTTATCTTATACATAGATCTGCTTCATATTTTTTACAGACGGATGTTTTTAATGTTTCTTTTACTAGAGTTGTTAAGACTGCATTTCAGGGGGGAAATGTTGGAGAATGTGATAAATGCAGTCTGTTCTTTTGTTTAACTTTGTGTGACAAGACTGGGGGTAGAAACTTTTAGTGTGGGGGTAAGATTTTATGCTGTCCAAACAGGATGCTCCTACAAAACTACAAACAAACCTACAAAGTGCCATTGTGTTAGAAACAGTACTGCTGTGTGTTGTATGGTGATAAGATAAGACAGTGGACAATGGGGGTGTGGTGAAGTCTGTTCATTTGTGTGAATAAATAGAAGCTGTGATTCTCAACATCTTTGAGACTCTGCTGGATAAGAAACAACGACTGGTGTGTAGGTTTCTTTTACTGCATGATTCTCCCTCAGCTGAGCAAACACATTTCACATCTCCTCTGTGCGTGCTTTCCTTTCTAGGTTACCTGTGAATTCTAAAATAACCTAACAGTTGCCATTTAAGTTTTGTAAGTTTTCTCCTGTATTGTTAGTTTAGGGGGGTAAGGTTTGTGTCTTTATGTTGTTTATTTTTCTTGAGGTAAGATCACTCTTGCGTGGTAGTTTCCTTTTGCTTGTCATGTTGGCCTGAGACCCACCCTGAATCATAAATCATTAGCAATGTTTATAAAGAAATTTAAAAAAAAAAGTAATCTTTTTACATCTGTGTCCTGGCCTGCTTGAAATCTGTTGGAGGATGGATCATCCTTTTTTTTGCGACCTGTACACTCCTAGGCGAGTCGTGACAAGAGAGACCGATTAAACTAACAGTACCCTATTAGTTTTGAACTGTGGGAGGAAGCTGGAGCACCCAGAGAGAACCCACATGTACAGGGAGAAGCCAGGATTGGAACCCAGAACCAACTGGGCAGCCCTAGAGATGTAATCAGTAAAACCTTTTTGAATTTTATTTCATGAGCACAATACCTGGGTTTATCATCTGTTCTGTCACCTTCTGGTTGTCTATGTGTTTGAACTTTATGTACATATTGGACATGTGAACACTGGGATTGGCTGAGCATGATGGTATGAGCAGGATATAGTCCTGTTCTATAAATGTTTGGAAATAAGTTCATTGTTGTAGCAAATTTCACAGATGTGCAAAACAGTAAAAGCATTCACGTGTGACTTTCACTTTTTTCCACTACCTGCCTCCTCATGCCATTTCTTGTCATCTTTGTCTGGGTTGATTTGCATGAATTGTTTTTTATAATTTTGCCTGACATTGCAGAGCTTGTTAACCAAAAGATATGAGGGTGCATCTTGTAAGAACAGGCTTTTTCAAACAGGCTTTGTCTGTTGTGTCCACTTATTTTTGATCCAATAGACAATTCACAGGTCTGTGCTCTTAAAACATGGACCCCTGACTATTCGTGTAAAGGCTGTTTCAAAAGACAATGCCCCAATCAGTACCTAAGTTCTCAGCGATGTGCTGCGAGCAGGTGTTTTTCACAAAATATTATACGATGGCGGGATAAAAGGGGTGTGTGGCAGTGGTGCCAGGGCTGTGTAGAAACCTTGAGATGAATAGCCCATGATAAACAGGGAAAATAGCTTGAATGTAACGTTTTATTCCGATTGAACCCCTGCTCAATTCTTTTTGCGAGCCGCTTTAAATTATTGCTGTCCTTCACAGTCCCCGTGAACTGTCAGGCAATCTGGTCTTCAGCTCCAAAGACCAGAAGCTCCCGGACCTCTGCCTCACTCCAATTTACCATTTCCGCTGATAGATTCTACAAATGCTAAATTGACTCCCCATCTTTACTTGCACTGTAAATGCTGTTGCTGGCCGGGTCTCAGCTCACATTCCACAATTCCGCAATATTCGCGCATTGCCATTCACAAGACACGTGCCAGAAATATGACCCTAATATGCCACCACAGTGTCTTTTGTAAAGGCCATAAGGCACATTTGAAGTCATTAGTAATGAGGTTTGGTCACTACTGTTGTCAAATGCATATGAAGTTTGCTGGGATTAATGGAGTGCTGCATGTTGAAGTAAGGCTCTCATTTGGCTTTCAGTGTATTGAGTAAAAGAGTAGTGTCTGCTATCAGAAGCAGCACTTTAAGAGCCACATTTATGTCAAATATTTGTATACTGTAAACTGGAGTGGTTTGGTTTTATGTTTAACCATAACACATAGGTCAGCATGAGCAAATAAAACAAAGTCTCTCTTTGTTTCAGCCTTTGTTGAGGTTTATTAAACATGATAGTGTTACCTTTTTTGACATCAATAAAAAAAACTGAGAAAAAAACAGCAGCTTTTATTCAGTCTTTGAACTGGCTCTCATATCTCTTCACTTCAACATAAGGTTGGGATGGACCCCCATGGTTTTACAGCCTGAATGTTTGTGTTTAAGAAATGCTGAATTGTCTTTTCGTGCAGTCATCTCAGTGACTGATGTGCTTACTTTACTCTCAGAAAAAACTGACACAAGTTCTTGGTAAAGTTATCTCAGAGGTTCATGGAAATGTAGCTGCCGGACAGGAGGTCGCTGAATTCTTTTAATGCTAAGAAAGGCTTCTTTTAATAAATAATTCCTATATAATCTCAAAGTCTAATCCTGATCAAAGGAAATCGTATAGAAACAGTAATGGGCAGAGTGGAGAGTACCCGGTATTAGAGTCACAATATATTTAAACTCCCTGGCTTCCCAACCTCCGATTTAATCTTAGAACTTTGTCATCTATATGTCCATCCCTATGAAACACTAAGAAAATAAGCTGCACTGCATGATGAGCTTGTTGTTCATTTTTGAACAAGATGTTAAGAACAACACTGTAGTTACATTCACTCATTTCCTTAACTTTATAACACTAAGCATTAAAATCAAGGAAATTAATTATGTAATTTTGGGCACATCCTGGACCAGAGGTGGATTTTATTCATTCTTAAAAAGTTAGACATAATTTAGAACAGTGATGCTTCAGTGTTTTTGGGCCAGTGGCTGTGTATTCTCCTCCTTAAGGTTGCTCTTTGTTGGTAATCTTTCAGTTTTACTGCTATCCCCTGCATCAAAAAAGCCATTGAAAGGCCTTTTCAAGTTAACATTTGCACAGATTTAGAATGGGTGTTAAGCAAAAGAAAAAAGATTTTTATATGCTCAATTCTCAAGTAAAACAACTTTGGATATTGGTCAAGATGGCATCCTCCAAT
>OY747711.1:49436413-49448913 GCA_963556495.2 Valencia hispanica
CATCTATAATTGTATTATTATTTATTACTTTCTTTTATTCTTTAATTTACATGTCGTGGAGTTGAGAGTAATGTAATTTCGATTCTCTGTATGTCTAGTACATAATAGCGGATTGACAAATAAAACAGACTTGACTTGACTTTGGTGCCTGCGACACCTGTGAGTACACCACCATGCGATCACCTCGACAGTAATGACTTCTGCCTTGTTGTCTGCCACATCTGACCTCAGAGTGGAGCACTAACGCAGCAGTCTTAGGTGATTTGGTGTTTACACACAGCAATTAACCACCACTCACTGAACTTTAACGAGGGTCCCTCGTTACTTAGGCAAATTTTAATAAACTTTGCCTTTGGTTAAGCTTTTCTTTGCAAAAAAGATTTATTTCCATTTGAATAAAAAAATACAAACGTTTAATAGTTTATTAGTGCATTGTGAAAAAGTCTTAATTTTATTTTAGAAGGTCTTAAAAAAGTCTTGAAAGTGTATTAAAATGTATTTTGAGATCCCTGCATGTATCCTGATGTTGGTTCTCAAATATGTTGGGGCAATCATTCACCTATTTTTAAATGACTTTGTTCTATGAAGTGGCAGTATTAAAACAAATAGAAACATGTTTAACATATTTAGGCAGATGAGAAATACTTTGTTTTAATTACAGATAGTATAGTATCAAAATTATTAACACCACTCAACACTAATCTGAATGCTTTTTTCTCAATCTACACTAAAAGTAAGAGCTTGGTCTGCCTTTCACTTCTTTGGGTGTCAAGAAAACGTTCACCTTTACCTTTAAATTATGTAATTTCTAAAAATTCTGTGTAAGTGTAAGATTTGCTTTGGTTGCAGTTTGGATGTGTGTGTTACATTACATTAAAGCCTGTGTGTAGTTGAAGATGGGAGTAACACCAAGAAATCTCTGGATTCCTTCCATCACCAGTACAGGATTGGAGCGCAGCAAGGCCCCGTCCACAATGTGCAGCTGAGTGTATGAATAGAAAACAGTCAGAGGAATCTATGAGAGAGAACTCAATACAGCTACAATGTAGACATGTCACCTCAAATTAGCCTCAGATTAAAAGCCCGAGGGAGAAATTATTTCAACCTAAAGGGGACCTATTATGCAAATTAGGGCTGGGCGATATGGCCTCAAATCTATATTGCGATATAATCTAAAGTATGTGCGGTAACGATATTTATAGCGATATATTCTTTTCTTCTCTTTATGTGTCAAAATGACATTCTCACTTTCCAGATATATTGCAGCAGAACAACTTCAAAAAAGTTTAGAATGCCATTTAAAGAATATTTACTATGCAAAATGCATTTAAAAAATAATAAAATCTTTTTTCCAAAAAATGGAACATAAACATTCTCACAACATAAAGATGAATATCTTTTATATAAATTAAAAGCTAAATGTTCTTTTAAAAAAAACACAGTTACTTATTTATAAGTAACCAGGACAAAAATAAACATACACATATTTGAATTAAAAATGTTTCAAGTTCAACAGGTTTTTTTTTGCCATTAAATAGAAAACAACAAATTTTAAACTTGCAATATGTAGTGTAAAGACAAACACTGAACATCAGTATTTATCCTCCTTGGTGACAGCTTGATGACATCATCAAAATGCGCAATAGCTGTAGGCCGGTATCTCAACCTTTGGCTAAATTTACACCATTTCTACCTTATAGCTTTTATATCGCCCACCACTAATGCAAGTATTACTTTTTTCATCCTTTTGTTTTGCCATTCGAGTCTCTGGTGCCTCTAAAAACTGTCAAAAATCTTGTACTTCTACAGGCCATTTGAAATATTACCTTTCACCCGTAAAACCCCACTGATTAATTCCAATTCGCTTTTTGTGAGAGGGATTTTGTGTAGAGAACTTCTTTAACATGTTTTGTACCTTTTATAGGCCTTTTATAATTTGTTTTAAAGAAGCCATAATATGTCCCCTTTAAAGAAGAGTTATAAAAGGAAAACCTTTCATATGGAAGCTGGAATATATATGATAAACAAAATATAATTGGAAATCCAATTTACTTTTTAGTCGGCATTGGTGGAAATAAATATTGGGAAAATACTGATGTAAGAACATGGTTGGCATGGTTGTAGAGGGGTGTGAATCTGCAGTAAAGAGATTTAGATTGTGTTTCTTCTTTATATATGATCTTATAATAAACTGATTTTACCTGGCTGGGTTGGTAATATTGCAACCATCGCTCCAAATGAGAGGCATAGGTTCCAGGATAAAGGCACCGTTTCTGGAGTATTAACAAGGCTCTGGAGGCTGAGGGGGCTGCTGTTACCACTGTATGGAAGGTGTTATTGAGCGCTGCAGGGTCCTGGTGGGCTCTCTGGTGCTGTGGTCACATATAATTAAAAAAGACAGATTAAAGCCTTGTGCAGGCTAAAACAGACAAAAGTATATGTAAATTTTGAGGCACATCAGAGGATTTTGTAGATTGTGACATAATTGTGCAAATTCGCTTTTCATAAGTTAAAAATTCAGATCCCACTATATAATACTGGTTTCTGGCCTCAGAAGTTTCTTGGAGAACTTTAGTGAATTCGTGAAGACCCAGAAACACAACAAACAGGTCAGGGAGAAAGTTGTGGAGAGGTTTAAAGCATGGTTAGGTTCTAAAACAATATCCTAAGCTTTGAACATCTCACAGAGCTCTGTTCAATCCAACATCTGAACATGAAGAAAGGATGGATCAACTGCAGACCTACCAAGACATGGACGTTCACCTTAACCGACAGGCTGGGCAAGGAGAGAAACAGCTAAGAAGAAGGAACTCTGGAGGAGCTTCAGAGATCCACAGTTCAGTAGAGGGAAAATAAAGTGCAGAGAAAAAGATTCTTCTCAACATTGACCTATCAGTTGTGTACTCCGAAAACCTAGTCTTTACGAAAGCGTGTAACAAAAGAAAACTGTTGAAAAAAGTCATTAGAGGTTGTTTTACACATACAGCCAGAACCAGTGTTGGAATGAACTCCAGACCTACATCCAATTAAGCAACTGTGGCAAGACTATTAAATTGTTCATAGGCACCCTTCCTCTAATCCAGGGGTGCCCAAAGGGAGGCCCACGGGCCAAAGTTGGGCCGCCAAGGAATGGTTGGAATTTTATGTTATAATTTGTCCAAAAAGTTATTCAAGCAAGAATCCTTACATATTTATCAGTGCTTTTACTTTTTCTTCTACATTGGCCCAACGGGTATATATTAGGCTAAATACAGTCCTTACTCATTGTGCTTAGTTTAAATTTGAAATATCACAAATTAAATTAAAATTAAAATCAAAACACAAACAACTACAAGGGTAATGTAGAGTATATTTGTGCATACTCTTTTAGTACAGCAAAAGACTGGTTACAAATAAGGCAGACCTCTTTAGCATTTACTGTATGTCAGTGAAAGAATATTCTTCCTCCCTGGATTTTTTAAAATGTCTCTGGTCTGTGTGCTGTTTTCTCAACTCTTCATCATAAGTGTGGACTCAGTGCCTGATCACATTCAGATGCAGCTAACTGACTTTCAGTGTGATTCTGAGCTAAAGCATATATTAATGCCACTACACCTGAAAGACTTCTACACACCCGTCGCATCTGAAAGGTACCCGGACATTAGGAAACATACACAGGTCATGTTAGCTTTGTTTTGCAGCACATTTACATCTATGAACAGACTTTTAGTGTAATTAACCTAATAGGTCCAGGCTCAGGAACACTTTGACTGACCCACACCTACAGGACATCCTCACCCTCTCAGTGAGTCAGCTGCAGCCTAATATTGATAGGCTGATAAACGCCAAAGAACAGCTTCATGTTTCTCACTAGTGGTTCCATTATATTGTTGTTGCTGCTGCTGTTGTGTTGCTGTTGGACATGCACTCTTTGAAATTTTGCATTACATGTGATTACAATCAAATACTGAAGTTTAGACATGTGTTCTAAATACCTATATATGACTAATTTGTCATATTGTGTTTAAAGTTATTTACACAGAAAGAAAGCTTAGATAACTGTATGATAAATAAAAGTACTTTACTATACTTTATTAGTGTTTGCATTACTTGTAAAATATTACATTTGGCCCACGCACGATCCCCTGATAGATTTTCATTTTGGTCCTCTAAGAGAAAATATTTGGGCACCCCTGCTCTAATCAGACTCAGCTTGAGCTGTTTTGAAAAGAAGAATGGGGAAGAATTTCAGCTTCAGAGGTAGAACCCAAAATACAGGTCCTTCAGCAAAAATTAGCATATTGTTATAAAGTTAATTATTTTCCATAATGTAATGATAGAAATTAAACTTTCATATATTTTAGATTCATTGCACACCAACTGAAATATTTCAGGTCTTTTTACTGTTTTAAAACTGATGATTTTGGCATGCAGCTCATGAAAACCCAAAATTCCTATCTCAAAAAATTAGCATATCATGAAAAGGTTCTCTAAACGAGCTATTAACCTAATCATCTGAATCAACTAATTAACTCTAAACACCTGCAAAAGATTCCTGAGGCTTTTAAAAACTCCCAGCCTGGTTCATTACTAAAAACCGCAATCATGGGTAAGACTGTTGCCCAGAAGGCCATCATTGACAACCTCAAGCAAGAGGGTAAGATACAGAAAGAAATTTCTGAACGAATAGGCTGTTCCCAGAGTGCTGTACCAAGGCACCTCAGTGGGAAGTCTGTGGGAAGGAAAAAGTGTGGCAGAAAACGCTGCACAACGAGAAGAGGTGACCGGACCCTGAGGAAGATTGTCGAGAAGGACCGATTCCAGACCTTGGGGGACCTGCGGAAGCAGTGGACTGAGTCTGGAGTAGAAACATCCAGAGCCACCGTGCACAGGTGTGTGCAGGAAATGGGCTACAAGCCACCTTTGAACCAGAAACAGTGGCAGAAGCGCCTGACCTAGGCTACAGAGAAGCAGCACTGGACTGTTGCTCAGTGGTCCAAAGTACTTTTTTGGGATGAAAGCAAATTTTGCATGTAATTCGGAAATCAAGGTGCCAGAGTCTGGAGGAAGACTGGGGAGAAGGAAATGCCAAAATGCCTGAAGTCCAGTGTCAAGTACCCACAGTCAGTGATGGTCTGGGGTGCCATGTCCGCTGCTGGTGTTGGTCCACTGTGTTTTATCAAGGGCAGGGTCAATGCAGCTAGCTATCAGGAGATTTTGGAGCACTTCATGCTTCCATCTGCTGAAAAGCTTTATGGAGATGAAGATTTAATTTTTCAGGACGACCTTGCACCTGCTCACAGTGCCAAAACCACTGGTAAATGGTTTACTGACCATGGTATTACTGTGCTCATTTGGCCTGCCAACTCTCCTGACCTGTACCCCATAGAGAATCTGTGGGATATTGTGAATAGGAAGTTGAGAGACGCAAGACCCAACACTCTGGATGAGCTTAAGGCCGCTATAGAAGCCTCCTGGGCCTCCATAACACCTCAGCAGTGCCACAGGCTGATTGCCTCCATGCCACGCCGCATTGAAGCAGTCACTTCTGCAAAAGGATTCCCGACCAAGTATTGAGTGCATAACTGAACATAATTATTTGAAGGTTGCCTTTTTTTTTTATTAAAAACACTTTTCTTTTATTGGTCGGATGAAATATGCTAATTCTTTGAGATAGGAATTTTGGGTTTTCATGAGCTGTATGCCAAAATCATCCGTTTTAAAACAATAAAAGACCTGAAATATTTCAGTTCGTGTGCAATGAATCTAAAATATATGAAAGTTAAATTTTCATCATTACATTATGGAAAAGAATTAACTTTATCACAATATGCTAATTTTGTGAGAAGGACCTGTACTTGCAGCTTTATTTACAACAGAATGTGGTTTTACAAAGTTGTGACCCAGGAGGGTTGAATTCAAATAAGTGTTTCAAATATATATATATATATATATATATATATTAGGTGTGTAACGGAACACAAAAATCACGTATTTGGGGTTTTAAAGTCACGGTTCGGTACACTTTAATCAAGAATAATTCATACAAATGTGCATTTTTTTTTACTTTGATCAGCATTAAAGAACCTTTTCTTCTACATGTATATTCCTTTCTTTCAATTCCTGAAATTCATTTGATTTTGCTATTTTCTTTAATTTAAAGAAGTTAAAAGTATGGAACTAACTGGATACTTGATTGGTTTTAAAAACAAAAACAAAACTTAAAAAAAGTCTGTTTTAAATGTTTGAAATGTGAAAAGACCCACTCCAATGGAAATTGTGTTTTTCGTGTTAACATGTTCTTGTGGCATTTTTCTGATGCCAGAGGGCATATCTTAAGAAAACTAAGCTCAAAAATGCATTTCTGAGTATTTCTGCTATCAAATCGCTGTGAGTCAGTAGCAGACACTAAAAGTCAGTTTAAAACAGACTGCGTTTGTAACGTAGCAACCGCACTGGGTGGGCTACAACCTCTTGCTCCTGATCTGCCCCGTCTGCTCAAGTTCTGAGGAGTAGAGAAGACGATGGCGGATCAACACCTGTGTGCTGTAGCGGGTTGCAATGCTAAGAAGAATGCTATTATTAAGCTTTCGTACTTAACCAAAACCATCTGCAGTGAGAGAGAAATGAATTAAGTTTCTTGGTCACAGCAAGATTAAGAACCACACATCGGTTTGCAGTCAACATTTCAGAGAAGACTGTTTCACCAACTGGCATGGAAAAAATGGGCTTCGCTAGTAAACTACTTTTAAAGCCGGGTGCAGTGCCTTCCATTAAGACACCATCAAGAGGACAGCCCGTATCTTTACCGGTAAGTTTATTTTTTTCTGTCGGGAGCTAATTCAACCATTCGGTTGCTTGCTAGCATTACGTCAGCTATTTATGGGTCAATAGCCACTGCTGCATGCTGCTGCGTCAAAGCGATGCAGATTATAATAAATATGAAGCAATGCGTTTTAGAGGGTCTTTTCTAAAAAATACATATTTTTGTTTAATTTTATATAAAAGCAGGGTCAGGTGCACAAACAGAAGCCATTGCTGGGGGGGGGGGTCCTCCACGCCAACGGTTCTGCCCACAACACAGAGGTGAATTGTTAATGAGCTACTACCGCTCTTCTGAAGCTATGTCCTAGAAAACGGCACAGGTTTTGTGATTTTGGCTAAAAACGGCATAATCATAATTTCAAGACCACGAAGGACACTTTAAAATAGCTCAAAAAGATGATAAGAGTGGGTCTTTAACTAATACGTTGCCCATATTTAAGAATAAAACATGCTTAAATTATTTTTGACTTGTTTTGATTCCTTTTGTTGGAGTTCTTTCTGTTTTATTTTGGTGTCACTTTTTAAAGTTGCGCTGCAGAACGTTGCACTGCGCTCTGAGTTCTGCACATAAACATTCTTCAAGTGTTCAGGTAGAAAACAGCTGTATTCGTTCTGCACACGTGCGTACCGAACCAAAAGGGCCATACCGAAAACTCCAAGTACATTTACCGTTACAACCCTATACATAGGTGCATATAGGTACATAAATGCATATTGGTATTGCATTGGTGATGTATCTTACCTGATACCACGAGTATGCTCTGTCGGACGGGCTGATGAGCACAGCCAGGATTTTGGCTCTGGGTAACAGGGCTGCTGCTCTTTTGGGGGCTACTTCTGAGTCAAAGTAATTGGCACTTTTTTCAAACATGAAGTCTGCGCTGACATTGGAAGGGAATGGGAAGAACTCCATGTACCTGATGCAATTATAGGCAAAAAAACCAAATCATTCACATCCATGGTCAATAAGGAGGCATGATATTTGGAATACGTGACTGTGTGATAGTAATTTTGAATACTACAATGATATCAATTGCAAAAAACCCGTATTCTCTTCCAATTTTGGTTTTCTTTTCTGGTGTGGGCAAAAAAAGGACAGAGAGAATCGAAAGGCAGTGTAAAGCATGCGGTAATGAGCTCTACCAGTCAATCCCATTGTCATAATTGGCTCCACTGAAGAACTGGATCTCTTCAAAAGTCGTAGCACTTGGGAAGGAGCCAGTGATTGCTGGGTGGAGGCTCAGGAATGAATGAAGTGCTGTAGTGCCTTTGTGGAGAAAACAAAATAATGATGAAATGCAGAAAACAGGTTTAACAGTAAAAATGACAGAAAATGAAGATTTGAAATATTACCGGTTTTCTGTGGTCCAATAATAAGGAATTTAGGAAGTCTGTCACAGGTTTTTTCTTTAGACCAGATGTCTTTGTGCCTTTTATCGTGACATGGGTTCTGAAAAATAATTAGTTTGCTTTAAATTCTGGGAAAAGCACAACATACAGTCAACAGCTTTAGAATGTTTTTTTGTATTTCTATTTACTATACTTAAAACTGTACCTGCCAGAGTGGGTTTCTTTCTTCTGGGAAGATCTGGAAATATTTTTCAGCAAGCTGAACTGGGGGCAAGGTCTGCAGCCTGAGGTAGGTCCAGCACTGGACAAACTTCACTAAAGATTCAAAGGTGTATAGGCCCAGACGATCATTTCCATAGTTAGACAGATGGGTCATAAAGATGCTGATCTGTATTGCATGGACAGAGTATGACAATATAGGTTAAATTGGAAGAAAATGGGAAGAATTAAAAAAACAAGCTTTCATAAAGCTTTCACAAATTTGAATGGCCGTTATTCCAAATTATTCAATTCCATATTATTCAATTCCATATTATCAAAGCTGCATCAATAAAATATTAATCCATCTTACTATTCATTTAAAATAAATATAGTAAAGCACATTAGCATAGCTCAAAAATAAAAACTGTGCAAATTACAAGTAATTTTATGCTTTTTACGGACATATTAAGGTATTAGATGGTTTACATGTTATGGCAAAGAGCAAAATGAAACTGGTACTGGCACATTAGAAAGCAGGGTTCTTGCCTGAAGAACTTAGTTGTTGAATATTCTGGTTGTTCTTCATTCAGTTGGGCTAAATATGAACAACCAGGTTGTTCCTTACATCCAGTCTGACTCCCATAGCATTACTGACTTTGACAGACGTGGGGAAAGATTATACACCGAAGAAGACACTATCAGTACTTTTCATGCACAAACCCACATCATGGAAAACACACAAAGAGATGCAGCTTTTAAGTTAAAGGCATCGAGCTGGTTGTCAAAGAAGGAAATAGAGCTACTGCATGTAAGCTTGATATCAATGAATCGAAAGATTCTAGATTATTGGCAGATTCTAGATTATATTTTATATTCAACAAACCTTTATCCAATTGTGAATTGTGGCTTTTTTGTTGAGGGCTTCATCTTGAAAACATCTTGAACCATCATTAATTAGTGTAGAAAAATTCTGTCTGGTGTTGTAGTTTCCAAGATAGAAACCAACAAAACCTAAAAGGACAACTTTTGGAGTTTCCAAATTGAATAAAAGCTTCACAAATTTACAAACTATCCATCCATCCACTTACTCAGGGTAGGGTCATGGGGGCACCAGCTTAAGCAGCAGACTTTCCTCAGCAACAGCGGCTCAACTCTGAGAATGACAGAGCGTCTCATCCCATCTCTAACCCCCAATTTACACCAGACATGTTACGGCAGAGGAGCTGTTTTGTTGTGGCCTCCGCGGGGCATCAATCCCCAAAGGGATCGTTTCAGACATGGTCTGCGGAGATGACGGCAGAGAATCCAAGTTCCAAGCACCCGTCCCCACCCCTCAGTACCCTGACCAAAGGGAACTGGAAAGCTACAATTTAACATTGTTAAAGCTCTTTAGAGTCCTTATATAGTTAATCTCCAAATAGGTAAAATTAAACATAATTTACAACTTTGTTTAAATGCCTGATACTGCAAACAAGTAATTCTGTAAACAAAATGTACAACATTTTTGTAAAATAATGAAATTAAATAAACTATTTTCTTAAATTCATGTGTAATTTCAATAAACTTTAAACAACTTATCAGAACAAGGCTCTTTACTGAACTGAACTGACTGGTTTGTTTCATATGAGAGTGCTGCAGTATTCATTGCAGAGGGTGATGTCTTAATAAAGACTTAAGTCCGCTGCAAACACCTTCAGGGCATCATTCAAGCCTTGTTTTTAGATTCAAAAATCATCAGGTGACTGATTAACTCATTGGCTAGGTCTTTATTGCAAGGTGTTCTAAAAATACAGTGTCACTGATCCATGCATGTATGGATGTATGTATGTAAAAAGAATGTGTGGTACCAGATATAATTATTCACTGCCAGGATAAAAGTCTCATTGTCTTTGCTAAAGAAAACTGATTTTTTCCTCAAAAGATGCAGGGAACAAACGAACCCTTTGGTAACCCGGTAATTACATAATGTATACATAATTAAACTATCGCAAAGCTATGGAGGACAGTCCCTGCCAAAATTGACAATAAATAAATGTGGAAATAAATAAATGAGGTAATACATTTGCAAATAAATAAATAAATATAGAAATAAATAAATGTGGAAATAAAATAAAATTGTAAATAAATAAATGTGGAAATACATAATTACATTTTTCATTTATTCCCACATTTATTTATTTATTTACAATTGTATTTACCCATGTATTTATTTATTTCCACGTTTATTTATTCATTCATATATTTATTAACAAATTTATTTATTTACAAATGCATTTCCAATTTTATTTATTTATTTCCACATTTATTTATTTCTATATTTATTTAACTATTTACAAATCTATCACCTCATTTATTTATTTCCACATTTATTTATTGTCAATTTTGGCATTATGTTATTACCGATGACCAAAGGGTTTGTTTGCTCCCTGCATCTTTGCTCCATGCAGGAGACAAGGAGGTGTCCTGCAAACAGACAAAAACTGAGGTGATTTAGGTGGCGAGGTGCTGTGGCGCAGGGTTAGCAAAAAAACAGCTGCTTGTCAAAGTGTCAAAGTTTCTTTGCAATAATAAAGTAGTGAAGTTTTAAAGTATTTGGTCTCACATCAATCATACCGTCAGTTATATCGTTATCGCAAATTTGCACATATATATACATATATATATATCATGATAAATATTTTTGGCCATATTGCCCTGCCCTACTCTCTACACCTATGCTGCGTCTAGAAATCCTGACCATTAAAGTTATGAACAGAATTGGTGACAAAGGGCTTAGAAGTGTGATCCCCCTTTAGTTTCAACACTTTATGCAGTCCCCCTTTTTAAACAGGGGGACCACCACCCCAGTCTCCCAATCAAGGGGAACTGACCCTGATGTCCACAGGATATTGCAGAGCTGCGCCAACCTACACAGCCCCAAAACATCCAAAACCTAAGGAACTTTGAGCGAATCTCATCCACGCTTGGGGCCCTGCCATTGAGGAGCTTTATAAAACACATCGATAACCTCAGCACCAGAAATTGGAGAGCCAGACCAAAGTCCCCAGGCTCTGCTTCAAAATTAGAAGGCATGCTGGTGAGGAGGTCTTCGAAGTACTTTGGCCACCGACCCATGATGTTCCAATTCAAGGTCAGCAGCATACCATTCCCACCATAAACAGTGTTGTTGGTGCATTTATTCAGCCTTCTGAGATGCCGGATAGTGCTCCAGAATTGCATCAAAGGTATACAGAAGTCGTTCTCCATGGTCTCACTGAACTCCTTCCACACTCCTTCAGCAACCACCCGAAACGCATTCTGCTTGGACTATCGGCGCCAATCGAAAGCTCTCGGGTCCCAGAGGCCAAAAAGGTAGGACTCCTTATTCAGCTTGACAGCATCCCTCACGGCCGGTGTTAACCAATGGGTTCGAGGTTTACCACCACGACCAACCGTGTTGCGGCCACAGCTTCGGTCAGCCACCTCAACAATACAGGCTTGGAGCATGGCCCACTCAGACACAATGTCCCTCGCCTCCCTCGGGATGTGTTCAAAGCTCTGCTGGAGACGAGCGTTGAAGCTCCTTCTGACAGGAGACTCCACCAGATGTTCCCACCCATTGTCTTTTGTTCTGACATGAGCCGTGCTTCAAAGTGGTCTTCTTTGTTTCTTTCCCCTCCCCGACTCTAATAATGAGCAGATTAACACCATAGCTGTTAATTTATTGACTTGGCTCTGTCTGATGCAATGTCATAATGCAGCAGCACGTCCTGCAGGAGTTACTACAATATCTCACTTGCACAGTGTGACACTTTTGGAGCACTGTAAGACTTGATATAGTGCAGTCTGCCCGGCTTAAGGCAGCATGTACTCAAATAGATTTGTAAATACAATGAGTATGAAAGGTGAATTTACTTACAGGGTTTAGGAGAACAGTGAGAAAGAGTTCTCCTCCTCTGATGCTCTTATCTAGCTCCTTTGAGCCTCCGGGGTACTCATTATAGAAGATTGTGTGAGTGAACAAGCCACAGGTCTGTCTGGGCAACACCTAGGCAGAACATAAAAAAGCTTCATTAGTTTACATCTCTGTGCCTCTAAATGTGTTAAAAATTTGGATACAATATGCACTGATCAAGTAGAAAATATTATGCTGACAAAAGAAGTGT